>PISW01000052.1:833832-1044694 GCA_004023785.1 Mungos mungo | reverse complement strand
CCCAAAGTCCCTAACCCTGTGGGGCTGTGTAGCCCAGGAAGGTCTGTTCAACCAGAAAAGCAGGGCTGCCTTCCCAGAAGGCTGTGTGAGATCATACAGCGGCCGCTTGCTCCTGGGGAAACATCTCAAAGGCATGATGGAGTCACTCTTCCCCAGGGATGAGGGTGGATACTGAGGTCTGTTTCCATGGACAACAGAACAGAGAAAAACAGACCAACACTGGAAAGAAAAGGAAGTGTCCATTCCCAAGAAGCTCCCTCAGTTTGCAGATGTGGAAATGGAAATGATAATAATGCTTACGTCTTCAAGTCGCAGTGACCGAGTGGAAACTGGTTAGTGAAAATGGGAGGCGTATGTGAATGCTAGGGATGACCGTGACAGCAGAGGCCTGTGCATACTGGTTCTGCCGCGGGGAGGAAATGGCGTGCCCCCGGGATGCCACCTATCCAGCCGTGGACAACTGGGAAGTTCTCCTGCAGCTCTCTTGCAAGCTAAGTGCCCTGGCTTCGGCGTGAAGCCTGAATCTGCACCTCAGTCCCACCACGTGTGAACATGTGTGACCTTGGAAAAATCACTTAACCTTTCTGGGCCTCAGAGTACATCTGCAAAGTGAATACACGTATGTACCTCCTTGGAACATTATGAAAAATTGATGAGTTAGTGCAAATACAAATACCTTTTTTTTTTAAAGAACGTTGTGTTAACAGATTTAAAGTTTGTTTATTTTGAGAGAGGGGAGGGGCAGAGATCGAGGGAGAGAGAGAATTACAAGGGGCTCTGTGCTGTGCTGTCAGTAAAGAGCCTGGATGACAGAGCCTGGATGACAGAGCCTGGACGACAAAGGCTCGAACAAACCCATGAACCATGAGATCATGGCCTGAGCCAAAATCAAGAGTCAGATGCTTAACAAACTGAGCCATCCAGGTGCCCCTAATGCAAATACCTTACGTGCCTGTGACATAATAAATGCTCAATAAACATAAAAAAAAAAAGAAGGCACTGTGGCTATAGTGTGGGGAATGGATGGTCCATGTTTGTTAGGAATCTGCCACACAGCCCAAGTATGATGTGACGATGGTGTGGACAGGATTAGTAGCGGGGGGGTGGAGAAAGGTAATGCATCTGAGAAATATTTAGAAGGTACAGATAACACAATAACGTTAGGACGGCTTCCGGGGAGAAAGAAGCAGAGTAACAGTTGACACGAGAAGCCAGTAGATGGTCACATCATCTACCAAAGTAGGGAAGAGGAGTAGGCATGAGTTAGGGACACGATATTTCCGTTTTCATACATGTTGGGTTTGAGGTACCCATGATGCCAGGGAGACAGAGCCTCCCACTTCCCAGCTGCTGACCTCCCTCCATCCTCCTCTAGCCCATTTGTCTCCCTTCCTTGTCGCCTTTACTCCTGAGCTTGATGCCTCCCTGCTTGGTCTCCAACTCCCATCAGAGGAAGCGTATAAAATTAAAAAAAAAAAAAGAAGAAGCAGCATAAGAAACAAGAAGGATTAATATTGTAATACTCCCTAGTGAAGACAGTTAACAATGTAACATCGGAGTCTAAGGCATCTGCTTCAGTTGGATTCTGTCCCCTGGGCCAGAGGTTCTCCACAATGATGGTTGATATTCCTCTCGTATCAGCTGATCAAAGCCCATCTCCAGTGGGATCTTTCGCAGAAGACGGAAAGAGAATCCCTGAAAGATGAATTCTAACTTCTTTCCTTAGAGCCACCAGGGGTCCCATTTACCCTGGTAGCTATACCACCACATAACTGAATTAGACCCATGATTGTTACAGGGTGTTTAGTTGTGGAACCCTTTTGTCTAAGGAATCCTTTGGTCTACAAATGGAGCCTGAGATGGAGATTCTTGTGCAAATGACTGTGGAGGAAGTGGTCCTGGGGCCGGGGGATCAGGGAAGCCGCCTAGAGTAGGGGGCAAATGCTGAATAAGATGTGGTCTCAGCTGGACTCTGGCTTCAGCCTCGTCCCCAGGGAGCCCAGGAGCAAATCTACACTTCAGAGTCCAGTACCCGCTAGGCAAGGGGCCCTCCTTTTGTATCCTATCAGTTGGCCATTGGCTGAGGGCTGCTGAGTGGGGTTGTAACCTCCAGGCAGCCCCATGCTGAGGGCAATTCTTTGGACAAGGGGGCAGCTGTGGGTCAGAAGCAGCCTAGGTTCACAGGAGCTGGGGGATGGGTGCTTCAGGCCTGGTAAAGGGAATGTAGACAGAGAAGTGATGGGTTTTTTCAAATAAAATCTTACCCAGAAGCCTGACAGATGGAAAGGAAAACACACACACAGTTGAAGGATGGAGCCTTCACAGAAAACTTTTTGATTTCTTATCACCCTCAGGAAAGAAAGCTCACCAGTTTGTATGAGAAACATAGAAGTAAACACCGTTGTTAGATAATTAATGTTTTAAAGTGTTAGAAAAATAACCAAACTAGGTAAGATCATCATCATCATCATCACCATCATCGCAAGAAAATAAAGAGTTCAAAGCATGCTTTTTAAAACTCTATGAATGAAAGAATAAAGAATAGCAAAAATAAAAATACATTTTACAAGGAGATACAAAAAAAAAGTAAAACTATCTGAGTTATTGGACTTAATGCATATGGTACTCAATAAAGATTTGTTGAATTGAACACCACTGAACGGAGTATCCTTCCCCAAACATCATATACTAAATGTTTAACTCTTTAAATTTCTATGTTGTAATCCCAACACCCAGGACCTCAGAATGGGACCTTATTGGGAGACAGGATCTTTACAGAGGTAACAAGTTAAAATGAGGGTTAGGATGAGCCCTCATCCAATCTGACTGGTGTCCTGAAGGGGAGGAAGTTGAACATAGACACACACTCAGAAGGAAGACAGTCTGAAGAGACACAAGGAGAAGACAGCCATGTACAACCCAGGGAGACAGGCATGGAATGGATTCTCCCTACAGCCTTCAGAAGAAATCAACCCCACCGACACTCTGGTCTTAGACTTAGGCCTCTAAAACTGTGAGATAATATATTTGTTGTTCAAGACACACAGCCCATGACTTTGTAATGGCGGCCTCAGGAAACCAATACCTGTGCCAACGAACATGTTCAGGGCAATACCACAGAAGGGGTTGACATGGTTTGCCTGTTTTATTATAAGTAAACGTGGCTATCTCGCTGTCTGATTTCAAAGTGAAATAAATAAAGTTGTTATATAATAATAAAAGATGCTATTAAGAACAAAAGACTGAGAACACCACACCACCACGCAAGGAAAATACAGGCAGAAATCAGCCTTTGAACTTTGAAATGTTGATGTTCCACATGACAAATTGGCAGGGACCAGATTTAATGAAGAAAGCATGGACTTGATTAGTACAATAAATTAGGTGGAATTAACACACAATTGAAATCATAGAAGAAGTTAGTCCAATTTTTCCAGTGTAATGGATCATCAGAAATATCAGTCAAAGAAGGTACAAAGTATTTCGTTACATGAAGGAAAAAAGAGGGTTGCCTGGCTGGCTCAGTTGGAAGAGTGTGCAGCTCTTGATTTCAGGGTCATGAGTTTGAGACCTATGTTGGATGTAGAGATTACAAAAAAAAAAAAAAAAAAGGAAGATATTTCTACATACCACATTCCCAAAATAAATAGGAGTACAATTGGAAATAAAGGACAATAGAAGAATTGATTCAAGTTTTGTTTATTTTTTATTACATTTTCTTGAATGTTTATTCATTTTTAAGAGACACACACACACAGAGATAGAGTATGAGCAGAGGAGGAGCAGAGAGAGACAGAATCTGAAGCAGGCTCCAGTCTCTGAGCTGTCAGCAGAGAGCCCGACATAGGGCTTGAGCTCACAAACTGCAAGATCATGACCTGAGCCTATGTTGGACGCTCAACTGACTGAGCCACCCAGGAGCCCCTGAATTGATTCAAATTTCAACCTAATCTCTTAAATAATAATCTACGTTGGATGGAATCTACTACATAATTCCAATATATTCTATTTATTTTTTTTAATGTTTATTTATTTATTCTTGAGGGAGAACATGAGCACAAACAGAAGAGGGGCAGAAAGACAGAAAGAGAATCCCAAGCAGGTTCAACACTGTCAGCTCAGAGCCTGATGCAGAGCTGAACCCACAAACCACAAGATCATGACCTGAGCCGAAATCAAGAGTTGGATGCTTAACCCACTGAGCCACCCAGGTGTCTTTCCAATATATTTTAAACATATTCATACTGTATCATACACACACATGGTCAACAATATATAAAGTTGTACATACAGCTGACAATTATGTAAATAATACACAAGTAAATGCATCAAAATAATCATAGTTGTCTTTGGTTTCTGGGACTGAGCCATAATTTTTCTTATTTTATGAGTTTTCTAAATTATCTGCTTTTTAAAAAGGAAAAAAAGCATCAAGAGAAACTAAAGAAATGGAGAACTAATAAACTAAGCATAAATGAGGCAGAAAAAAGCTGTAAAATAAGAAACAGTTTTGTTGACAATTTTTAAGAAGTATTAATCATCGAAATAAGAGGAAAACTCACACTAGTAATATTTAGTGCAAGAAAAAAGCAATTATGATTTGAGCTGAAGTTTTTTATTTCCCTGAAATGGAGGACTATTATTTTCAACTATATGTTAAAATACCTGATAGCCGGAATGAAATGGATGAGTTTTCAAAAAAGATAAAATACATACACAAAGAGAACTAGCAAGAATCTAGGCTTTCAATCCCATGGGCACAGTCTCCTAGAGAACATCTCATGAGGTTTCCCCAGAATCTCTTTAAGAAGAGATCTATGGCCATCCGTGGGTGAAAAATTAGCAAGAGGAGATGGTCTATTATACTAGACTTACTAAGGTTGAGGGGGGGAAAGGCCAATAGAACCCCCTAGAAAAAATAGGAAAAGCCGTTACAACATAATGAAATCAAAAGAGGAGAAGAGGCACCTGGCCCGGCAGAACTTACAACCAACAATTAATTCTATCACGTGTTGTTTCAAAAAGCCAGAAAGGACAATCCATCTCTGAACTGATTTTATAAGTTCAACATGGATTTGTTTCCCTAGCCAAAGGCCATTGTCAAGGAAGAAAATTATAATTATCAGCATAGGTGCAAAGGAAGAAAGGGAGAAAAGAAGAAAGAAAGGGAGGGGAAAGTAGAAGGGAGGGAAGAAGGAAGGACGAAAAGATAGGAAGGAAGAAAGGAATGAGGTCATTCCAAGCATCTAAAGACACATTATCACCAATCAACAGATTAGGTTCATACCATGAATGCAAGGTTAATATGACACATAAAACACTATCAAGGTGATTCACTGTATTAACAGGAAAGAGTAAAGATCACATAACAGTATGAATAGATACAAATAAAGTATTTGATTAAATATAAAATATTTTCTCGGGGCGCCTGGGTGGTTCAGTCGGTTAAGTGCCCGACCGACGCAGTTTCGCCTCAGGTCATGATCTCATGGTTTCATGAGTTCGAGCCGAGTTGGGCTCTGCGCTGACAGTGCAGAGCCTGCTTGAGATTCACACTCTTCCTCTTTCTCTGCCCCTCCCCTGCTCATGTTGTCTCTGTCTCTCAAAATAAATAAATAACACTTCAAAAAATAAAATAAAGTATTTTCTTAAAGGGAATTTTTCTTAATTTGATAGATTGCATATTTAAAGCTGATAGTAACTATCACAACCAATGCAGAACATTAGAAAAGTTCAGCTTAAAAATAGGAATATGTCAAATTTTCCTGTCATTAATCTTACTTTCTACTGTACTAGAAAAACTGTCCATTGTTGTTTTATTTTATTTTAAGTTTATTTATTTATTTTGAGAGAGAGAGGGAGGCGACATGCGAGGGGCAGAGAGACAAGGAGAGAGAGAATCCCAAGCAGGCTCCACACTGCCAGTACAGAGCTCAACACAGGGCTCAAACTCACAAACGGTGAGATCATGACCTGAGCTGATATCAAGAAATCAGATGCCTAACTGACTGAGCCACCCAGGCAATCTGATTGTTATTTTAAATAAAATCAAAGAGATGCAAATATAGAAAAAGGAAAAAATAATATATCACTTTTTACAGAATAATTCTGAGCTTCATGAAGAAGCAGGTTATAGTGAAGATCCACATATTTTAATGAAACTGCCATGAATTAGTGACATACCTTAAAAAAACAATGAATGAAGTAGATGTAACAGAAGTTTGCTTTAAGAGTCAGAAAATAATGATGACCAAAAAGAATAAAAAACAGGAAAGGAGTCATTATTTAATGAATATTATTGGTATAACTTGATATCAATACAAAAATTATGTGAATTACTACGGTTGTACAATGTAATAAAGCCTATTTTAGAAAATTAACCTGGGGCACCTGGGTGGCTCAGTCGGTTGAACGTCCAACTCTTGATTTTGGCTCAGGTCATGGTCCCAGGGTCACGGATCAAGCCCCACGTTGGGCTCCGTGCTAAGAATGGAGTCGGCTTGAGATTCTCTCTCTTTCTCTCTCCGCCCCTCCTCACCGTGTGTGCTCTCATGCTTGCCCTCTCTCTCAAAAGAAACAAAAAACAAAGAACTTAACCTATGAGAGTTTCATAGCTATGGGCACTTGGCGTAGTCACTATTTTCAATCAAAGATAAGGTATGAAAAGAGATGAACAAGTAGCCTGAAAAAAATCTAGCAAAACAACACATACAAAATTCACAGGCTTACCATTCATTATTGAAATCAAAATGTAAATAACTCTAGGATCCACCTTTGAAGTTAGCTAAAATGGATCTATGTAATCAAAGTCCAGCACATCAGAACTATATACAGATAGATGTACTAACAACGGCTGGTAAGCTATAAAGGGGCATGTCTTTCCAGGAAGCAATCTGACAATATTTAGAAGCATCATGAAATTGTTTCGCATGTTGACAAAATAGTCGTAATTTGGAGATATGGCCTCAGTTCCCTCAAACCCCCAAATTTTAAAAATAATAATTTACATAAGAATGTTCATGGCCGTACTTTAAACATTTTTAATGTTTATTTATTTTTGAGAAACACAGAGGGAGTATGAGTAGAGAAGGGGCAGAGAGAGGGAGACAGAATCTCAGGAAGGCTCCACACTGTCAGCACAGAGCCCGAAGCAGGGCTCAAACTCACGAACTGTGAGATCATGACCTGAGTTGAAGTCAGACGCTTAACCGACTGAGCCACCCAGGCGCCCCCACAAGAGCACTGTAATAACAAGATATTCCAAACAGCCTGAATGCTCAGTAGGGACATGGTTAAGCAGAGGCTGGTAAATGCCACGTGGATCACCTCCTTTCTCTTGCAAGTCCTCTCTCTGGGAATGACGGCACCACCCACACAGTGACCCAACAGAGAAAACTTCGACTTCTTTCTTTATCTTATTCCAGCTCGTGTCCCATGTAGGAGCCTCCTATCTGGTCTCTGCCTCCAATGCCCTCCTCCTCCAACTCATTTTCCTCAGTGGCACCAGGATACTAATTCTAGAAACTTGAATCTACTTCTCCCTTTCCACAACTGCCCATAAAAATAAAATCCAAACAGCATAGCATCCAAAGTCCTCCAAGATCTGGCGCTACGTACCAGTGTCTTTCTTTCCTTGCACACACCACATTCTCAAACTGTCTGGAAGGTTTTCAGTTCAAGTTCGCCATGCTGTGGACAAGCCCGTGCCCCTTTGCCTGAGATGCCCTCCCCCACCCTTGTCTCCTCCTGGCAGACACTCCTCATCTGTTAACTTTAATTTAAACATCCCTGCAAGTCCTTCCTGATATAGCAGGAAATGCATGTATTTCAGCTCAGATGTGTAAAAACACTGTTTATCTTCTCTGTCTTGTTTTTCCTGCTAATGACAGGAGCCGTAGAGTGGGAGCACCAACTTGCCAGTGAAAGATAATGCAGTCTCTTTAGGTTTAAAACCAGTGCTTTCATGGGGCGCCTGGGTGGCTCAGTCCTTTAAGCATCCAACTTCGGCTCAGGTCATAATCTCACAGTTTATAAGTTCGAGCCCCGCATCAGGCTCTGTGCTGACAGCTCAGAGCCCGGAGCCTGCTTCAGATTCTGTGTCTCCCTCTCTCTCTCTGCCCCTCCCCCGTTTGGACTCTATCTTACCCTCTCTCAAAAATAAATAAACATTTTAAAAAATAAAGAAATAAATAAAGCCAATGCTTTTGGGAAGATATGGATGGTTCCAACTCCTCACCAGACAATTTTTTTCCTTTCAGAGGAATCTGCGCAAGCCTCCGCATGTCCCAAGATGGCCCCTGCATGCAAGGGATTGTGGGCCTTCCCTGTGGTGAGGTGACATGCGTCAGCCTCCTCCCTACCTGTGCTGAGAGTCACTTGCCTCACTAGACTTCTGAATGTACCGAAGCTGAGATCTGGCTGCACCAGCCTGGTTTTGTTGGATGCTGCGCTGATGCCCGCTGCAGAAATCCATGACCTCTGGCCTTGTCCCCATGTCCTGGAGCCTCCTCATTCTGAGCCCAGGGGACCTTATCGGTTCTTTGGATTTTCGGCCCTTTTAACAGCCTTGCTCTGGGGCATGTAGAGCGTCTGGGTGCCCGTGGGCACCTGGTCACTGTCTCACCTTCGTAAATTTAGACCCATCCTCTGCCAACGCTGTTCTATTGTTCGTTCGCCATATTGGATGCGATAATGTGCTGAATTTCCCCCAAAGAAACAAGGAATCTGCCTCAATATCCGCGGTCGCCAAAATCCTGCCTGGCTGTTCCTACCCCCTTTGCCAACTCTGAAGAGAGAGCCCAACACTCACCACTAAACTTTTCTCCTCCTCCCCCCAGCCTTCTCTGAGCGCTGGAATGCGTTTCTAATTTCCCTTCCTGACTTACAGGAGTTGCTTACATCAGTGCTTCTCAAAAGTTGATGTGTCTATAAATCACCCGGGGATGCTATTAAAATGCAGATTCCCATTCAATGGTTTCGGAACAGGGCCCGAGAGTCAGCATTTCTAACAGACTCCCGGGTAACTCAGTCAGGCCAGCCGATGGACGACCACTCTTGGAGAAACAAGTCGGATCAACCATCAATTACTGGGCTCCCCCCACGCCACTCCCCTGGGACAAGGTACAGGGAAAGAAAATAGGGGTGCAACGCTGACCGCCACCGCCTCTTCCTCTCCCACGTGGATCCCACCGCTCCTCTGAGCCTCGTGTGCTCTACATACTTCAGCCATGACTTCTGTGTTTGATTACATGTGTTTCTCCCTAACTGTACTAGAATTTTCTTGAAAGTGTACAGCGGAATTCCCAAACTGGTGGTGACAGGCTGCATATGGCCCCACAGATGTTTTGTTTTACCATTACAGTGTTTTTAAAATATAGGAGTCAGGTGCCAATGCAAAGCGCTGATTCTCAACCCCAACCGCACGTCACGATCGCCTGGAACGTTTTCCAAAAATGTCACTGCCTGAGTCCTACCCTCTTAGTGATTCGGCTTTAATTGGCCTGGGAAGCGCCCGAGACGTCAGAATCTATGTTGACAAGACCTTTAATCCTAGAACAGTTTGAGAGTTACAGAATTATTGCAGACAGTACTGAGTATCCTCTGATACCACACAGCCTGCTTTCCCTCTTACCGTTTTACATGACGGGGGTATGATTGTTACTATTAATGAATTGTATCAATCCAGTATTACTAACGAAAGTCAGACTTTATTCAGACTTCCTTCATTTTTTACTAGTGATTGTTTTCTGTCCCAGGATCTCATCCAGGTTACCATGTCACATTTAGTTGTCGTGTGTCCTTAGGTTCCTTTGTCATCGAGGTTGCTCAGGCTTATCTTGGTCTGGGTAATCTTGCCAGTCCCGAGAAGTACTGGTCAGGTATTTATATAATGCTCCTAAACTTGGGAATCATCTGATGTTTTTCTAATGATTAGGCTGGAGGTTGTTTTTTGTTTTTTTTTTTTTAAGATTTCTGGATTATTCTAATGTCCTGTTAGTGTTAAAAAAAAAAAAAGTCATTGATTTCGGGGTACCTGGGTGGCTCAGTCAGTCAAGCAGTGGACTCTTGATTTCAGCTCAGGTCATGCTCTCATGATCCGTGAGATCGAGCCCCACATCAGTCTCCATGCTGACAGTGCACGGAGCCTGCTTGGGATTCTCTTTCCCTCTCTCTTCCCCTTCCCACTCATACTTGCTATCTCTCAAAATAAATAAACTTAAAAAAAAACTTTTTTAAAAAAAACATGAGATCACATGGAAGTTTAAATTCCAGCTTTTCCTGACACGTGGGAAGGTGGGAAAACCGCAGTCCTTCCCAGAAACAAACAACTGGCAATGAGAAGGGGTTGCCAGCACCTGCCACGCCTCCACAAATCACTTCCCGACTGGCCCTCAAGTCACCGGAGCATAAACCTGAACTTGAGCCCCGCCCCTAGCGCGGTGCTGACACAGGGCACGCGCTAGTAATATTGATCAAGTAAATACGTAAATGAATGATTTCCTAAAGAAAGGTTCACACACAGTTCCTGAAAATGGCAAATGTGTGTATTATATGATCGGGGTAAATTGTTAGGGCAAATAGTGCCCGTCTATTGACACAGCATTTGTTCTGAACTCCTTATAGGAAGGATTTTTATAGGAAGTGAGGCTCCCTCACGGGACAGTAATCCCGACATTCTCGCTTTGCCAAACTTGGAAGGAGGAAAGAAGTCATAGAAGGACCTGCCCAGGGATTTTTTTTTTTCCTGGCAGGCACAGCAGTGGAGACATTTGGTTATTCCTGAGACCCGCGGCCTCCTGATTGGTGCAGAGGCAGCGTGGTTTGGTCAGCAGGCCAGTCCTGCAGTGGGCTCTGGGACCTGTCCCCTATGCATGGCCTCCTCGAGCCCGCTTTTCCATCCTCCAGAGAATTTCTCCCTAAATTTACAGGATGAATCCCATGATCTTCATTCACTCATTCGGATACAATAGTTGGTCAGGGACTGCTAATTGCCTAGCCAGTATTCCTTCTCTAATTCACCAGCTTCTATATTGGGGAGGTGTAATTATGTCATGCTTTAAAGAACATATGCTCGATCTCCACGTCCCCTTGCAGAAGGAATGGCCAAGGAGAGGAAATGGAAGACTTTGCCCAGGGTTTCTGGGAAAGCTCTCTAAAGGGTTTTCCTCGGCTGACAAGTATTCGTTTGTCCTCTGTCCCTCCTCCGACTTTACATCTGATGCTTTTAGCACCCGCAGGCTCTTGTGAACATGGAAGCCACGTGCTGAGGAGGGCAGAGAAGAAAGTCAGAAGGAGGCTGGGTACCGATGCCACCGTGGTACCTTCTAACCAGCCCTTGACCACCTGCCGCCAGCCTCCGTATTTTGTGAGAGACAAACAAAATCGTCTCGCTTACACTACTATGGGGGGTCCAAGCTCCTACGAGTTGAAAGCAGTTCCTTAATAATATACAAGGAATGGAATGGAATATCCAGCTGAAAATGAAATGTTTTGAGTGGTTATAACTCTAGGGAAAGGGGCACTAGAAAGTCAACTTGGCCTTTTCAGGTGCCCAGTCTAATCTCTTCAGAGCCGCCAAGGTATCTCCATCCACCTTCAGAGCCAGTTTAAGATCTCCAGATGCATATGTGGGTTGCCAAGCTAAGAAAGTGAAGGATGGCCCTAGACTCTAGCAGGGGGATTCCAATCAGCCCTTTTGTGTTTTTCCAAATCCAGACAGAGCCCCGAGGAGACACTGAGAAAGGGAAGGCAGTCAGCGTTCTGGATTCATTTGCTTACACGAATGGAACGTCTAGGCACTGAGAGCAAACAATGAGTGAAAGATCATGTCTCTGTCCCCAAGGAGCGTGCACTCTGGGGGGCCTCTGCAAGGAAGCCGAGCTGTGTGATGGAATCCGCTGAGAGCAGGTGCAGGTGAAAGCAGAGAAGTGGAAAAGAAATCTGCTACCCGGCCTCAGCCAGGGGAGAGAACGTCCCTCTTAAGGGAGTGGATCTTTCCCTATAGTCTACGCTCCCAGCTGGAATCCAAGCTGGACACATGGCCCACCAGTTTCCCTGTTCCCGTAAAGGTCATGGAGAGGAATTTACTCTGGGAATAATGGCTCTTGTACTTGGGGAAGAGAAAAGGGTAAGTAGGCTGGGGCACACGGAACTTGAAGAAGGGAAAGTAGAATTCTGGATAGAAATTTACAAAATCTTGGTTCTTAGGGGCACGTGGGTGGCTCAGTGGTTTGAGCATCTGACACTTGGGTTCGGCTCAGGTCATGATCTCACAGTTTATTGGACTGAGCCCTGCGTCAGGCTCTGTGCTGATTGAGTGGAGCCTGCTTGGGACTCTCTGTCTCCCTCTCTGTCTGCCCCTCCCCCACTCGTGCTGTCTCTCTCACAATAAAAACATAAACTTTTAAAAAGTAAATTAAAACATAAGCCAATTTGACAATAAATTATATTAAAAATAAAAAATAAAAAAGTAAATTAAAAAAACTTTAAAAATCTTGGTTTGGGGGAGCAGCAAGATGGCGGAGAAGCAGGGAGCTCTGTAATCACTGCCCACCTGCAACTATCAAACTGAGAAGGACTAAAGCCACAACACTCTGATCTGCACAAATGGGAGGTGCACACACGGACTCCTTATAGAGGACAGCCCCATGGATGCCTGAGTGAGTGCGAACTGGGACTGGGGGCTCTGAGGGGAGGGAGTGCCGGCCCAAAGTGGAGCCGGGAGAGAGAGCGCCCAGAAAGGTGACGCCGGCCACAGAGTGCCCTGTGGGCAGAGGTGGCACAGGACCGTGGAGGGCCGCAGGTGGAATGGCTGTGTAGAGCAGCAGAAGGCCAAAGGAAAGAGAAAGAGAGACCGAAAACACTCATAGCATGATCTCTAGAGAAGGGAGAACTTGACCTGGGACAGAGACGCAAACATCCCATATAGAGCCGCAGGGTGCAGAGAGCGGAATCCGTCCCCCTCAGCGGATCTGTTCTCCCCTGGGCCCAGCAGCTCACAGACTCCAGGCGGAGCTGGTCCCCCTACCCAATCCCAGCTAGAAAGCCGCCCACCTGCCAGAGATCATTTTAACTGGAGCTGCAGCATTAAAGTGCGTGGACTGGGATTTAGAAACCTGGCGGAGCTTAGAAAACTGAAACAATTTGACCCGCCTGTGGCACGGGGAGGTTGGAATCAAGAGAGTGGCTGGCAACGCATGGTCGGAGGGAGGCTTGGGGCGCCACCATTCTTCTCACCACAGCCACTAAGGCAGGGCCTCAGAGACCAGGCCCTGAGACCCGGCCTACCTACATTGAACCATGCCCATTTTCGCTGGAGAGCTGCTTTATTTTTTAATTATTACTTTTTTTTAAATATTTTTAATTTTTTCCCTTATTTTCTCTTTTCTCTTTTCCTTTTTCCTTCTTTTCTCCCATTCCCCCCTGGAGTTCTTATCTCTCCCCTCTGCAGGTTTTATGCTCTCAGACTGTCCTTTGTCTTTGGCTGTTTCTGTTGCCCCACCATCTTTTTTTCTTTTCCTGATGTTTTTGGGGTTTTTTTTTTTCTGTTCTTTTTTCTTTCCCCTTTCGGTTTGCTTGTTTATTTGATCTGTCTGTGCGTTTGCATGATTTTGTTCCCTGTGTGTTTATGTCTGTTTTCCTTTTCAGGGCTACCTCAAGAAACAAGCCAAAGCACACATTGTGGAGAGTCCCAAATATCACTGAGTAGGGAAATAAAACAATCAGAGGCAAAACAAGAGAAACCAAGAGACACCATTAAAAGAAACCTCTTGAAAGAATAGGTCCTGGACAGTCAATGAGCCTCCTTTAATAGAACAATACTAAAAGGCACACAGCGCAGAACGAGCTTTTAAAACTAACAACAGACAGAAAGCTAGCCAAAATGATGAAACAAAAGAACTCTCTTCTAAAGAAATTCCAGGAAGAAATCATAGCTACAGAACTGCTCAAAACAGACACAAGCAACAGAACTCAACAAGAATTTAGAACACATGTCATAAAATTAATCGCTGGGCTTGAAAGAATCATGGAAGCCATCAGAGAAGCTATTCATATGAAGACTATGAACCTTCAAAATACCTGTGATAAGTTAAAAAAGGCTATAAATGAGGAGCATAATAAAACGGAGGCTGGCACTGCATGGATTGAAGAGGCAGAGAGAATAGGTGAATTAGAAGACACAGTTATAGCAACAGAGGAAGCTGAGAAAAAGAGAGAGAAATTGATACAGGAGCAGGAAAGGAGAATTTGAGACCTGAGTGATACAATAAAACTCAACAATATCCATATCATAGGAGTTCCTGAAGAAGAAGAAGAAAGAGAAAAAGTCCTGAAGGGGTGCTTGATCAAATTATAGCTGAGAACTTTCCCAATCTTAGGAAAGAAAAATACATTGAAATTCAAGAGGCACATAGAATTCTTTTAAGACATAAATTCAATCAAACTTTGGCACAACATATCATAGTGAAATTGGCAAAATATAAGGATAAAGAGAGAATTCTGAAAGCAGCTAGGGATAAAAGTGCCCTAACATACAAAGGGAAATCTAACAGAGTGGTTACAGACCTATCTACTGAAACTTGGCAGGTCAGAAAGGAAGAGCAGGAAATCTTCGGTGTGATGAACATGAAAAATAAGCAACCAAGAATTCTTTATCCAGCGAGTCTGTCATTCAAAATAGAAGGTGAGATAAAGGTTCCCCCCCCACCAAAAAAATTGAGAGACTTCATCACCACCTAGCCAGACCTACAAGAAATCATAAGAGGGACTCTATGAGCGAAAGTCAGCAAAGAATATAAGGTACCAGAGACATCACTACAAACATGAACTCTATAGAGAACACAATGAATCTAAACCCACATTTTTCAATAATAACACTGAATGTAAATGGACTGAATGCTCGAATCAAACGACACAGGGTAGCAGAATGGATAAAAAAACCCAAAATACATCTATTTGCTGTCTACAAGAGACCCACCTTAGACCTGATGACTCCTTTAGATTGAAAGTATTGGGATGGAGAAATATCAATCATGTGACTGGAAGTCAAAAGAAAGCTGGAGTAGCCATACTTACATCGGACAAACCAGACTTTAAAGTAAAGGCAGTAATAAAAGATGAAGGACATTATACAATAATTACAGGGTCTCTCCATCAGTAAGACCTAACAATTATAAACATCTATGCGCCGAATTCGGGAGTACCCAAATAAAAAAAACAACTAATCACAAACAGAAACAATTTTATTGATAAAAATGTGCTTATCCCAGGGGATTTTAATACTCCACTTACAGCAATGGAAAGGTCAACCAGACAGAAAAACACTAAAGAAACAATGGAACTGAATGGCACATTGGAACAGATGGAATTAATAGATATTTTTAGAAATCTGCATTCTGAAGCTAGGGAATTCACTTTTTTCTCGAGTGCCCATGGCACATTCTCCAAGATAGATCACATACTGGATCATAAAGCAGCCCTCCATAAATATAAATGAATTGAGATCATACCATGCACACTTTCAGATCTCAATGCTATGAAACTTGAAATCAACCACAGGAAAAAGTCTGGAAAGCCCCCAAAATGTGAAGGTTAAAATCCATCCTACTGAAGACTGACTGGGCCAATCAGGCAATTAGAGAAGAAATTTAAAAATATATGGAAACAAATGAAAATGAAAATACAACAATCGAAACTCTCTGGGACACAGCAAAGGCAGGCCTAAGAGGAAAGTATATTGCAATCCAGGCCTATTTCAACAAACTAGAAAAAGCGCAAATTCAAAATCTAACAGAACACCAAGGGAAACTAGAAGGGGAGCAGCAAGAGCACCCCAAACCCAGCAGAAGAAGAGAAATAATAAAGATTATGACAGAAATAAACAATATAAAATTTAAAAAAAACAGATGAACAGATCAAGAATTGTGGTTTTTTTGAAAAAATAAACAAAACGGACAAACCTCTAGCTAGGCTTCTCAGAAAGAAAAGAGAGAACACCCAAATAGACAAAATCCTGAATGAAAATGGATCTATTACAACCCATCCCTCAGAAATACAAGCAATCGTCAGAGATTTCTATGAAATATTATATGCCAACAAACTGGACAATCTAGAAGAAATGGACAAATTCCTAAACACACATGCACTACCAAAATTCAAATAGGAAGAGACAGAAAATCTGAAAAGACCCATAACCAGTGAAGAAATCGAATCAATTGTCAAAACTCTCCCAACGAATAAAAGTTCAGGGCTGGCTGGATTCCCAGGGGAATTCTACCAGACATTTCAAGGAGCGTTAACACTGCTTTCTTCTCAAGCTATTCCAAAAAATAGAAATAGGTGGAAAACTTCTGAACTCATTCTACGAAGCCAGCATCACTTTGATTCCCAAACCAGATAGAGACCCAACAAAAAAAGAGGACTACAGACCAATATCCTTAATGACTACAGATGCAAAAATACTCAGCAAGATACTAGCAAATCGAATTCAACAGCATATAAAAAGAATTATCCATCATGGTCAAGTGGGATTCATGCCTGCGTTACAGGGCTGATTCAATATTTGCAAATCCATCAATGTGATACATCACATTAACAAAAGAAAAGATAAAAACCATATGATCCTGTTGATAGATACAGAAAAAGCATATGACAAAATACAACATCTTTTCTTAATAAAAACTTTCAAGAAAGCCAGGATAGAAGGAACTTACTGAAACACTATAAAAGCAATTTATGAAAAGCCCACAGTTAATATCATCCTCAATGGGGAAAAACTGAAAGCTTTCTCCCTGAGATTGGGAACACGACAGGGATGTCCACTCTCACCACTGTTGTTTAACATAGTGCTGGAAGTCCTAGCATCAGCAATCAGACAACAAAAGGAAATGAAAAGCATCAGAATTGGCAAAGAAGAAATCAAACTTTCACTTTTCGCAGACGACATGATATTCTACATGGAAAACCCGACTGACTCCACCAGAAGCCTTCTAGAACTGATCCAGGAATTCAGCAAAGTTGCAGGGTACAAAATCAATGTACAGAAATTGGTTGCATTTTTATACACCAATAATGAAACAACAGAAAGAGAAATCAAGGAACTTATCCCATTCACAATTGCACGAAAAACCATAAAATACCTAGGAATAAATCTAACCAAAGATGTAAGAGATCTGTATGATGAAAACTATATAAAGCTTATGAAAGAAATTGAAGACACAAAGAAAAGAAAAAACATTCTGTGCTCATGGATTGGAAGAATAAACATTGTTAAAATGTCATTATCACCCAAAACAATCTATACATTCAATGCAATCCTCATCAAAATTGCACCAGCATTCTTCTTAAAGCTAGAACAAACTATCCTAAAAGTCGTATGGAACCACAAAAAATCCCGAATAGCCAAAGTAGTATTGAAGAAGAAAACCAAAACGGAAAGCACCACAATCCCAGACTTTAACTTCTCCTACAAAGCTGTCATCATCAAGACAGAATGGTATTGGCACAAAAACAGACACATAGACCAATGGAATAGAATAGAGAACCCAGAACTGGACCTACACATGTATGGCCAACTAATCTTTGACAAAGCAGGAAAGAGGATCCAATGGAAAAAAGCCTCTTTAACAGGTGGTGCTGGGAGAACTGGACAGCAACATGAAGAAGAATGAAACTAGACCACTTTCTTACACCATACACAAAAATAAACTCACAATGGGTGAAGGACCTCAATGTGAGACAGGAAACCGTCAAAACCCTAGAGGAGAAAGCAGGAAATAGTCTTCCTGACCTCAATCGCAGCAATTTGCTACTGGACACATCCCTAAAGGTAAGGGAATCAAGAACAAAAATGAACTATTGGGACCTCATTAAAATAAAAAGCTTCTACACTGCAAAGGAAACAATAAAAAAAACTAATAGACAACTGACAGAACGGGAAACAATAGTGGCAAATGGCATATCAGATAAAGGGCTAGTATCCAAAATCTACAAGGAACTCACCAAACTCCACATCCAAAAAACAAATAATCCAGTGAAGAAATGGGCAGAAGACATAAATAGACACTTCTCCAAAGGAGACATCCAGATGGCCAACATGAAACAATGCTCAGCGTCACTCACCATCAGGGAAATACAAATCAAAACCACACTGAGATACCACCTCACACAGGCCAGAGTGGCTAAATGAACAAATCAAGGGACTATAGATGCTGGCAAGAGTGTGGAGAGACGGGCACCCTCCTACACTGTTGGTGGGAATGAAAACTGGTGCAGCCATTCTGGAAAACAGTGTGGAGGTTCCTCAAAAAACTATTGAAAGAACTCCCCTATGACCCAGCAATAGCACTGCTGGGGATCTATCCAAGGGATACAGAAGTGCTGATGCTTAGGGGCACATGTACCCCAATGTTCATAGCAGCACTGTCAACAAGAGCCAAATTATGGAAAGAGCCTAAATGTCCATCACCTGATGAATGGATCAATAAGATGTGGTTTATCTATACAATGAAGTACTATATGGCAATGAGAAAGAATGAAATCTGGGCATTTGTAGGAAAGTGGATGGACCTCGAGGGTGTCATGCTAAGCAAAATAAGTCAGGCAGAGAAGGACAGATACCATATGTTTTCACTCATAGGTCTAACAGGAGAAACCTAACAGGGGACCATGAGAAGAGGAAGGGCGGGGGGAGGAGAAGAGGGTGGGAGGCAAATCATGAGTGACTCTTGAATACTGAAAACAAACTGAGGGCTGAAGAGGAAGGGGGAAAGGGATAGGGAGCTGATGGTCATGGAGGAGGGCACTTGTGGGGAAGAACACTGGGTGTCATATGGGAACCAACTTGGCAATAAACTGTTTAAAAACTTTTTTTAAGTAAATCATCATAATAAAAAAAAAGCTTTGTTTTTAGAGACAGAATTCAAACACAATACACACTGATTATAACCATTTATTTCATCCGGCGTGTGGGATGGAACAAGCAGTGTACAAAGTCCCGTTCATTCCTCACAGAGGCCCCAGGATTGAGCTACTATTATCTTCCTTTAGGAATGTGATCAATGTTTACAGAAGTTAATTATCTTGATCGGGTACCGTAAGAAATCAAAACAGAGCCATGGCTCTAAGGTCACATTCTCTCCACCTCACTCTTCTGCCTCCTCCATGCCAGCCTTGCAAAGACAGACGCTGTGTCCTAGGGAGTAGTGCTCAATCCTCACCAAGCAAATCTTGCAAATTCAAAACACAACAGAAACCATCCCACAGGGACGGTTGCTGAAGGCTGAAGGAGGCTCCCAGCCTGCAGGAGCGCACAGCAGCTGTATGAATCCAGGAATCCCCTGGTTTTCAGTAGGATGTCCATGTTATAGCCAGCCGTAAGTACTTGACAGTGCAGTAAGTCATGTTTTGTTGTTAGTGGTGGTCATCTACATGACCTCTTCTTGCTGTGGTGGGGGAGGGGGTGGGTTAATGCCAATTACAACTTCCCTAAAGAAAGGAAAATATTTTCTCTTGTCATTTTCAACAGCTCCATCTTTGACTTGACCATAGGGTCTTTGGCAATATCCACCCCTTATGGAAATGCACAGACTAGGGGAAATTGGAGAAGAAGAGGAGTTACCAGAAATTCTTTCCAGACCACTGGACCCTCCTAGAACTAATTAGCTTGAGGCATGTAGGAAAAGAGAATGTATGTCTTGTGGTCAGTAGGAGTGTAGGCTAGTCACCAACTGTTACTCTCCCCAGGGCACGGGAACTTACTCCCCAGGCAAAATCAGCTGCCGCCTCAGCTGTCCCCCCACACTGGGAAGGGATCCCTAAATCTGCACTAACCACGTGTCTGCAGCCTCAGAATCAGGCATGACGTCTTTTCATTTATGTCCCTGTTTCAAAACTCTGTAGTGTTGGTGACAAAGGACATAAAAACTAATTCAAACTGGCTTATGCCAAGAAGGAGTTAAAGAGAAAGAAAACCATTGGCTCATAAAATTGGAAAGTTCAGGGCTAGTGCCAGGCTGATTTGGTTTGGATCCAGAGGCTCTAGTAATATATTCAGAATTCCATTTTTCTTCATCTTAGCTCTGCCACCCGCAATGTAGGTTAGGCGCTGTGCGGTGGGTCCTGGCAATTCCAGCTGACTTCATTCTTACTGCTAGAAATCCCAGGAGAAAAATGTCTTCTCAGCGCTTCCCTCGTCAGTTCTGGGTTTATTCTGATTGGAGGAACCTGAGTGACTTGGCCATCTCTGAACCAATCACCAGCAATGGGGGCTCATTGTGGTGACTGGCCAGTCCTGAGGCACCTGCTCAGTGCCCAGAGCTGGGAGTAGAGGTTCTCTAAGCCATGTGGGCTGAGCAAGTATAGTGGTAACGGGTCCCTGAAAGAAATTCATAGAGTTATTATCAGCAGAAAAAGTGGATTGAATAGTAAAGTGTCGAGAATAACAGGATCCTCTTTGGCTAACAGCACTGGCGTATATAGGAGCTCAGAAGTCTTTCTCAGTTTATTGTTGAAGGAGCGGGTGCTGCCTGGTGCAGACCTGTGCTTGGAGCTGTGCCCTGCCTCGGGCATCTGGTGGTATTGCTAAGTGATGCCCGTCTTGGATTTCTTTTTCCCCTTGGCTCCTCTCCTCTGAGTTCTGACTCGAGCTTGGTGAGAGGCACATGATCCCTGATCATTTCTCCTGTCTCACAACACAACGTCTATTTTTCAATCCTGACTAGTCCACCCTCTTTCCACTAAGGTAGAGATCTTTAAAAGGCAAAACCCATTTCTTTCCAGCCTGGTCCACAGAACACAACTGGCCCTGAGCTGTCCTGAGTGAGTCACTAATTGGGCTGGGTGCATTGCCCAGGACGGAGGATGGGAAGTAAAAAATGCCAGAACTGAAATTTTATCTTCTGGATGCCCCATTCCATCCTTTTCCCAAGCAGTTCATGGCCTCTTTTCCATAGTTTATTTGGCTGAGATCCTCAGAGTAGGAGCAGTGGTTTTTCAAGATGGCGGCAGTTTGTGTTTCAATAGCTTCACCGAGAAAGTTTCATCTTGGAGTACTTTACTAATTGGCCAGAAAATATTGTGCTCTGGAAACAGTAAGTCAGTAACTAAGCCCTAGAGAGTGTCTGTGAGAAGACACACTTGTTTTCAGGCTGCTGTGGTTTTGCAGGCAGTGTTCCACTAGTTCCGCAACAAAACTCAGAGCTGACTGAGTCTTCTTATGTTATAAAACTCACCTGCCAAATTAGCATACAGGATGCTAGCAATCCTCTGTGTTTTCCAACAATAATTAATTTTTCCTTTCTTCCTAATCAAAGCACTCATGAAAATTTTTTCATCATAGAGGCACCGGGGTGGCTCAGTCACAAAAGCATCTGACTTGACTTCAGTTCAGGTCATGATCTCACAGTCCGTGAGATCAAGCCTCATAATGGGCTCTGTATTCACAGCACAGAACCCATTTGGGATTTTCTCCTTCCCTCTCTCTGCCCCTCCCCCAGTTATTGTCTCGGTCTTTCTCTCTCTCTCTTAAAATAAACAAATAAACTTAAAACACCCTTTACATTGTATATAACAATGATGGGTCTTTATGATAAAAAGTCCATCCCTCAAGATAAAATATACAATTTCCTATTTCCACCACCCACCCATACCCTTATAAATAAACTTGAAGTTGAAAACACTAAATGTAGCCATGAATTCCAATTCAGGCAGCATACAGGAACTTTGGAATACCTAATAAACTTTTGATTTCTTATGTATTACAAATAAGAATCTGAAAAAGAGAATGGGGAAGTAATTACCCAGGAGAGAGAAATTTGAAGAGTGCCTGATGATTTGTCTTAGAATATGACTTTAGCTCACTTTTGTCCGAGGAAACTGAAGGTAAAATAATAGCATAGCTTCTAATAACAGATGCATTCCATGTCTGTGCAGTGCATTTAATCAGAGCATTCTGTAACCCTTATCCTTGTAATTTTTATAACCACAAGGCGAGTTGAGTAGGCGATGAATGACTCCATTTTACAGATAAAGAAATTGAGGTACAGAATAATTGGGTTTCTCGAGGTCACATACATCAGAGAAAATGCTGGGAATCAAGTCCGCTTTTCTCAGTCAGTCCAGAATTTCACCCACTGATATTTTTAGGAGCTAGGACTCACCCAGCTTCGTTACTAACCTTTACTCTACACACTGTTGCTCTTTGTGCCTTCCTTGAACTCCCGTTCTTCTTTTCTTCCTGGATGTCAATTCTTGTCAATTCTCTTCCTGACACCAGATTTTTTTTTTTTTTGTAATCCTTCATTGTCTCTGAGTATAAATCGATTTCCTGTTTATGTTTCTGAACTTCATGAGTGCATTTCTTTTACTAGCTACAAGACATGAGCCAAAATTCTTATGACATACATTGAAATGCAGTTAAGTGGATAAGTAGAGCTCAAAATGTTGCGAAATCAAAATACAAAGGTTTATGGGTGCCCAGAGTACAGGTCTGATGCTATTCAGCACTATGTCTACCCTACCTTGATGTACGTCTAAATTAGGGATTTATTTTTTCCCAGCCAGGGTTAAATAGCTATTAATTTCCCAGGAGTGTAACTTCCCTTAGGGGTTATAATGCAATGTCTTTGCAGTATCTTGTCGTGGTGAGGCAAGAGAAAAGTTGAATCTTTGGGTTTTAGATATGCTTTGGACAGGCAATCAGTGAAATGTTCACGTCGATTCCTATGGCTTGCACTAAATACCAAACTCTTTTTTGATCATATCATTTGTTCTTAAACATATCACAACTTCCAAGAGGAGAAGTATTTCTCTTTTTTTAAAGTTTATTTCTTTCTTTTTGAGAGAGAGAGAGGGAGAAAGCAGTGGATAGGCCGAGAGAGAGGGAGAGAGAGAATCCCGAGAATCCCGCACCGTCAGTGTAGAGCCTGACTCAGGGCTCGAACTCGCGAACAGTGAGATCATGACCTGAGCCAAAATCAAGAGTTGGACGCTTAACCAACTAAGCCCCACAGGAGCCCTGGACACATTTCTTTAGCACTAATCACCTGCTGAGTCCTGTACGTGCTGTCTCCCTAGACAAAAATATATCATGAAAATCAAGTTCTGAGAATAAAGAATCGGTATTTGATTAAGCCTTTGAAAAGAGGGTGCACATGTCGCTTAAGAGAAAGTGAATGTGCTTCATAAGTGTGTGGATCCAGAGCTTAGCTCTGCAGCCTTTAGAAAATCACTTGGTTTCCTGCGCCCCTCCTCTCCTCTAGAAAATGGTGAGGATGACACCCACTTCTGGCGTCCAAGTTCAAACAAGATGAGGTGTGTCGGGTGCTTCTACTTAACGAACAGCAACTATTTGAAGGTACGATTAAAAACAAGTAAGGCTAGGGGCGCCTGGCCGGCTCAGTCAGCAGACTGTGCAACCCTTGATCTGTGGGTTGTGAGTTCGAGTCCCATGTTGGGTGTAAAGATCACTTTAAAATAAATAAATAGGGGTACATGGTTGGCTCAGTGGGTTGAGTGTCTCTTGATTTTGGCTCAGGTCATGATCTCACAGTTCATGAGTTTGAGCCCTGCATCAGGCTCTGTGCTGACAATGAGGAGCCTGCCCAGGATTCTCTCTCATTCTTCCTCTCTCTCTCCTCTCCTCTCCTCCCTACCTCAAAATAAACAAACTTAAAATAATAATAAATAAACAAACAAATAAGGTTATTAATTGCCCATGCATATAAGTATTCAAGGCGATTTGTCACTGGTGATTGGTGATAACTGGACTTCTGCAAAGTGCTCTATTCCGTTCATGCCCATTGATATATATCAGACACTAAGTAGCAAGTCGCCAGGTGTCCCTCTCTAATTTGAATGAGTGCAGACAGTCTGGTTCTCTAGTCTGCGTGTAGTAGATCTTTATGCTTCTAGAAGAAATGAGGGAATTGATTTCCTATCTTCACAACGAGGAGGGAGACAGAGTGCCTTCTACATCCTCCAGGGTCACAGAAAGGTGGCAGTGTGTCTTTGAAGATTAGAGAACTGCACTGGTCACCTTTTTTTAAATAGAAAATCTTTGTAGAGGGGATGGAATTTAACTTAACTATTTTTGCAAGTGATCTAATCTGAAGCTTCAGGGTTAAGTCACACACACACCCCAGCTCTCTAAAAACTGAACTAGCACTGAAGCTTGTTTTTTTTTTTTTAAGTTTATTTACTTATTTTGAGAGAGAGAACATGCAGAGGAGCAGAGATACAGAGACAGAGACAGACAGACAGACAGACAGAACCCCAAGCAGACTGCTCACTGTCAGTGTAGAGCCAGACGGGGAGCTCAAACTCACAAATCCACGAGATCATGACGGGAGCTGAAACTGACTTGGACGCCTAATGGACTGAGCCACCCAGGTGCCTTACTCAGCACTGAAACTTGTCATGTCATCACTGTGGCCGTTGACCGCTGAGCCACCGGGGCTTGGATACAAATGTATCCAAAATGTCTTTGTATGGGCACGAGGGCAAACAAAGTCAACTGGTATCTATTACACAACAACGTTGATCAAGCTATTGAGTTGGATGTGTTTGGGAATACATTAGATGTATCTAAATGACACCCATCTTTTCCCAAGGCCTCTAAAAGCCAACCAACAGAAGCTCTCCCCCTCCTCTGACTGGCCATTCTATGTACTGTTTACTAAAATATTTCATGCTTTTTATGGCCGTAACTCTTTACTGAGGACAAAACTCCGGCAGAAGCCAGTGTGGAAACCAGATCGAAGCAGAGGGAGTCTGGCAGAAGTGGGGGTATGGCTGTCTGGTGACCACTCTGTTGACAGCCGAAGGAGCTCGGGACATTCTAGAACACCATTTGTAAAACACTTGCCTCTATCATGAACTTAGCGGTTCCTTGGTATACACTGTCTTTTTTTTTTTTTTTTCTGATTCTTGTACATTAGTTACTAGATTACAAAGGCCTAAAGGGCAAAGATTCAGATGGGAGACAAGTGAAGCAATGAGGGCTGGGAGTCAGGAGGTGGCCGTTCTGGGCCCAACACTGCCACCAGCCTGACCTCGCATACGAGCCCACTCAGTGTGCTGAGCCGGCAAAGGCCAACTAGCCCGTAGTTAAGAAGTGTGATGCGGGGCGCCTGGGTGGCTCAGTCAGTTAAGCGTCCGACTTTGGCTCAGGTCATGATCTCATGGTTTGTGAGTTCAAGCCCTGCATCGGGCTCTGTGCTGACAGCTCAGAGCCTGGAGCCCGTTATGGATTCCGTGTCTCCCTCTCTCTCTGCCCCTCTACCACTCACATTCTGTCTCTCTCCCTCCTTCAAAAATAAACATTAAAAAAAGTTCTTTAAACTGTGACATAATTCCCAGTTTCTCCTGATGGTCCCGCTTTGCACTAGCTGTAGCCCAGTTACCTAATTATTTTTAGGACCCTTTTCACTCTCAAAAGTCTCCCAATTTGGATGATCAGTCATATGACCTCTTTACATATAAGACCATATTTCTTTCTCTCTCTCTTTCTTTCTTTGTTTTGTTTTGTTTTATTTTTGCAAAAGCACCTTATTTTCCTTACGCAGTGACGCTTTGCTGAAACCTAATGTTCTCACATGACAGTAGAAACCCAAAATTTGTTGTCATCTCTTAACGAATTGAGAACTGTGTACAGAAAACATGCATCAATGGAAAGGATGAATAAACTTGCAGCTGTAAATGCAAACAGTTTTCCAACTCAAGGCAACAAAGAACCCACAGGCTCTGGCAGGAACACATCGGGTAAAAAAGGAGAGTGGGTCCTATGGCTCGGACCTTCCCAACCCTGTCAGACCAGCAGGACAACTGGTGGAGGACTCTTGGCCCAACTCTAGAGAAATCCTGAAATAGCTTTTTTCACCTTAATACCCTGCACGGATTAAAACCTCATGGTCTTGCAGATTCTCAGACCAGTGGATTTCTCTTTCATACACACATTCCCAACCTCAGCCATGAAGCCACCGAGACACATGTACTAAGCGTTTAAATCAAAGATACATACAGGGTGTTGAATATATATCAGGGAAACAATGAACTTGGATACAAGGTCAAGATCAGCTCTACCATCCAGTGCTGATATCAGATACAAACGTCAAAGACAAATTTCTTTTCAAAGGCTTATTCCAGGTATAAGGCCACTTGCTGATTCATGATGCTGTGCTTCTCCCGCCCACTCACCCACCCCCAGATCCAGCACGAAGCTAAGGACACAATGAGAACTCAATAGACATTAAATTAGTTCAGGATAAAACACAGTTATTAACCTAAAGGAACTCCAAACCTAAATCAGGAGATGACGTACAGATACGAAGCCTCTAGAATTCAGTAGAGGCTTGTGTGTGGGGAAGGGGTGAGCCGTGCTCTGTGCTACAGACAGTCAGTCCCTTCCTACCAACTGGATTTTAAACATCACAGCTGGGGAGAGAGGCCGGATGAGGAATGGCCGGGACCAGACACCAGACAGACTGGTGCATGGCACATGCAATGGCGGCCACAGACGTCACAGGACAGTGAGTGCCAGCGAGGCAGAGGCTGGGCCCGGTTGGCTGTCTGGCCAGCTGGCAGCGCTCCAAGGGGGTGGGGAGCATTCGGCAGCAATCCAAGCAGGCAGCTGGTGTCAGCGAGGTCCATATGTGGACGGACCAACAGCAGCGAGGGCAGTGTGGCAGGGGAAAGCCAGGCGTTGGGTCCTGGCAAACCCACGCAGTCTCTAGCTCTAGAGAAGGAGTCTTGAGGCAAGAACAGGGCACGGCAGTGAGGCAGGGACTCTCTGAAAGTCAGGGGTAAGTGGGTGCTATAATTTGGGCTGATTCGGCTACTGGGCAAGCTAGGATCTCAGTGGTGGGTGAGAACTGGAAGAATGAGCTAAAAATTGGCAATAACCAAGCAAAAGGGATTAATTTCATTTTGGGCATGGACCCAAAGAGAAGAGCCGGTTGTCCGAACCACAAACTAGGGTCCAACGTGGGTTGGTTACTCTAATCTGCCAGCAGGAGATTGATCCCCGCTGCCTCCAATAGGTAGAAACTAGAGAAAAACACTGGGGCAAATCCCACAAGTTTGGGAGATCACGGGGGCATGGACATCTTCCCCAGCAGCAGTTACAGCAGGTGAAGCTGAAGGCAGAGACTGGGGATCATGTAAAATCTTAGATAGCAAGTCCTAAACCAGGTCACAAAATAGGAGTTTGAGAATAGGTTTTGAGTTAAAGAGCGCATTGGGAATGACTTCACTCATATGTGGGAATTTAAGATACAAAACAAATGAACAGATGGGAAGGGAAAAAAATAATATAAAAATGGGAGGGACAAAACATAAGAGACTCAAGTATAGAGAACAAACTGAGGGCTGCTGGAGGGGCTTGGGGTACGGGGGATGGGCTAAATGGGCAAGGAGCATTGAGGAGGGCACCTGTGGGATGAGCCCTGGTTGTACAAAGGGGATCAATCACTGGATTCTGATCCTGAAATCATTACTGCACCATATGCTAACTAACTTGGATGTAAATTAAAAAGGAAGGAAGGAAGGGAAGGAGGGAGGGAGGATGAGAGGGAGGGAGGGAGGAAGGAAGGAAGGAAAGAATGAAGGAAGGAAGGAAGGAAGGAAGGAAGGAAGAAGCGAACCCAATGGGAGATCATGAAATTATGGAAAAAACACACAAAGAGCGGAGGGTCAGGGCACACAGGACATGTCTCATAGTAATTTCATGACACAATGCGAGTCCCAGTGGTGGCTTTACATGTAGCAATCCCAACATGGGCTGACATGCATGTGCTCAAGCCATTTAACAAGGAGCTGATGTCCACGGCAACAACCATCTCCAGGTAGAGTCATGAATGTGGCCAAGCAGGAGGCTTCATGGGTCACAAGACTCCATATTGCAGCTGGAAGAGACAGGTGCAGCCTTGGGGGAGAGGAGGTAGACAGGCTCTGGGGGAGGATGTAAGGGTCTCAGCGGTGTAGACTGGGGTCAGAGTCAGCTTCAGTCCCAGGAGTAAAAGTCCGGGTGGAGGACAGAAGCACAGACAAGGCGCACTCATGAGAGGGAAGAAGGGAAGCTTGAGTGTGTTGGGCCTATCTACCCCCCGCAGCATGGCAAGAATGTGTGGTGGCGGGATCTGGTCTGTACTCTGGACTCAGACTAATGGGGGTTTTAATCTTGATCTCACCATTTATTGGCCATGAGATCGTCAGCTAGTTAATTAAGATTTCTGAGTTGTGGTTGCCTCATCCTTAAGATGGGGATAACAACATGTATTTAGCATAGTTGTGAAGATGAATGATGTAATGTGTATGAAGTATGAAGCTCCTGGGTGCCTAACACCATTACAGATGCTCCATAAACAGAACTATTACTACCATTAAGACTAAGTCCAAACCACACCTACAGGGAGGAAGGCAAATAGAAATTTTAATACACTGCCAGCCTGGCCCGGATAACCAAAGGAAATGAATGGTGCTTGGCTTACAGTTTTAAAAGCTGGCTGGTGTTGAGAAAGGCAGGAAAGAGGAGTAGGCTTCTTCCTATGGAAAAAGTGAAGACTCAATTTCTAAAAACAGCATTTCAGGGGCACCTGGGTGTCTCAGTTGGGTGAGGGTCTGACTCTTGGTTTCAGCTCAGGTCATGATCTCACAGTTCTTGGGTTCAAGCCTTGCATCAGGCTCTGCAAAGACTGCGGAGCCTGGTTGGGATTCTCTCTCTCTCTCTCTCTCTCTCTCTCTCTCTCTCTCTCTCTCTCTCTCTGCCCCTCCCCTGCTTGCTCTCTTGCTCTCTCTCTCAAAATAAAGAAATAAACTTTAGCGAGCTTCTTGTATATTTTGGATACTAGCCCTTTATCTGATATGCCATTTCGTCCATCACCTGATGAATGGATCAAGAAGATGTGGTATATATATACAATGGAGTACTATATGGCAATGAGGAAGAATGAAATATGGCCATTTGTAGCAAAGTGGATGGACCTCAAGGGTGTTATGCTAGGCGAAATAAGTCAGGTAGAGAAGGACAGATACCATATGTTTGCATTCATAGGTCTAACAGGAGAGACTTGGCAGGGGACCATGGGGAGAGGAAGGGGGAAAGAGAGCAGGGGAGAGTGAGGGACACAGATCAAGGGAGACTACTGAATACTGAAGACGAACCATGGACTGAAGGGGGAGGGGGAGGGAGGGGGAGGGAGGGGGGAGGGGGTGATGGTCATGGTTGGGAGGCACTTGTGGGGAAAAGCACTGGGTGTTATATGGAAACCAATTGGACAATAAACTATTTTTAAAAAAGAAAGAAAGAAACTTTGAAAAAATCTTCAGATTCAGAGAAGGACCACCTGTGAGGTGCTGACTTATTGACCTCCATTTCCAGGAGGAAACACTGAGCTCAAGCAGGGTCCAGACAATCCTTGCAGAAAGAAGGAAGGGACATGGGATGAGGCAGCCAAGCAGCTCACTACACTGAGAACTCCTGGACGCTGTCATCCAAGAAATATCTCCTCTCCTTAATGCAGCATCAATGGTACCTAAAATTCCACCATTATGTTTTCATTTCTTTGAGTTGAATAGTCTTCTCCTCAGGTGTAACTGTTTAAAATGTAAGCATTGCAGGACATGGAACACACCGGGTCACTCATAATTCATATACCCAGGCCTCCATCTGCTGAGAGCCTGCAATGCTCCCAGAGGACTCATGTGGACACTGACCTTCCCAGACACGGGGCAGCCAGCACGAGGGAAAGAGAAGGAGCATAGAGGGACTATGATGCCTTGAGAAAGAATCAGGAAAAGGTGGAAGGTTACACAGTGTTTGTTCTCTTCTTTCTGCTGACATTGGAGTTTCACAGGAGCTAGTTTATACATCCAGTTCTTTTTGTGGAACCGAGGATCCTAAGCAGACAGCATGGGGACTACAGGCGTATGGGGAAGATAGTCTAGAAGGGTAGGAAGGAGGACACTGCATGCATAATTTCCTCCTCCTGGGGCCCAAACCCCTGGGACCTTCTTCCTTTGGTGTCCAGACTTCCCTGGAAGAAAACCTGTAGGCGTTGGACGCACAGCTAATGCAGCTTTGAACTTAGGCACCAACAGTACATTGGACATGTATGTGTGTGACTGGCTTGCAACGTGTTTGACCAGTACTGTGCAACGTATGGTAGCCCCTAGCAGACTGGGGCTCCTGAGTCCTTGAAATATGGCTGATCCGAACTGAGATATGCTACTGGTTTGATTTGAAGGACTCATGACAAGAAGGAAAAAGAATGTAAAATGTCTCTTTGATATTTTATACGTTGGTCACACGGTGAAATGATAGTACTTGGAATATGTTGAGTTAAATAAAACGGATTATTAAAATTAATTCCAATTGGGGCAACTGGGTGGCTCGGTTAGTTAAGCCTCTGACTCTTGACTTCAGCTCAGGTCATGATCTCACGGTTCATGAGTTCAAGCACTTCATCAGGCTCTGTGCTGGTAGTACAGAGCCTGCTTGGGATTCTCTCTCCCTCTCTCTCTCTCTGTCCATTCCCTACTTGTGTTCGCTCTCTCTCTCTCAATAAATAAATAAATAAAAATATTAAATGAATTAAAAATAAATTAAAAAGTGTCCTTCAAAGAGAATACTTTTTTGCCTTGCCTTCCTTCCTTGAAGGACTTTAAAAAATAATAATCAATTAAAAAAGAAAATTAATTCCCTTTGTCTTGTTTTTACTTGTTAATATGACTACTAAGCATTTTAGATTCTGTATGTGGCTCACCCTATATTCCTACTGGACAGCGCTGTTTTAGGTGAATCAATGGGTCTATCTGTTCAAAGAGCCCCAGCTCCTGAAGGGCCGGCCACCCCCACTACAGTTTGTTGACTGGCTGGGGACCTGACCTCTGGCTGGTCGCAGAGGGGTCAGCTGCTGTGCTGAGGGGCAGGGTGATGGCTTTAGGCGAAGATGAGTGGACATTCTCCTTATCCCTCGTTGGATCTGTTAGGGAAGGGCTGTCGCCCTTATTCCCAGATACGTATCCTCACTTTGGCAGTTGAGAAGCTCTCCTGGTCCTTCCCCACCCCCATCACGACTCTCTGGTTCCTCCCTGTGTCGAGAGCCAGAAACTCTTCACTCCCTAGTTCTCACCAGCTGGCACCATGGAGGACAGGGTCTCCGTGACAGCTTCTTGCGCTTTTCAGTCTTGCTGAGCTCTGAACCCCGTGTTGAGATCCTCTCCTCCAGATCAAAACACCTGCTTGAGTTCCACCTCTGACGCTAGAAAGTTTGCCCTTGGCTAGATTAATAAGGACACAAGTGGCACCTCTGTCTGCAGTTGCTCAGTGCATATCTGTACGACATCCACTACGCGCCCAGCACGGAAGAGAAGAGCTAACAAACAGACATCTGGCTCCGTCTGCCGCATTCAAGAAACCCAGGGCTCCTTCCTTCTTGGAAAAACGTGCTTTACGTGGCCCCTACATATGACTTCATCTTACTCCTTCCCCTCTTTACTGCCCAGCCCTTCATCTTCTTAACTAGCTCCTAGGGGCCCTGATCTCTGAATATTGGCCTCCCCTCATCCTCAGACCTTGTCGTCTTCATTGTCACCAAGCCCCCAAGTTATTGCTCTGTTCCAATGGGTGTCAACACAATCTGTGCCCTGACTACGGCCCCTGTCCATGACCTGGCCTGGTCCCGACCTCTCACTTGGACCCCAGACTCCTATATCCATCTCTCTCTTCAACATTTCCGCTTGGATGTCTCATAGGCATCTCCAATATCACCCGCCTGAAGCTAAATTCTGGTTTCTCCTCCAAAATCTGCTCCAACTAGGAATAGTGAGAGGATGCATCCTTGCAGTTATCGGGGTTACAAGAACACGGGGACTGTCGTTGGCCCCTCTTTCCCTCACATCCCACTCCTAGTGTGTCATCAAGTCCTATTAGCTCTACCTCAAAATACATCCACCTTTCGACTGTCCTCTCGTCTCAGCTCTACCCCAGGGGTCGAGCCACTGTCTTCACATAGGAGGGATTTTGCACCAGTTTCCTCATGGGCCCCCCTTCCATTCTCCTTGCTTTCCCATGCTGTCTATTCTCAAGTCAGAAGCCAGAGTGACTCTTGAAAATTTTAAGTTGTAGCAGATCGTTCAGTGGCTCGGAATGCTTCAACAATTTCCATCTCTTTCCAAGTATTTATTGCGTCCGCCAGGCCAACCATGTTCTGCCTTGCTATCTCCCAGATATCTGCATGGCTTGCTCCCTGACTCTCTTCAGGGCTCTGCTCGGATGTCACCTTCTCTCCAGACCTTCTGCTTCCCTGAGCACCTCTTTAAAAGCCGCACTCTGCACCAGACTGTTACATCCCCTCCTCCTGCTCAGTGTTTTCTCTCTGGTGCTCATTACCACCTGGTACGTTGTATGCTCACCTGCCCACTTCCTGCAGGCCTCCTGTGGGAACGGGAGTCCTCTGACTACAGGAATGGCGCCTTTGCGGTCACTGCTGTCTCCCAGCACCTGGTACAGCCCTCGGCGCACTACAAGTGCTCAATACATACTTGTTGAGCACGTGAAATCAGAGGAGGGGTTTTCCTTCAAGAAGTTATGGGACAGACCCTAAGTACAAGAGTAAATACGTGTCATTGCCAATGGTACTGAGTGCCTTGAGGAAGCTCACTGATACAATGATGGGGGACCTACTTTGAATGGGGTGGTCAGAGAGGATCTTCTGGCAAAAAAGTGACACTGGGGGTAGGATTAGAAGGATGAGAAAGGACCAGCCCTGCCCATGCTGGGAAGACCATTTAGATGGAAAAACAAAAACAAAAACAAATCCCAGCACATTCAAAGATCCTGGAGCAGGACTGAGTTTGCCATCTTCAAAGAATTGAAAGCGGGCAGTGGGTAATGAGAAAAATGATAAGTGATGTTGAAGAGGCATCCAGAGGCCAAATCCTGGAGGATCCCGGGGGCTGTGGTAGGGATTCGATCTGATTCACAGTTTTGTCTGAGGCCTGACATGTCAGCAGCATGTGGAGACCCATGTCTGAGATGGCGTCCAGACACGGCATTTAGGCACCTAGACCATTAATTTAAGCTTCTGCATAAGGCTTCTCAATTTGGAATGGAGTGGCCTTTACAAGGATAGAGCAGACTGGTCCTCCAACAATAGACTTCTCCCTCTATCAGAAGCAGCCCCCAGCTTCTCTGGCTCATGTTATTTAGTCCCTCATTGGTTACGTAGCCAGTCTGAGGACCCATATGACAAAATATGGATGATATTTCCAGCCCAATTAACCTTGTCCCCATTCCCTTCCCTACATCCTCACACCTGCCCCTGGGCCTTTGCTCGTGCTGTTTCCCTTTACAGAAATGCCCTGTGCCTCACCTTCGTTGCCAAAACCCAGATCTACTCCTAAAATAACCACAAGGTCAGATTTACAAGCCAGAATCACTATTTCAAATGTACCTTGTTGATTACTGTAGTAGGCTGGATAAAGCCTTCACTTCCCACCCCACCCCACAAAAGATATCCGCATCCTAATCTCAGAACTTGTGGCTGTTACTGTATGTGGGGGAAAAAAAAGATCTCTGCACATGTATGAAATTAAGGATCTTGACTTGGAGAGATTATCCTGGATTATCGGGATGGGTCCTAAGTGCAACCACACGTATCTTTATGAGACAGAAGCAAAGGGGAAAACACACAGGAGAGGGGAAGGCGGTGTGACCCCAGAGCCAGAGACAAGAGTGATGGCAGCAGCCACCAGAGGCCAGAAGAGGCAAGAACGGATTCACCCCAACAGCCTCGGGAGAGACAGGGGCCCAGCTGACACTGATGGCCCAGTGACGCTGATTTCGGATTTCCGGGTCTCCAGAACTGTGGCAGAATAAACTTCTGTTGCTTTAAGCTAACACATTTATGGGTATTTGCTACAGCAGCCACAGGAAATTAATCTGTGTGCCTTGCTCTCTTTACCTGGGCATTTGTCCCTCAGGCCATCACTGCCTCCCGGCTGGCTATTCCCAGGGAACTTCTAGTGACTCCCGTCCATCTGCGCTCACTCTTACACCCACTCATATTGATGGCAGACCATTTCACAGGTTTGCGGAGCTCTTTGCTTTTTCCTGTCCCTTTCCTCTTAAAGCCACATGATCAAGCCAGCTGGTCGCCAGGCACATCTCCAGGTGACTGCCTCAGCAAGCCCGGGCTGGCTGGGAGGCTAGTTCCGTAACCCGAAAGTGAGGCGATGGGGTGTGGACGAGTGGGTGGCTGGAGCCAGTTAGCTTGTTTCGTTTTTTTATTTAACTTTGACGATATCAGGCGCCAGGAGTTATGGTGTTTAGAGGTAAATGCCAAAGTCTCTGGGCATTATTGTCCCCAGGACTTTGGGGGACCTGACATGAAAGGCGCAAGTGGACAAGATCTAACGGCTAATGACTTTAGGGGCTGAAGAAAACAGAAACACCAGGTTTTAAACTTAAATCACTGGGGAACTAAATGGTAGAGCTATATAGCAAAATGGGGGAAATTAGGAAGCAATGTAAGTTTTGGAGAGAAAACTATTAATTATTTATTCAAAATGTGGAGCCTTAGGTAGGTGGAAATGACCGTTAGGAAGGTCATTTTCCATGGAAAGTCCCTTTCCCAACTCTGGGGTTTCCAGAAGCCTCTGGTTATGTTTTATGGTAGCCCTTGATATGGTAGCCCATGCATGATGGGTACAGGGTTACTTTTCCATCTTCCTTAGTCTGTGAGCTCCTAAAGGGAAGAGATCGTGTCTTATAATCTCTCCAGCACCAAATAAATTATACTCGTAGATGCTAAATAAATATGTTTTGCTTTAAAATAAATTTACTCTAAACGAATTAATGAATGGAATTGAGCTCAGAGAAGAGGTTGAGGCTGCGATGCCAAATTTGGAGTATCCAGGCACTTTCAGAGCTGAGAGCAGAAGCCACGAGGAACAGCACACCTGAAGGGGGTGGCCGTCCCATCTGCCATCACAAGAATAGGAGGCAGTTATAGAGAAGGACACTTTAAAAAATTTTTTTAAGATTTTATTTTTATTTAAAAAAATTTTTTTAATGTTTTTTATTTATTTTTGAGAGACAGAGAGAGAGAGCATGAGCAGGGGAGGGTCATAGAGAGAAGGAGACACAGAATCTGAAGCAGGCTCCAGGCTCTGAGCTAGCTGTCAGCACAGAACCCGACTCGGGGCTCGAACCCACGAACCGTGAGATCATGACCTGAGTCGAAGCTGGACGCTTAACCGACTGAGCCACCCAGGCGCCCCGAGATTTTATTTTTAAAGACTCTCTGCACCCAGTGTGGGGCTCGAACTGACAACCCCAAGATCAAGAGTCACATGCTCTGCTGACCAAGGCTGCCAGGCGCTCCCAGTGACGCACAATTTTAAACTTTGACCCAACATTCAGGTGTCAGAGATCATAAGAATCAAATAAGGAAGAAGACAGGAGTCTGAGACTTTGTCACCCATCCAGGGCTTTCACAAAATGTAAAGTAATTTCTCATCTGCCATCCAGTTCAAGGTTCACTCACCCTTATCATGGTTGTCACGCAGCATTATAATAAGCATCAGTCAGGGACATAAAGATATTCTGCATGTGACGTGTCTGACTTCTGGGTACTAGTAATTATGTTTTATACCATATCAAAGATCTGGTCTACATGGAATATAGTTTTTTTGTTGGATATCGCTACTCTTAAAAAGTGGCTAAAAACATGGAGTATTCTTAAAAATGAATTTTGGGGCATCTGAGTAGCTCCGTCGGTTAAGGATCTGACTTTTGATTTCGGCTTAGGTCATGATCTCACGGGATCATGAGTTCAAGTCCCGCATGGGGCATTGGTGCTGACAGCACTGAGCGTGCTTGGGATTCTCTCTCTCCCTCTCTCTATGCCCCTCCCCTGCTCTCTTTCTCTCTCTCTCAAAAATAAACTTTTAAAAAATGCATCTCAAACATGATTGTAGAAGGCTGCCCCTTAAACTTCCAGCCAGATCTTTGTTTTGCTTCCTACAGGCACTAGGATGTGAGGGTCAAGTTCTTCTGAAAGCCAAGACATAGATAACAATCCTGGCTGTTTTTTTAGACACTGCTCTTACCTTCATAGCCTGGACCTGTAATTGAGTTTCCTCAGGAATTTTATGATATATTGACTGAACCTAATTAAGTCAAGGACCTGCTCTCTATTATCTGCCTTTGCAGCCTCTACACAGAACTATTCAATTCAAACAACATTTACTAAGCTACTAAGTACAAAGCCATGTGCTGAGTCTCTGCTAGACACAGAGATAAATAAGACAGAGTCCCTGTTGTCCACAGTCCTGGAACAGTTAGGGTTTATATACAGATACTCCTGCACAGGAAAACTAAGATAAATACTGTAGAAGAAATGTAGAGACCCATCATGACATTTACCATTAATTACTGGGTTGAGATGGTGAAGATCCAAACTCTTTGTTTGAAATAGTTTTGACTCTACTACAGATTTTCAAACACTTGTTCTTAAAACAGGCCATAAGGAATACTGACTCACCTGGTCTTATATACTTCCAGTGACTTCCTTCATAATTAACCCTGACACGTCCTTCTGGGAACCGTCATTCTTGTTCCTCCGCTTCTGGATCTCGTGTATGCACATACACAGATCAGGGGTTATCTCCTAGGGGAATGCAGAAGCATTTTTAGGAGGACCCTGGATAGCCTTCATTCCTTTACTGGCAGATTCCTCGTTGCGCATTCTGATGGCTTGATTTCCGGTCTGACTGCCATGTCTCAGCCTTCCCATGCGTGCCTGTGCTCCATTGGGCCCTCCTCAGCACCTCAGCAAGACCTTTCACAGCTCTGCCCCTCTCCTGCTTCAGGAGACAGCCTACTGTTCTTACACATCTCCACCACAGCTGAGGCTATCAGCCAGGCATTCGAGAACTGGATGAAATCACATTTTCAAACAGACATCACCCCAGCCTCACTTTTGAGAGATAATTATGTGTAAGGAAAATCATCGCTATTTTTCTAGAACAGTGTTTTATATAATCCTGTCAAATAACTTCCAGGTAAATGGCACTTAGTTATATATATATTTCTTTGTGTGTATCTGTGTGTATCTTAATGCCTACATATATATATTCGATGTGTGTATGTAAACTTGTAATTTTAAACTTCATGGTTATTTTCAGAAACTGCACCCTCAATTAGAGCCAAATCCAATCCAAGCAGGCAGTAAGTGCTTTGATTGCATCACACAGATTTCCAGACTTAAACTGTATGTGCGGTTAATTTAAAAAGAAATTACCGTGCTTTCTCCCACATATTAGCCTGAACAAGTCACTTACCCTACATCTGAGATACTTTCGCAAAATGGCAAATCTGCCCTTTGGAATCTTCAAAGTGGTTATGAGAAACGAATAGAATGATGTTGGGAAAACCACTTTATATGAAACAAGCGCGTTGGGATGATTAATATTCAAAAGTATCTTCTAGACCTTTGGGTCCTTCCTTGGCTATCTCTAAGCCGCCAGGCAATTGAGCTATTGTTGATACTGAGGGTGGACTTCTTTGGGTCTTTACGTTATAAGAACTCATAATCTTGGACCCCAAACATCTAAGCCCGTAAATTATTCTACTCAGGAAATTCTAGAACCTAACCTGTCATTTCTTCAAGAAGGGTTTTATTAAATGTTTGCCCGTGCCCAGCATAGCAATAGACCTTGGAGATGCTAAGACAGATAATTCACAGTCCCTGCATATAAAGGGATTGGAACGTAGCCGAAAGAAACAAATAAATAAATGCAGTAAAAAATTTTATAGGTGCACTATAGAAGCCTGTACAGAGAACAAAGAGCAGAGAGGAGGGAGTAGTTGAAGCTGGCGTGGGCGGGAGCATGACAGACTTTGCTGATCGCCTGCCTGGCAATCATGCCCTTCCCCCCCCACACATCAGCTTCCAATGGACTTGAAAGTCAAATGCGCCCTTTCTCACCCTCCCTACCAACTAAGGGCACATGTGACCCAGATGGGATCAAAGAGATAAAAGTGCAACTTTGCTGGGTGGTTTGTGTGAAAGTGTTGCTTCCTTAATAAAAGGGTTCGTGGTAGATTGTAGTTTTCAAAGATGGCCACAACGATATCTTCTACCCAATGTGCTCGTCTCGATAACGTGACTGTAAAACGCCTCCCATTAAGACATAGAATTAAGATCCTCCTCCCTTGACCCTAGAATGAGTTTATTTTTAGTCTTTTTGCCAACAGAGTGCAGTGGAGATGGCGCTATGACATGAGGGTAGAGCACAAAAATGCCATGCGTTTCCACCTATTCTTTTGGTATATGTGTTTCGGGAAGCCAGCAGCCATGCTGTGGGGAAGCCCGGACTAGCCTGTGCCAAGAGACCTCATGGAGAGACTGTGTCTAGATGTTCTGGATGACAGCACCATGGAGATTCCTGCCGACAGCACCAACCACGAGACACAGGAGAAGGACAGGTCTTGGTGACAGGGCCCCATGACGGAATTGCGACTCGAAGTCTTCCTAGCTGAGACTCCGGACACTGCAGTGCAAGACAACCTCTCCCCATCTGCCATTCTTCCTTCTCTCCTCTTCCAGCCTCGTCTCTAGGAGCTGAGCAGGGTGGGACTGGGGCAAACCTGACAACCATGTGGTAAAAGCATGATGTTTTTCACGACGCTGTTGATCTGTTAAATCAACTTCTGCAACTGTCTATCTCCAGACCTCCTGGAATGTGAGAAAAATCGATACACTCTTGTGGGTCTATGACACTGAACGCCACTGTTACTTGTATTTAGTGAACTTACACATGGGATCCCTGCTGGTAAGATTTGGTGAATTTGTGGGGGGTTACAATTTGATTTTTATTTATTTATTTATTTATTTTTAATTTTTTAATGTTTTATTTATTTTTGAAAGAGAGAGAGAGAGAGAGACAGCGTGAGCAGGGGAGGGACAGAGAGAGAGGGAGACACAGAATCCAAAGACAGGCTCCAGGCTCTGAGCTGTCAGCACAGAGCCTGACGCGGGGCTCAAACCCATGAACTGTGAGATCATGACCTGAGCCGAAGTCGGACACTCAATCAACTGAGCCACCCAGGTGCCCCTAAAATTTGATTTTTAAAATGTAGATGGCTGTCTAATCAGAATAAAAGTAGACATAGCAATTATAACCTGGTCTTCTGAGAAGTTTTGTTGTGAAGGAAATGAAGGAAATGAATTGGTGGCTAGGGGGATCCTATGGGTGAAGTTTATAGTCCATAAGGAAATACCTCGTAAAGCCATAGAGATTAAAAGCAGGAAACAGGGGCGCCTGGGTGGCTCAGTCGGTTAAGTGTCTGACTTTGGCTCAGGTCATGATCTCGTGGTTTGTGAGTTTGAGCCCTGTGTCAGGCTCTGTGCTGACAGCTCAGAGCCTGGAGCCTGCTTCAGATGCTGTGTCTCCCTCTCTCTCTGCCCCTCCCCCACTCATTCTATCTCTCTCTCTCAAAAATAAATAAACGTTAAAAAATTTTTTAAAGCAGGAAAGAAAATAACGTTGGCAATCATTGTTACAGTTCAACCCCGCTCTACTGTTTCTGTGCTGAAAGTCTTAATAAATTTTGAACATGCGGCCTTGTTTTCATTTTGCACTCATTCCTGCAAATACACAGGCAGTCCTGCCTAAAAACGTTTTCTGCTCCCATTGCCCACTCACGTGCAGTGCTAAGAAATGACTTGGACATTTATTACCCATGGATCTTTTAGGGCATCATATTCTGTTTCTGTGTAACACGGAACGTGTTATCATATGGACATATCCTCTGATGGCCATCAAATCAGTGGTCTTTTCCATATGGGGAATTTTCCAGCCCTGTGGAATGACTGCAAACCCGCAGAGACTCCTGAAGATTCTTATTAAAACTCCGCCATTCACGTCCATGGGTCCTCTGCCCAGCCCCTGCACCCAGATGGTTAAATATGCTGGCAGACCTGAGAAGCAATTCCCCAAGAACTATACCACGTGTCGGCCAGATGACCGGGCAGTTCAGTGGCCCACCACTAATACCTTCCCCATGAGCCGCTGAAATATTCCTTCCATGGCAATTATGAATTCTCTCGTTCATTCTTCTAGCTACCCCTCAACCACAACTGGTCCCTGTAAAATAAACTCCAGGCCAGTCTCTGGGACACACGTCATGGAGCAGAGTCTCTGAAAACTACGGCCAATTAAAAGGGATTCTCTACAGATGGAATGACTTTGGTTACACACTATTTTTAATCCAAGTATGGCTGACATATAATGTTCTATTAATTTCAGGTGTATAATACAGTGATTCAACAATTCTAGACATTATGCTGTGCCCGCCACATGTGTAGCTCCCATCTGTCACCATACAGTGGGGTGACAACGTCACTGACTACATTCCCTGCGCTGTCCTTGTATTCCTGTGACTTACCCCTTCCACAACTGGAAGCCTGGATCTCCGGCTCCCCTTCGGCCATCTTACCCATCCCCCCACTGACCTCCGCTCTGTCAACCATCAGTTCGTTCTCTGTATTTGCGGGTCTGATTCTGTGGTCTGTTTATTCATTTGTCTTGTTTTTTAGATTACACATGTAAGTGCACTTGTAAGGTATTTGTCTTTCTCTGCCTCACTTATTTGACTTAGCGTTGTAGCCTCTAGGTCCATCCATGTGGTCATAAATGGCAAGATCTCATTCATTTTTATGGAGGAGTAATATTCTATCAATGGACATGGGGGCTGCCTTCATACCTTGGCTAATGCCAATAATACTGCTATAAATATATGGGTGTAAATATCCTTTTGAATTAGTGCTCTGTTTGCCTTGGGTAAATACCCAATAGTGCATATGATATTTCTATTTTGAATTTTCTGAGGAACTGCCATGCTGTTTCCCACAGTGGCTGTAGCAATTTGCATTCCCAGCAGTGCACAGGTGTTCCCACCATACTCTTTGTGTTTTCTCTCTCTAGCTGCCCAGAGGACTTCGGGACGTCTCCCTGGGGACATGGGTAGCTAACCATAGTCAAGCAAGTGATGTGATCAGTTCTCACGATGTGGATTCACAAATCACCGTTCTCTTTCCTGTCTACACTGAGATCGCCAGAACCTGGGACTTTAGCGCCTGCTCCTCACAGATACTCCATGAACTGGGGCCAAAGGAACAACGGAATGTTCTGTGAAGCTGTCATTTTCAAGCCATCAGGTATGTGCCACATCTATAGATGAAGAATTCTGGAGGCAAAGACCGTTCCCTTTTTATTTTTCTTTAAATTATGTTCATTTATTTTTGAGAGAGAGACAGAGTGTAAGTTGGGGAGGGGCCGAGAGAGAGAGAGACAGACAGAATCTGAAGCAGCTCCAGAGCCTGACATGGGGCTCGAACCCACGAGTGTGAGATCATGACCTGAGCTGAGGTTGATGCTCAGCCGACTGAGCCACCAAGGCGCCCCGATCATTCCCTTTTAAGACAGAGTCACAGTGACCAGGTTTCCAGCCAGCTGAGGGGCAGGCCTACCCCAGCCAGGAAATTCCACAAAACCCAGGACTGGGAGCCAGCATTCTGTTGGTTATGGTGAGGGTTTGGGGAGGGAGCGAGAGGGCCTCTGGTGGACGTCCGTGAGGGTGTCCACGGCCCATCAACCCGGAAACAAGGCAGCAGACGACTCCCAAGTCCCCCCATCCTCCACGACTGGGTCGTTGGGGAGCTGTGGACACACACCACCTGGCTTGACTCTAACCGGCTCTGAGAGATGGGGCCAGAGAAGGGGACTAACCTCCTCTTCCCTCACCTCTCCTGTGCTGAGAGAGAAGGCCAGGACAAATCGATGTTTCCACTTTTATTAGCAGGGCACAGCAACCATTAAAAAAAACACAAATCTAAGGATTTGTTTTTCATCACACACGGAGAACGACTAGCAGAAAATATTATCTTCCCACTCAGAGGAAAAGCTAGTAACACACACACACACACACACACACTCAGAGGAAAAGCTAGTAACACACACACACACACACACACACACACACACACACCTGGGCATTTGATACTGCTCTGTGTATCTTCAGGACCGATTTCTGGGCCCACGATCAAGAGGCCCCCTGGTTCAATGCCTGCCTATCACAGCAGCCTGAAATAACTTCAGCCCAAATATCTTGAGGAGGCATATGGTCCACAGGCAGACTTGTCCTTTTCCCACTCACCCTCTCACATGCAACAGCTCACCACTCCTTTCTCAAAACCCTGCAGAAAATACAGCCCTAGCCCCAACCACCGTGCCTCCTAACTTTCTCCCCCTTTTCCTTTTGTCTCAGCTCTCAAAGCAGAAGCCCAAGATACGCGTCTGGCAAGGCAAGTCCCTCCACAAAGAACGAGGGAGAGAAAGAGACCTATAGGACGAGGTTAGAATCCTTTGCAGGTGATGAGAGGGAGGGGCTGGGATTGTAGGCACAGTTATCATTTTCTTGCCTTACCTGTGCAGTCCCCCAAATGCATGTTTTTCTACCTCAGCAACTATTCTAATATGTAATAATTTTGAATGGCTTCTTGGTACTCCGTGGTATAAATAAGCTGTAATTTCTTTAACTGAACCACCAGAAGTTTATATGCAACTTTCACATAAGGTCTGTGATAAATTTCACTGTTGCTTAAATCTTGACATATATCTTCAATGACTGACTGAGGATAAGTCTCTAAAAGTAGGGATTCTGATGCATTAGTTAGGATATTTTGGGCCACATGTGTGACATGCTGTGACTTAATTAACATACATGTATTTTTATCTGGGATAAAGTCAGAGCTGGTATGGTGATTTTGCTCTATGATGTCAGGGACCCAAATTCTTTCCATCTTGTGGCTTTGCCTTCCCTAGATTATGCTCTTGGCCAGATGATCTGTATTCTGGACAGCAGGACAAAAAAAGAGGGTGGCGGGGACGTGAGAGACCTTGCTTCTGTCCTTTTACAGCTCAATCTGGAGGTCACCACATCACCTCTGCTCTCTTTCCGTTAGGCAGAACGTTATCATGTGTACATTCTCAGCTGTGGGGGAAGCTGGGAATACAATCTTTGTTCTGAGTAGCGCCTCAGCTAAACATTTTATTACCATGGAAGAGGGGATTAATGAGCATATATATTTTTAAAGTTTTTTATATATGCTATCTTACTGGTCTGCAGAAAGATCATAGCAATTTCTATCACCCTTGCTAACATCCAGGACATTTAAAAATACCTCATCAAATTAATACCTGAAGAAAATGTGCGTAGTGCTGTTTCAGTTTACATTTTCTTAATTCCCGGTGATGTCTGCACCATTTTTTTCCTGTTGAAATACATCTCAGAAGTGGCTTCAGCAACTCATTCTAAATGCAGAGTGATGTGGGAAGCCCACATTTCAAGATTAGAGACTCTGAGTAGGGCACCCTGGCTTGCCGGCCAACTTCCAGGTCTGTTTCCTTGCAGACAATTCTAATCCTGGTTCTCAGGGGTGGTCCCTTTTCTTTTTTTCACTACTGTTGCCAAGTAGGTCTGCCCTTGGGTTTTACTCTTCCAAAGACTTTCGTGGCACGGTGAGGCGGCCCCTTTGAAGCAACGGGGAATTACTCAGCTTGAAAGAACTCTTCCTTCTGGGAATACCAGTTAGACTGAGTTCAGTGTTACCTTTGTTCATGTAGTGTTACAGGTCACCCAGGACCCCCCAGCCCTAACTCAGACTAGAGAGCTGTTTCAGGGCCACAAAAACTCTTGCTGGGTCTAGGAGATGTTCACTGTATCTGACAGGTTATGCTGAGGTGATGAACAATCTCAAATTTCACTGACTTGAAACAACCAAGTTTTTTCATGTTTACGTCACTGTCTATCTTGGGTCAGTGTGGGGAGCTGTGTTCCAAATCACCCTTGTCACGGGACCCAGGCTACCAGAGTCTCACAATCTGGAACATGGCGGGTCACTGATGCAGAAAATCATGTACTTATTCAAGACTTTTTCCCAGGAGTGACATATGTTCCTTCTACTCATATCTTATTGGCCAGACCAAGTCACATGGTTGCTCTTGACTTCAAGGGGGAGGGAAACGCAATTCCACCACGGGCTCTAAAGAAGGAAAACCAGAAATATTGGGGATTGGCACTGATGACTCCCAGACTCCTACTCCCGTGGAAGTCGGGGGCAGGGAGTGGACGTCAGGATTTGAGAATTTCTGGAGTTACCTTGGTTGGTTTCCTGAGGGGGTCTGTTTCCCATGGTCCTTCTGAACCTATAGTCTTCGTAAAGACAAAATCTTATCTTACTTGCTTTGGATCCCCAGCACCTGGCACATCTCTTGACACATGGCAATTGCTCGACAAATATTTATTGAATGGGGAATGAGGGGGAACACTATCCCTAGAATAGCTTTTTTATTGAAAGTACTAGAGAGCATTGGACCAAAATGCTACGGAGGGAGCCCCAGTGCTCGGGGACATGAAAGGAGCCAGAAATAACATGTTCATATATAACTAGGAGGTGTGGATGAAATGGTGGGCGGCTAGGCAGAATGGAAGGATACTGACCACCTTTCTCACCATCACATACCCAAGCCCATATCACCTTGACTCACACGCTCCGGATGTGTCTAAGTCCACATGTGCATCGGTTTAAGTTACAGTTATCACACCACACTAAGCGTGTCCACACCAACATGCACATACCTCCACGCAGCACTAGCTGATTATAAATGTCTTGTTCATCCTTAAAAGAAGCTTGGTAATAATCCCAACCAGCTTGAAAGAAGCAAGAATAAAAAGCCAAAAAATGTTTCCATGACTTAACTCTTGGTGGGCAAGAGGACAAAAGCAAATTCATTCTTTATGTTTGCGCTTGTTATTCTTGTAAACTAAACAAGTAAAACATGTTGTGTCATGTTTTTGTTGCAATAATTTTGTTGTGAGTCGCCAACTCAATTCAGGTTAACTTAAACCAATGACCAAGTGAACAGACGTGCCTGGCTGGCTCAGTCGGTAGAGCATGGGACTGAGGGGCTGTGAGTGTGAGTCCCACGTGCAGTGCAGAGATTACTTAATAAAATTTAAAAAATAAAATAAAATACAAAATGAACAGAAGAAACTGCATAACCCTAAAAGCAAAGTATCTCCTAAAGCCTCAAGAAAGACAGAAGCTGGGTCGCCTGGGTGGCTCAATCGTTTAAGCGTCCGGCATCAGCTCAGGTCATGATCTCACGGTTCATGGGTTCAAGTCCCACATTGGGCTCTGTGCTGACAGCTAGCTCAGAGCCTGGAGCCTGCTTCAGATTCTATATCTCCCTCTCTCTGACCCTCCCCTGCTCGCACTGTCTCTCTCTCTCTCTCTCTCTCTCAAAATAAATAATTTTTTTAAAACATTAAAAAAAGAAAAAAAAAGAAAAACAGGAGGTGCCTGGGTGGCTGAGTCATTTGAACATCTAACTTTGGCTCAGATCATGATCCTACAGTTCATGAGTTCAAGCCTACATCCGGCTTGTTGCTGTCTGCATGGAGCCCACTTCAGATCCTCTGTGCCTTCCCTGGTCACATTCTCTCAAAAATAATTAAACATTACAAAAAATAAATACAGAAACCAAAGGTCCAAAGATTCTTTTTTTCATGTTGCCAATAGACAATACAACTCCACAAGCCATCCTATGTACCTGTAAGGAGATTCAGACCCCAGGACACTATCTGACTGGCCAAATTCAGATGATATATATCCACTTTGATCCTGGGTAGGCTGGGGAGGGGCCGTTGGGAGGGGAGCAGTTCTTAGTTCCCAGGACATCCAGAATTACATGGACTGAAGACAGGGCAATTACCCAAAGGGATGGATACTGAGTAAGAACAAAAATAATAGGTGTTTACGATGTGTGCTGGTATTTTTTAAGTAGAAAAAATTTTAAGTAGAAATGGATTCCCACTACAATTCATATTCTGGTATATAACCTTCCAGACATTTCTCTAATTATACGGAATTTTTTTTCCTTGCAAAAATTGAGCCATACTGTGGATCTTGCACTGCAATTTGCCCTTTTTTTCCCAGTTAAAATACCTTGTGGGGGTGCCTGGGTGGCTCAGTCAGTTGAGCGTCTGACTCCAGTTCATGTTATGATCTCACAGTTCACTAGTTCAAGCCCCATGTTGGGCTTTGAGCTGACAGTGTGGAGCTGGGAGGCTGCTCCAGATTTTCTCTCTCCCTCTCTCTCCCTGCTCCTCTCCTGCTCATGCGCTCTCTCTCTCTCTCTCTCTTTCTGTGTGTGTGTGTGTGTGTGTGTGTATCTGTGTCTCTTTGTCTCTCTCAAAAAAAAAAAAAAACCATTAAAAAAATACCTTGTGAAAACTCTATATAAATAGTGACAGGACAGAAATATAACTTTTAATTCAGAGAAAGGATATTCAAATGAATTGTAACCAAGGAGAGTGACCAATAAACTAATTAATCAGTGTTAAAGTAGGAGTTTTGGAGTTATGATTTCTAGACTTCGTGTCCTACCCATGAACAACTACTTCCAGGATATCTGATTTTTTTTCTCACTGTCTACATATCTGTCTATCTATATACACACACCTATCCATTGGCTAGTTAGCTACCTGTTTCACCAGTCTTATAAATTCAGTTATGCTCCAGAACAAACAACTCTGAAATCTCAGTGACTTCATAAGCGCATTTCTCCATCTTGCTACATGTCCGGTGCAGGTTAGGGAGACTCAGCTTATCCACGCACTTGGGAACCAGGGTGACAAAAGTCCCGTTTCAACCCAGCAGGGGCACCGAATCCAGCAGAGCACACCCCAGTTCCCGAAGCTTCACCCGGAAGCGCTACATCTTACTTCCGCTCACGACTCATTGGCCAAGGCAGGTCTCATGGCCAAACTATCCCCAAAGCAGCAATCCCATATGCACCCTGGCCATGTCTCCGGAAGAGCTAGGGTATTTGGGAGTGGCAAGTAGCAACGATGACACTTGGTTTGTTTGAGTTTATAAACAATCTAGTAGTCAACATTGGGTTGGAATAGAGCATAAAATCTTTCCCGATTTGCAAATCCCTTAAGAGGATCAAATGATTCAACCATATTATTCTGAGTTTGCATCATAAACCATTTCCCTTTCTGTGCTAAACTATATTTCATCTCCCCAGCTAACCCCTCTCCGTATCACACCAAACAAACCGGAAAGTAAAGCCATCAGCAGCGGGTGCTGGTAACTCACACGGAAGACGATTCTGTGTTATGTTAAAAAGCCGGTTGGCATTAATTCTAGGTAACCTAAAACAAAATATGAGGAGTTTTGATGACTTAAACTGTTTTTAAAACTATCCTGAGGAATTTAGTCTTAATATGAGAGCCCTGTTATCAGTGAGTCAGACCAGGAGACTATCGTGGAAATAATACTGGTAATAATACATAGCTTTGGAGCCAATTTATTTCAAGCGTTGCCTCTAAATGTACTAACTGAGTAAATGTTTGAGATCTTTTTATGTTTTAAATGTTTATTTGTTTATTTGTGAAAGAGAGAGCCAGCATGGGGAGGGACAGAGAAAAAGACAAAGGAAGAGAATCCTGACTCAGGGCTCTATCTCACAAATGGTGAGATCATGACCTGCGCTGAAATCAAGAGTTAGACGCTCAACCAACTGAGCCACCCAGGAGCCCCATGAGATCTTTTTTAAACACGTAATATGTAATATACATTATGGAAAACTGTAGGGGCGCCTGGGTGACTCAATTGGGGGGGATCAGGTCATGATCTCACAGTTTGTGGGTTCAAGTCCTGCAGTGGGCTCTGTGACGACAGCTCAGAGCTTGGAGCCTGCTTTGGGTTCTGTGTCTCCCTCCCTCTCTGCCTCTCCCCCACTTGTGTGCATGCTTGCCCTCTCTCTCTCTCTCTCTCTCTCTCTCTCTCTCTCAAAAACAAATAAATGCTAAAAATTTTTTTTTAGATTATGGGAAACTGTATCTGGAGCCACACTGCATGGGTGGGACTCAGGTTGTCATTCTGTTACATTTATTGACAGGTCCCAAGAGGCTGTGGCCTTGGGGAAGGAGAGATGGCACACCTGAGCCGAGGACAAGGTGGGGGCCCCTGGAACCATGTGTACAGTCATCCGGCTTAGGCAGAGGCTGAGATGGGAGTGCAAGTAGCCAACCCACTGCTACCAGAGGCTACAGATTTCAGGCACACAGGCTCCAGGAATGCCCTCTGATGAGGCTAGAGACAAATGCTCGCTCATAACCTGTCTCATCAACCCACTGGCCAAGGTGTGGCAGGCAGGGAGGCAGGGACAAGGGAGAGATGACAGGACTCCAGGGCCAACAGTGCAGGCTTTGGAGAGCAGAGCTGAGCCAGTGGCATGTCAGGATCTGGGCGCAGAAGGACCTCTGCCCGTCGAGTAGCAGAGGAGGATGTGATCTAGAAAAAAAAAAAAGCTAGAAAGACCTACTGAAGAACCAAAGTTCACTGCAGAGGAAACTCTTAGCTGGGGGTTGCGGGCTGGGGTTTAGCTTCCTGGTCTTGTCTTCTGCTCACTGAGCAGACAGGGAGGATGCAAATGTCCTGTGTCACACACCCACTCTTGCACAGACAGGTTCTCTCAGTCTTAAATATGGAGGGGACAGGTGAGGGAAGGGGCACAGACAGGGCTAAACTGGATTCAGAAAAACGCTGCCAATCCCCCTGCGGTTCACTTAGTCCATCCCCTGGTGGAGCCCAGAGAGCGTATGTTTGGTGATATAAATGCAAGTTTTTATCAAGTCAGCAAATATTTTTTCAGTTTAAGCAAATTGGTTGAGTCATTATTTTTTTATTGCACCCAATAAATCAGATTTTTTTTGTAATTACAAAAGCAATATATGCAAATTGCAGAAATTTTTGGAAAAGCAGAAAATGATAAAAAATTTTAAGTGCTCATAAGCTCACTGCTGGGAGATAGTTACCGTTAATATTTAATATGTTTTCCTTGCATCTTTGTCTATGCAATTTTTAGCAATTTAGACTTTTTAAAACATTTTAGATTAAATGTTATATACAAAATGAATCCTACACTTATCACTTTAAGTTAAAATATGAACACTTCCCCTGTACTTAAAACGCTGAGACTGTCATTTGCCCTTTGGGTTCACCGACACTAGTTTCTTTTTCTTATTGTGAGTCATTGAGTTTATTTCTAGAGGCGCCTGGGTGGTTCAGTCAGTCAGTTAAGCCTCAGACTTCGGCTCAGGTCATGGTCTTGCAGTTTGTGGGTTCGAGCCCCACGTCAGGCTCTGTGCTGATAGCTCAGAGCCTGGAACCTGCTTGGAATTTGTGTCTCCCTCACTCTCTGCCCCTCCCCTGCTCACACTCTGTCTCTCTCTCTCTCTCAGAAAAAAACATTTAGGGGAGCCTGGGGGCTCAGTCGGTTAAGTGTCTGACTTTAGCTCCGGTCATGATCTCATGGCTCGTGGGTTCGAGCCTCACATCGGACTCTGTGCTGCTAGTTCAGAGCCTGGAGCCTGTCTCGGACTCTGTGTCTCCCTCTCTCTCTCCCCCTCTGTTGCTCATGCTCTGTCTCTCTCCCTCTCAAAAATGAATGAACATTAAACAATTTTTTTAAAATACTAAACATTTTTAAAACGTTGATTTCTAATATTTCATTATTATAAATTATACTGAAGTATATATGTGTACGTATATATATGTGGACACAAAACTTTGTTCACATTTTGAATGACTTCATTAAGGTAACTTCCTTCGAAGCAAAATCACTGGGTCTTAGACATAAATATTGAGGCAGTTTTGACTCATGACCCCAAATTCCCTGGCCCTCCTCCTATAGAGAGGTCTATTTCCCGTCTCTTTGGATCTCAACAGACTTGTGACAACTTGAACCAACAGCCCGATACTGTGTGACCTTGAACTTTGCCGGCCAGAGCACTCGCATTTGGAGCCCTTTGCCACCACATCAACAACCAGACGACCACACGGCCATTAAGCTGAAAGGAGGCCACCCCGCGTGGAGGCCCAGAAAGGCACCCTCGGGGACAGTCCTCACACCAGTCCAGGGACCCGGCTTGTGAAGAAGATTCCAGCTGCCCAGCCTTCAAGGCTTACCAGCTGAGGCTGCATAAGTCACAGAACAGACCAGCCATTCCTACCGTCTGATTCCTGATGCATAGACTCTGTGAGCTTAATAAAATGGTGTGGGTTTTTTTAATGTTTATTTATTTTAGAGAGAGAGAGAGAGAGAGAGAGAGAGAGCACGAGCAGAGGAGGGGCAGAGAGAGGGAGACAGAACCAGAAGCAGGCTCCAGGCTCTGAGCTGTCAGCACAGAGCCCGATGTGGGGCTTGAACCCACAAACTGTGAGATCATGACCTGAGCCCAAGTCAGATGCTTAACCGACTGAGCCACCCAGGCACCCTGTTTTTGTTTTAATAATCAAATGGTGTTTTAAGCCAAGTTTCTGGGTAATGTTTCATGCAGCAATAGTAACTAGAAGAAACATTTTCAGGGTTCCGGATCTATCCGGTCAGATGGTTTTCCAGGCCGTTTGGCACACTCTGGGCTCCCACTCAGATCTTATAAGAGTTCACTGCACATTATCCACACTGACAGAGCTCACCTCTTGTTTTGTTTTTAATTTCTTTTCATGTTTATTCACTTTTTTTGAGAGAGAGCGAGACAGAGCATGAATGGGGAGGGTCAGAGAGAGAGGGAAGGAGATACAGAATCAGAAGCAGGCTCCAGGCTCTGAGTGGTCAGTACAGAGCCCAACGCGAAGCTTGAACTCACGATCCGTGAGATCATGACCTGAGCCAAAGTCGGACACTTCGCCAACTGAGCCACCCAGGAGCCCCTCTTGTTTTGTTTTTAAATTTTTACTATGGAAAACGAATATGTACAATAAGGAGAAAACAGTATATGCACCACACCCACGTGCCTGTCACAGAGCTTCAGTAATTCCCACTTTTAGTTCATCTCTTACCCTTCCCACTCCTATCTCTATCAGCAGAGCCATTATATACTGACTTCGTTCTTCCTTGATAAAAGTAAGTTTATGGGGCACCTGGGTGGCTCAGTCGGTTGAGCATCCAGCTTTGGCTCAGGTCATGATCTCACAGTTCATGGGTTTGAACCCCGCGTCGGGCTCTGTGCTGACAGCTAGCTCAGAGCCTGGAGCCTGTTTCAGATTCGGCGTCTCCCTCTCTCTCTGACCCTCCCCTGCTTGTGCTGTCTCTCTCTGTCTCTCAAAAATAAATAGAAAACAGAAAACAATTTTTTTAAAAAGTACATTTGTTCCCTTGGTCAATGAAGACCAGGAGGACTTGCTGGAAATAGCTAGGTGAGCCAATCAACAGCTGAGTAGAAAAGAAGGTCATAGCTACTACATGCCAAATAGTTATAATGAGCTAGGAACTATTTAATTTAATGTATTTTTTTTAAGTTTATGTCTTTAAATAATCTCTATGCCAAACACGAAGCTCAAACTCAAGACACTGAGATGAAGAGTCACATGCTCTATCGAACGAGCCGGCCAGGTGCCCCTCTTTTGTTCCTGTTTTTTTGTTAGGTAAGCTCTTTGCCCAGCATGCTGCTTGAATTCATGACCCCAAGGTCAAGAGCCACACGCTCTACCAACTGAGCCAGCCAGGCGCCAGAGTTAGGCACTCTTAAAACACATCACCCATAATCACTCGTTTAAGCTCCATAGAAACTCTAATAGGTACAATGAATTATCATCATCCCACTTTACAGATGAGGAAATAGAGGTACGGGAAATTAAATGACTTGCTCACCTTTACACAGCCAGCTGCTCTGTGGTAGAGACAGAAGTTGAAGGCAAGCAGGTTTCTCCAAAGCCCGTGCTATAATCACTCTCCTCCATCGCTGCTCTGAAGAGAGACTCACTTCTGTGACTGATTAGAGCCAATCAGTTGGCACGGCAGACAGATGGTCCTCTGCTCCACCGTCACCCCGGTTGCTGGGGCGAGATTTGAAAGCTGGAGATACTATATGGTGCCCTTCGGCCAGAAGGCTCACGTAGAAGGGGTTTATGTGTGGAGCCCTGGAAAGAAAAGTCCAGGCCAAAAAAAGAGGCAAATGTGGTATGCAGGCTAAGCCAAGTTTTCTACTGTATATGGAGTAGGTCTTGTTCATATTTAAAAGGAAAAATACAACTTCTGGGTCACTGTGGAGCATGAAGCTGCCGGGTAGCTAATTCCTCAGGAAATAATTGAAACAAGTGAGAGCAAGTCCTCCAGAAATTCCGGAGCAGCAGTCCAGTGAGGAAAGAAGCGTGTTCCGATACCATAAACCTCAAAAAGGTGGCCCAGGAAGGACACGGACACGGGGCTAAGCAGGGCGGCCTCTTGGAGGGCTGACGGCCCCGACTCCTTCTCTCAGGGGTCACGAAATCCTAAGCACTGTCGTCAACACTCAGATCTGCAAAGAGCCAGTCTGTGGGGTTGTCTTTATCTTTTCTGATTGCAGGGGATGAAACTCGCTGCTGGGGAGAAATTGGGGGAGACATTCAACTGAAAAGTCGAGGAGGGGAAAGCTCCAAGGGCTGCCTTCTTAATTGCAGAAGGCTCCGGAGCCTGTGGAAATGGAGTCCAGCAGGTGGAATGAATTCTCTGAAATAGAAGCATGCACAGAGCTCGGGGTTTCTAATGAAGAGGGCGCACAGCCGCAGCTGAGCCCCCCTACCATGGCCACAGGGCGCAGAAAAACAGGAAACACCCAGCCTGCCAATTACAACACTTTGGGGAAAACAAACTAGTCTCAGATAAGGTGGGAAGGTAGTCACGAAGTCACCCACACTCCATCAGAGCAAATAGGGGGTTTGACAGAGCTGCCCGAACTTGAGCAAGATGAAAAGAATCAGCCCTGGCAAGGAGGCCCCGGTGCCTGCGGGGCTGGGGGTGGAAAAGAACAGAGTCTGATAAAAAGACACACACAGCAGCCTGCATGAACACTGAACTCCAGGATAAGAAAGAATCGCCCTTACCCGAGTCTCCAGGACAAGACAGGGCGGCCCAGTGATCGATCGCCAAGAGGAGACTACCACAGACAACAGGGATGGAGAGGAAAGGGCACGGGATAGGACACCCCTGTGAGCCCTGAAGGCTCAGCTCAGGAAGACCTTCCTGAACCTTCCGAGAGAAGGCAGCTATTTGAGTACCACTGTGATAGGTACCAAAGTCTTTTAATGTATTACATCGTTTAATCCTTATAGCAACCCTAGGAGATAGATACTATTATCACCCCATTTTAGAGATAAGGAAACTTCGCCCAAAGGCACGCAGCTAAGCAAGGTGGTCAGGATTCAGATTCTATCCGCTCATCTATCTTTTACTCAAAGAAAGAAAAAGTTTTACCCTTTCTCTAGAGCCGGAGAAGCCCATTTTGTGCACCGGGTAGACTGGAGAACCAACCACAGGCTGCCTGGCCTGGAAGAATTCTTTGAATTTTCTCTCCCCTCTTCTCCCCCAGAGAGTAGCTGGAGGCAAAGGGGCACCTTGGCCTTTGCTAACCTTACGTTACCTATAAATAACCAGCTGAAATTAATCAGATTTCTGTTAAATGCTCAGATCTGTCTCTTAGGTAAGTGAAAATCCCTTCACCAACAGGTTTGGCTTCCCAGGCTGTCGACTACACCCATACATAAAACACCCACACAGGCACACACAGCTTGCAGCAGTGTTTCCAACAGACACAATTATGACTCACAAATAAGCATGGCTGGTGCATAAAGCACTCACCCAGAAGTTGCATAAGCATGGATGTCATCCATTTTCTATTAGAGCATACTGATATGACACATAGTGGGTTGGAGATTAAATTAACAGAAAGCAGAAGAGGCCATTTATTGTAATGAATTCCTGAAGCGGGGGGATCTGTCTTGCAATCACTAGTTTACTGTGGGGAGTGTAATATCCCACCAATTAACAATAAGCTCAGTAGGGGCACCTGGGTGGCTCAGTTGGTTGAGCGTCTGACTTCAGCTCAGGTCATGATCTCACGGTTCGTGGGTTCGAGCCCCACATGGGGCTCTGTGCTGACAGCTCAGAGCCTGGAGCCTGCTTCAGATCCTGTGTCTCCCCTCTCTGTCTGCCCCTCCCCTACTCATGCTCTGTTTCTCTCTGTCTCAATAATAAATTAAAACATAAAAAATTTAAAAAAAAACAATAAGCCCAATAATAAGACCAAATATTGCTTCCAGAGAGCCATCTGGTCTACACACCAGTGATTTAGAAGCTTTCTATCTGGACTCAGTGTCTTGAGGTCTAGAGCTGGCTACCCTTAAATAATTCACACCTGTGAAGGATGATGGATTTCTGAGAGGTCCAAGAAAGTGCCTAAATTGTCTCAAACTCCAGAAAGAAGGGCAAAGGCAGGATGTTCAGCTCAGGAACTGGAGGGAAACACGAACCGCCTACAGCAGGCGGGCAGCACAAGCATCTGGCCCAAATGTCACATTCTTCTCCCTGTTTAGCCCCTCTATCTTATTTGCTTCTTGATCCTTTTCTGAATTTTTAACGGACGCATGTACAGAAAACTTGTGAGAACAGGAGGGGTAGAAGTTGATTATGATCCTACCACTAATGACCTATGACGTATAAGTATTTATTATTATTATTTATTTTTAATATTATTGCCTTATCCATGGCACATCCACCTGCTGGTTCATGTAAAGGTGGAAACTATGAAGATAAAAATGTGGGGAGTCCAAGTGCCCTCGTGGGGAGGTTTGTCGCCGGAAGCTATACCGGCACAAGTAGAATTTCCTCCCCAAAGCATGTAGGCTTGGTGTGAAAAATGGTCTCCCATCCTGGCAGCCTCTGGGGCCATCCCTGAGGCAGTCTTGCGTATTTAGATTTAATTTAGAGTAAGTCAGTAAGAACTACTACTATTTAGAAACATGATGGGTCTCTAAGTACCGTAGGTGTGCACATGTTGAGGGCACAGAAGATGGACGTACACCTGATTGCCAAGCTCCCCATTTCACCATCTTGTTTGAACCTGTACCTTTGCTGCCCATCATTGAGGGGCACCACGGAAACCGAAGTGACCATTGATGGATAAATGGGTAAAGAAGATGCGGTACCTACACACAATGGAATATTACTTAGCCATAAAAGAGAAGGAACTCTTGCCATTTGTGACAACGTGGATGGATCTAGAGGACATTATGATAAGTGAAGCGTCAGAGAAAGATAAATACTGCTGACCTCAGGTGTATGTGGAATCCAAAAAACAACAAAAACAAAACACGAGCCCATCGATACACAGGACAGATTGGTGGTTACCAGAAAGGCAGGGGGGAGAGGCAAAATGGTAAAGAAACTTCCAATTGTAACATAAATATGTCATAGGGATGTAGCACAGCGTTGTGGCCACAGTGACTGCATTGCACTTGTGAAAGGTGCTTAGAGAGTAGATCATGAAAGTTATATCACAGGAAAAAAAAGCATAAATATATATGGTGATGGATGTTAACTAGATGTGCATGGCAATCGCTTCACAATATACACAGATATCAAATAATTATGGGGGTGCCTGGGTGGCTCAGTTGGTTAAGCATCCGACTTCGGCACAGGTCATGATCTCAAGGTTTGTGAGTTCAAGCCCCGCATTGGGCTCTGCTGCTGACGGCTCAGAGCCTGGAGCCTGCTTTGGATTCTGTGTCTCTCCCTCTCTCCCTGCTCCTTCCCCTCTCACGCTCTGTCTCTCTCTCAAAAATAAATAAACATTAAACAAAAATTTTTTAATAAAAAAAATCATGTCATACCCCTAAAGCTAATATAATGTTATATGTAAGTTAAATCTCAATGAAAAAAAATGGCCCGTCTGCCACCCATCATCCATTAGATAACATTTATATAGGCCCTCCATCATCCAACCTCATGCTGCCTTCCCCAAACTCAGCAGTGAACTTCATGAGGTTCCAATCACACTATATGATTTCTCTGTATCTCTGCTCTTGCCCTGTCCCTAAACCCAACCTCAGCCCACTATCTCAAACCCATACTTTAGGACTCATCTCCAATCTGCCCTCCCCCCAAAAAAGTTATCCGATCCTTCCAGACTAGTTTCCATCGCCAGTACCTTGTACACTGTAGGGTTTTTAAGTCCTGCAGGTAAAATACTCAGAATAGTGGCAGGCGTATAGTAATCACACCAGTGTGTCCTATGTAGCTACCCCGTCACACCCCAAACTGTCTTCTAAGCACCTGCTTTTATTTCAGTCAGATACTCATCTCCTTGAAGACTCACAGGATACCTTTAATTTGCCAATCTGGGTTCACTCTACCCACTGAGCTTCCTGCTCAGCTCCAGGAGGCCGGTGTCTACACTTCATCAACTGGCTTCCTTCCCACCTGGCTTCCAACAGGTTGGGAAGGGGCACCATAGGATAAGGAGAGTGAGGTCAAGGTATTCATTCCCCAGCTCCCTCCCTGCTAGATTGCCAGAAGCTGACTGATGACTTCAGGGCTGACTTCAGCCCTTGACTGAAGGCCTCACCGTCAGGAAGCATCTCTACACAGCTTGCGGGTCCTTCTTGTTCTCCCATGTTCCAGCAGCCATATCTCCCAGCTTCCCCCACGTCAGGGCTCCGGATGGTAATTCCCACTATTCCTAGTCTCAGCGGACCACCCTATCCCGTGTGGTTTCCCTAAACTCTGTCTACGTTCTCCTCAAATGACTGAATTTGAAGCTCTATCTTCTGCTGGGATCCCAATTGCTACCAGGACACAGACAGACTCTTATTTGTCTCTGGAGCCTCACATCCCATCCACCATTGCACTTGGTACACAGTAGGTGCCCAATAATGGTCGAATGCATGGCTGTGTCATCTTGTTGCAGTGTGCCAAGTCAGACCCCGCTATGTCTGAGATAACAGGAAGTGGTGGTAATTAAGGGGCTCACTGAACGTGGGCTCACTGGGAGAGAGAAGGAGGTGCTTGCAGAAGCCCAGGGAGGCAGGAGTCTCACCGGGCTGGCTCACACATGATTGGTTCGGACTGGAGGGAAGAGGAGAGGGTCTGAATCTTCTTGCTAAGTTGAGAACGGAAGTTTGCCTTTGGAATGTGAAGAAGGAATAACCGATGTGAAAGATAAGATATGGAAGATACAGAAAAAAGAATTGTCAGGGGGGCGCCTGGGTGGCTCCATCTGTTCAGCATCTGACTCCTGATCTCATCTCGGGTCATGCCCTCCAGAGGCTGTGAGATTAATCCCCGTGGGCTCTGTGCAGACAGCATGGAGCCTGCTTGGGATTCTCTCTCTCTCTCTGCCCCTTCCCCGTTCACACTTTCACTCTCTGTCTCTCAAAATAGATAAACTTTTAAAAAGAAAAAAGAACTGATAGTTAATAAGGAAAATGCAGTTGATGTTAGTGTTTTTTTTCATCTGCACATATTTATGTCAGGGCAGTAATTCTCTGGTTGGATGCAGGAATGGAATTCGAATAAACTTTGTACTGAGCACCCCCCCCCCCCGCCCACGCGTCAGGCACTGTGGTAGGATCTGGAGTCCTAGGAATGAATGACACACGATTTCTATCCTTGCGGAGAGAGGAAGATGAACACATGAACAGGTTTTTAAGGCCACCCGGGAAGTACTCTAGTCTGTGGAGAGTGCAGACAGACACAGGGAGGGTCCTCCCAAGCCAGTCTGGAGGAGACAGTGTGAAAGAAATCCAGGAAGGCTTCCTGAGGAAGTGAGCTCTGGGAGGCGTCTGGAAAGACTCAGCCAGGTGAGGCAGGGCAGCCTCGATTAGGCCAAAAGTGCAGTCAGCAGATGAGAAGTTCAAGGGGGTGAGAAGCTCGGGACACATACACCGACACCGAGCCCGAGATTCAAGCTCTATGGCCTGCGCTGGAAACTATTGTGTTTTATCATTAGTTTTCATTACAAAAGCTAACACTAAAACACGTCTATAAGTAATCCAAAGAAACCAAAAGTAGCGTTCCGAGTGAAAACAGTCTGCTTTTGCCTTGCTACCAACCCCGCTCCGTTCCTCAGAGGTAAATCCCACCAACGTGGGGCGGAATAACATCTTGGTACATTAACCAGTGTGGTTTTGTCCTCAGTGCTTGTTATTGTTATTTCTGATGTTTATTTTTAAATTTTGGTGGGTTTTTTTCCTCACTCTTTTATTTTTTTTTAAGCCAACCATTCTTTTTTTTTTATAATAGTTTATTGTCAAATTAGTTTCCATATAACACCGAGTGCTTCTCCCCACAAGTGCCCCCCACCATGACCATCACCCCCCCTTCATCCCCCTCCCCCTTCAGTCCATGGTTTTTAGTATTCAATAGTCTCCTTTGATCTGTGTCCCTCACTCTCCCCCGCTCTCTTTCCCCCTTCCTCTCCCCATGGTCCCCTGCCAGATCTCTCCTGTTAGACCTATGAATGCAAACATATGGTATCTGTCCTTCTCTGCCTGACTTATTTCGCTTAGCATGACACCCTCAAGGTCCATCCACTTTCCTACAAATGGCCATATATCATTCTTTCTCATTGCCATATAGTACTCCATTGTATATATAAATACCACATCTTCTTGATCCATTCATCAGTTGATGGACATTTATTTTCCTCACTCTTTTAGTCATTCTCCCCACATACACACACCATTAAGGCAGGACTATGAGGCAGGGGCATTGCAGGAATCAAGACTACACGTGGCCCAAGCTGGGAATTCCAAAGACCTGTAAGAAAAGTATTCTCAGGAATCCCAAGTCTTGATGTTATGTATCAGAATCAAAGCCCTGTCCTATATCAACGTAAACAGTAGCCTTGAAATAGAATGCATGGAGAAGCCAACTTCTTTGCCACTAGGGATAGCTAGGAAGCGGAGGAACGGAGGGACAGGAATGATAGGGGGTCTGTGTGAGTCAAGATGAGGACAGGATGCGAAGCAACGCACCCACCCAAGAGGAGGCTCCACCGTCCTCCCTTGTGAGCAGCAGAGCCCCCGGGGGGCCAAGGCAATGTGCACAGAGGACCCAGCAGCCATTTGAGTAAGCAGAGCGAGCCAAGGAACACTTTAGCTGTTCTTCTGCTTGTCCTCTGGCAGGGACTTTCTCGAAACAGCAGCCAGCTGGACAGCCACCAGCTGTCCAGCAGATATGGTGGCTGGTCTCGCCTTAGAACCTTCTTGCCCTTTCCACGGGTTCAGGCCATTTATAGACATCCAAGATGGAGCCAGGATACAGAAGTGGTGACACGGTAAAGCAAGTCTTGGCATCCAGCCTGGGAGGCCTGAAGAGAGCCAGCTTGAGACCTCTTACCCCCGGGCAGAGGCCACCAGGGCCCCAGAAGCGTTTGTACGGAGCTGCAGAGGACTGTTCAACGCCCGTTGGTCATACTATGGAGACTATTCCATGACTTCATAGTTTTAACTTTCAGCCCCTGGGCCAGTTTGGGCAAAGCAAGTCCCCAATAAGCATTTGTTGAATAAATGGACAATCTAGGTAGGAGTGATTTTTCCATGTAGAAGCTACAGACTTCCATTATTCTTGTTAAATGGCTGCACAGTACTCTATGATATGATGCAATCTATTTATTTCCCCACTGAAGAACATTCTGGAAAGTGTATTTCTGTAGGTTAGATACCAAGAACAACTGCTGAGCCAAAGTACATAGACTTTTTGATAGATATCGTCAAACTGTCCTCCAGTAAGGATATACTAATTTATACTCAGCAAAAATAAATGATATGAAAGCAAATGTTGACCGAGAGTTTACTGTGCCCAAGGCAACTTTCCAAATATTCCGCATGGTTGCTTAAGGTCATTCCTTAAAACAGCCCTTTAAGATAGGTATCTTTCGTCTTCACTTCACATTTTAGTTAGGAATGGAAGCACAGAGAAGTCAAACAACTTGACCAAAGCCACGGATTAGTGACCTGGACTCCAGGACGTATGTCCTTAACCATGTGCCTCACGTGTCTTCCCACATCCTCAGTAATAATAGCGGATTCTGCACTCTGTCCACCTCTTATGAGATAATGTGGGTGAACATACTGGCTAAGCTCAAAAGTGGATGTAGAGAAAAAAAGATCAGAGCAACTTGATTCCATGTGGCTACTTCTCCAGTAGACCCAATGTTTACTATTTGTGTGACTAAACGAAAAGTTCTAATGTCCTTACTGACAATGTGAGAGCATCGGCGAGGGATGGGAACCGCAGACAGCAGAACCCACACCAGTTTATTTCAAAGGAAATGGATTTATCATTTGCTATCCAGGCTTGCAGAATTTCCCAGAAGGCCAGAACCACGCTTGGTGGCCACACGGCCAGGAATGATGCCGCGAGGAGACATACCCAACCCAGGTGTCTGCCCGAGGCCAGGAAAGCTCTTTTCTGCTGCGGAGAGCAAGGAGCATCACACGGTTGTGTCGGCGACTCCTGAAAAAATCAGTCTCCACTACAGGGCCCTAGCTCCCTGTGAGCTGCCAGCTCATCTTGTCCATTCCACATTCCACATTCCACTCCTACTTGCAAAGGAGGCTGCAAATGGATCGTTGGCTTGCTAGCCTCGGAGATATAATTCAGAAGGGTTTGGAGTCCTACACAAACGGCAGATCCAGCTACAAGCACACGCACTTTTTCTCCCTAAGCACTCAGTAAAGTTTTGCCCTCTGTGAATAAGGGGCAGGGGGAGGTGACCTACAAACATCTTAATTTTCCTGAATTTTCACTCTTGCATTTTGTCCTAAACACAAGGGCAGGGCTCTCTGTGAGAACTAGTGGCTCCAGCTGGGAAGAGAACAAAGAGCTGAAGTGGACCAGTGAAGATTTAACATTCTCAAAACAAGAACATTGGGGCGCCTGGGTGGCTCAGTTGGTTAAGCATCTGACTTCGGTTCAGGTCATGATCTTGCAGTTCATGGGTTCAAGCCCTGCATCGGGTTCTGTGCTGACAGCTCAGAGCCTGGAGCCTGTTTCAGATTCTTTATCTCCCTCTTTCTCTGCCCCTCCTCCACTCATGCTCTATCTCTCTCTATCTCTCTGTCTCAAAACTATATAAAAAAAAATTGAAAGCAAGATCATTGATCACCTATTAACATAGACGCAACAGGGGTGGATGTTAGTGGCATCACCCCCTCACCCCACAGAGCTGACTTCTCTCCACTCTCCACCATCCCTCCTGTCTGCATGGCTACTATAGGGCCTTTCTGATTCATGCATTCTCCTTAAGTCTTTCACAACTACATTTCCCCCAACCAAATGGGACTGATCTAGGGATGGGCACCTGACCCAAACTAAGACAACGCGTGCCGTTACTGGTAGCTTTGAATTTGTGACTTAGTTTGTGGAACCCAGGGGACATGAACCTGAAGCGTTGGTAGCCCTGTCTCTTGCATGGGGAGGAAGAAGCCAGTCTGCCCTGAAAGAAATGAAGCCAACCCAAATGAGGGAAGATGGTCATACGGAGAGTTCCAGTAGGGTCTGAGCTTCTGGTTCAAGTGGTTCCTGAGACCCAACTGCACTCCTGCCTTTTTGTGACTTCCCATAGCTGATCAAGTTTAAGACACCATCAGTTAAGAGATGCACCACTTTGTTAGTATGTATTTTATGTAAATACACTTGCAATTAAACCATAATGTGCTATCAAGTGTTAGACTCATCTTATTTCAGAGATATTTTTAAACATTGTAAGGCAAATTTTAGAACCAATGAAATAGTTATTCAACTCCTCCTTGGAGTCTAAGCAAATTCAAGTTGGCTTGCTTGAGTTACAATCACAACTGATATATTATGGACTTACATAAGTGAATATAATATAAAGATAAGTTGTGACCTGGGAATAGGATTACGTGAAAAGGATATGGAAGAATTTCTTAAGGGAAAAATTATTTCATGCAAGCGTTATAAAGAGCATAAATTACCCTGAAAGTAATTACGATCGCGAGTGTCCTCAGCATCCTCATTTCTTCCTCCAGTGTTACTTGGAAGCACCGTAGTGACCCATCTTGAAGTGAAGAATGACTGACAGTAACAACACTTCCAAGCAAGTCAATTAAGATGTTTTCCTATAATTATTATCATAAACACAATTTTGAATATCGGTTAATATACATGAGCATCTTCTCAAGTTAAAAGTAAGAAAGTCCTCAGAACCCAGCCTCCTAATGTAATTAAATTGTTTTCTAACAACTAGTGATGAATGAGTGATTCAAACTGAAGAAAGCTTTGAAACTCCACAAATAAGCAAACTTTTCTTTGGGAACAAAATGATTTGGAAACTCAGATTTACCTTCGTCGGTGCAGGTAAGAAGGTCCTCTCTGAAGACTGCGGAAACTTGCAAACTATTAAAGACGGTTGCCCCACCGAAAAGAATTTCTGGAGCTAAAAGAGAACTCATTCTTACAGATTCAACTGTCCCGTAGCCCACTTTTCCTTTAAATTTGGCTGGTGGTGCTGCAGCAGTGCGAGCTGTGAACTTGCACAGTTTGCCAGATGGCGGTGGGAAGCCCATTAGGTATGCATCACACATCCCGATCAAAACTGAAAGAAATTATGCTCAGATTGAGGAGGGACGCTCGGGAGTAAGGCAATGATTAGAATTTTCTGTATTTTTACAGAAGATTTCACATAATCATTGTCCATAAATAAACTCATTCTTATGATCCTGCAGACCCAAATCTGGGATAACTTCCAAAGGAGCTCCTCTTGTGGTTTGGGTCAAAACGTGCACGTCCCCATGATATTCATTAGAGAACGCCATAGATGCCCTTTCAAGGTTATCTAGAAAAGTCTGAGAATCAGAGTGGAAGCTCATACATTAAATGTTGTGCCTTTCAGAGGAGGTCTGTTCTTTCATAAGTACTGAAGAGGAAATAGAGGAATTCGGTTACAAAGGAAGCTTATTAGAATCTTTGAGAGAACAGGCTTGATGAAAATAGATGGGAAATGCAGTATATAAATACCGCTGATAGGAAACGTCTAAGTAGTATTTTGAAAGGGGCTGAGGGACCCGAAGTGTATAAAATAACATTATCTGATTGTAAAGTTTATCATCTCTGAAACGAGATATAAGACTGTGTTTGTTGCTGAACAAAATCGGGAGATCTGTGTCACAACCATACATTACCGGTCACCTGCGGAGGAGAAACAACCATACATTACCGGTCACCTGCGGAGGAGAAACAACCATACATTACCGGTCACCTGCGGAGGAGAAGACGTTTATATGAGGGCTTTGTTCTAATGTACTCTCGGGAGAAAAGATCTTTCTTTTTGTTGCTTAAGGAGAGACAGTCACTGCTAATACATTTCTGGAAGCCTGTCCCAGCTCCGCTTCGAATTCCCTTTTTGGCAAGGAGTAAACAAATACATTTTTCTAGTTCTCAGTTTCCCCATCTATAAGATAAGGCGGGGAACGGCTTGTTTTTCCCCACCCACTGGGATGCTGTGAAGAAAAAATGTCAGAAAGAGACATGGGGAAAGCATCTGTCTCAGATGAAGGGAAGAAAAAAAATCCTTCTGCCCTATCCCCAAGTCTTCTGAGAATGCTAGACTAAATCCATAGACATCCACTGAGCATCTATTGTGACTCTAACAATCTTCGTAATCCAAAATCAGCCTGCGGGGAACCTGGGGGGGCCACAGACAAGCAGCTGCAGTAGCAGAAGCCTGGAACATGGTGTCGGTGCCCAAGGTGAACTTGGCCCCCCCAGCTGTGAGGGATGTGGCGTGTGCAGACTCCCTCTTCTTATGAAGCATGCAGTCTGGTGTCCAGGGAAGCCCCGGAACTGTGTGCTTTCCAAACCCGCCCCTGCATCAGAATCACCTGGAAGCTTCCCCCCAAACACCCAGACCTGCCGCCCCCCATGTCTAGTAGATTAGATCGTCTGGCATGGAGATGGTAGACTGGTAGAGGTGATTGGAAGACATCACTGGACTTCCCATTTGAACTTGATTCAAGGGTGGCTCTGCCATTATTTATGTTCAGCAAGATGTTGTTTGAACAGAGAATTCAACATCTAAAACAAAACAAAACAAAAACCCCTTTGATTTAAAAAACCATAGGTCTAATGTGTTTCCTCAGAAGCAGGAAATCATTTCCAGAGTTTCTTTCATTCATTCAACAAATACTTATTGCACACCAGTTGTGGCCCTAGGGTCTTATAAAAGTCTACACCCATTTCCAATGTGGGGGGGGGGGAGGAGTTCCCACAAGGCTGCCCCCGCCCCACCCCTACTTCAGATGCCCATTGGCTTGTTACTTGTGCTTCTGACCAACCAGCTTATACACTGGAGGTTCCAATGACTCCCTCCTCGGGTCTCATTAATTTGTTAGAGGACCTGACAAAACTCAAGGAAAACACTTTACTTACTAGAATACTGGTTTATTATAGAAGGATGCAACTCAGAAAGGGTGGGGAAAGGGCACGGAGCGCCCATGCTCTCTCCCCATATCTCCATGGGCTCCCCAACCCAGAAGCTCTTTGGTTTTTTTTATAGATGCTTCACTACTTCGTCATGATTGATGAAATCATTGGCCATTGGTGACCGATTTAACCTCCGGTCCCTCTTCCCACCCCAAGGTCCAGGGGCAGGACTGAATAAGAGCGCTGCTCAGAAATGGGGACAAAGACCAAATACACGTTTCTTATTATAAAGCAAAGGACAAAGTCCTGGTTCTTCTGAAGTCATCATCAACATAAAGGGAACATCCAGGCCCACAGGTGGTGTTTTCCTAGGTTTTATTCTTTAACTGAACCAGATGTTCTTCTCATAATTCTACACATTCTTTCTTACTCCACCCCCTTCCCGCCCCCCTTTCTTCCCTCCAGCAAGTCATTTCTATTTATTTGCAAACACAGATTTTACCATTTGCTCATCTGAAGTACATTAGTCCCTGCATATCTCTGCCATTGGTTCCGAACCAGGCAGAGCATAAAGCAAGTACATCTGCATAACATGTGCTGGTTCCCTGGCTTTACTGCCTTCTGTTTTATATTCAATATGACAGGTCAGAAATACGTCTCAGAGCAGGATGTTTACATGCACATACCTTAGGTAGATATGGTTTGATGGGCGATGTAGACATAATCAATCAATCGACAAATATTTATGGAGACGTTCCTGAATGTATAAAACAATGTCCTCATTCCCAAGAAGCATATCGAGCTTCCTGCGAGGGGAAACTCTGAAGTTATAACAGAGACCTAACCTCTTCCCACAGTCATCTGAGAAGAGAAGGAAAGATTTTAAAGGTGAAGGGCAAATTATCTCCTCTTGTAGCCCCCAAGCCCAAAATGATGACTGCCGCGTAGTGAATAGTTACACATTAGGGTGTGTGTGTGTGTGTGTGTGTGTGTGTGTGTGTGTTGCAAGAGCAGAACTAGTGGGTCCCTAGAGGGATAAACCTTTCACTGTCCCTGGTGGATAGCTCACCAGCTTTGGGCAAGAGGAAAATGGTTAGCTCTAGATAAAACCAATGCAAGGGAAGGTGGTCCTCTGAGCGTCCTTTTCTTCTTTGTTTTTCCTGCTCCTGCTCTGTTGGGCTTTCTCCTTAGCACTGACTGCCATCTCCCTGCTCCTAGAATACTGTTACTCAGGGCCCCACTGTGCGTCCTCCCTCCTCACTGGGGTATGAAGGTAGTATTTTTATCCATCCCACCTCCATTCATCTACGAGGTGGTTCCACATGCTCCTTGGTGGGTGGACCTTTATTCCTACTGCTCCAGAGCATCCCTCCTAAAGCTGGCTCGCCCAAGGGAGAAGACGGCCTTCTTCAATGGTGAAGGATCAGTGTCCACGTAAGAACGCTGTCCAGGTAAGAATGCTGTCCATCTAAGGACATTATCCACATAAGGTCGCTGTCCATCTAACAAGTCTACAGTCTCTCCAACAACACTCCAAGCTCTTATTATTGTAATTTCTCCACCAGCAAAGTTAGGCTCTCCAATCCAGATTCTTTGACATGGCTCACAAGTTTTAGCAGACCAAGTAAATTATTCTGTGCTAACCAGCCAATGGGACAAAAGTGATGGAGAATTTAAACACTCATCTTTTGCCTCTCTCCGGTGTCTGAATTATTACAATCTCTGAAGACAATCTCCCCACCTTTGTTCTTTAACCAAAAGAAATGACTCTAAGTGAAGGAATTGTAGGTTGGGGTAGTAAGGATGGGAGATATATTAATATTGGAAGGACCTTCACCTCATGCTATTATGCAGAGTTCATTCCCAGCACAAAATTAGTTTAAGAAAAAAAATTCAGCGACCTTCTTGCAGCCTTCTTCTGCAAGGAGAGAAAAAAAATTAATATATACTTCAAGTAGCATCCATGTTTTATAAATTTTCTACCAGAGTTTAAGTCGAAAAGGTTCTCATACAACAATAATGTGTAACTATTTCTCTATATGTTTCCAACAAAATAAGCTCAGAGTTTAAAAAATTTTTATAATAAAATGTTGGGGAAATAACATTGACTATTAACTATTTGCTCTTAAACCAAGGACATATTATTTTTCTTTGACCTCTTAAATCCTCATTGAGTAACTGAAAGATAAAAATCGTATTATTTCAGACATTTTAGAAAAGCTTGTTTTGTTTTGAGCAAGTTAAGATATAAACAGAAAATGTCATCCTGACCAAAAGACTAGGATCATTTTTATGACGTTGTTAGCAAAGGCATTTACCTCTGTTATGTAGAATTTACCTGGCATATGGGTGTTCTGGGACTGCTAGATTTTGTGGCTTAAAAACACCAGAAATTCCTTGTCTCACAGCTCTGGAGCCTAGATGTCTGGGATCAAGGTATTGTTGGGATCCTGGTCTTTCTTAAAACAGTGGGGAAATCCTTATCTCTTCTAGCTTCTGGTAGTTTCTTAGCAATTTTTGGCATTCCTTGGCTTGCAGCTGCACCGTCCAATCTCGGCTTTATCATCAGATGACATTTTCCCCATGCCTCTGTGTTTTCATATGGCCGTCTTCTTATAAGATCACCAGTCATGTTGAACTAAGGGCCCGCTCTACTCCTGTGTGACCTCATTTAGCTTGGTTAATTATATCTGCAATAGCCCTATTTCGAAGTGGAGTCACATTCTGACGTATCAGGGGTTAGAATTCTGATGCATCTTTTTTAGGGGGACACAATTTAACCCACAATATTTGGGATCTGCAGTTTTATTTGCGAATGACTTAGAAGCCAGGCATTGCTCTCTGGAGAAGCTGGCTCCTCAGTTTAAACCAGTGTTCCACTTTCAGAGATGTGCGTATGGGCCACTGCGCTCCCGTTTTGTAGAGTGGCATGGGTTCCAGAAGGATCCTGGAATCAAGAGTGTGAACATCCAAGCCAGAAATTCATCTTTGCCATCTAGCACCTATGAGACGGCGCTGGACGTTCTGTCTCTGTAATCCTCTGTGTTAGAGAGGGTAAAGAATACCTAGGTTTTTCAGAAGGCTAATGACACCAGTGTGTTACAGAGGGTAAAACACCTAGTCTAGCTGTTTATCGTAAATATATATATTTTTAAAAATTAAAAAAATGTTTTGGTTAACATTTATTTATTATTGAGAAACAGAGAGAGACAGAGCATGAGCAGGGGAGAGGCAGAGAGAGGGGGAGAGACAGAATCCAACGCAGGCTCCAGGCTCTGAGCCGTCAGCACAGAGCCCGATGAAGGCTCGAACACCAGCGGTGAGATCATGACCTGAGCTGAAGTTGGATGCTTGACCGACTGAGCCACCCAGGCGCCCCTATTCTTAAAAATTTTAAACAAGTATGTACCCATATATTACTTGTAAAATTAAGATATTTTAGTGTAAAGGCATAAGACTTTATAATCTGTAAAGTGCTCGCAAATTCAGACATTTTTACATTTGATAAATCACATCCAATGTCTTAAAAATTCTAATATTCCTTCCAAAGTGCCTACCTTTCCTCTTAGATTCCGCTTGTGCAAATAAGTGGCATTTCAGGTAATTGTCCATCGCACTGCCGCGGATCCACATTCTACCTCTTTCTTTTCTTCCTCTTGCCTTCCACCTTCTGCATTTGCTCTTCTTCTAGGCTTCTTGTTTGTTTCTCATGGAGCTTCTTCTCCACCCAAGGGCGTTCCAAAAAGCACCAGGATGCTCTAATCCACCCGCCCACCCCTGACATTGGGTTCTATGGACCACACAAGAACATGGACCATCCTCGAGCAGGACTAGTGAGTCTAGCTAGAGGGACAAACTTTCACTTTTCCTCATGGCTGTCCCTCCAGTTTGGGGCAGGATGAAAGTAAGGTCAGCTCTAGGCAATAGTAAATGAAGGGAAAGAAGCCCTACGAGTTTCCAAGTATGAAAAGCAAAGACTTAAAAAAGACTTACTGGACAGGCCTGAGTCACATTCCCACCCCTGGAGCGGGGGTAAAAGGGCTCAGCTTCAACTGAATCACAGGGTTCCTGGCAGCAAGCGAAGGCAGCAGATGCTTTCTGTGTATCTATCCGTGGGTGTCACACACATATAAACCCACATACGTCTATTTACCCAACAAACATTTACTAAGCAAGTACAGCGTGCTAAGTTCTGAGCGGCGAGGTTGACTGAAGAAAAAATATCTGCTCTGAAGACGTCCACAGTTCAATGGAAGAGAAAAAAAGAACAATAAGAAATCAATAGATTACCATTTTAATTCACATGCTGTGGAAAAGAGGAGATATCCGTCTGCCTCGGTAGCCTGGTCTAGTTCACCGTGATATCTCACTTAGATCAGAGGTTGGCCAACTTTTTCTGTGAAGGGCCAGATAAATATTTTCAGCTTCGTGGGTTCAGCTGTGTTGCAATTATTCAACTCTGCCCTTGTAGCCTGAAAGCAGCCATAGACGCTATGTAAACACATGGGCTTGCCTAGGCTCTAATAAAACTTTATTTGGTTTTCGTTAGAAAACCAAACTTTGAATTTGATTTACTTTTTCCTGCGTCGTGGGACATATTCTTCTTTTGATTTTTCTTCGACCATTCAAAAATGTAAAAAGGATACAAATCATTCTTAGATTGCAGGGGGTATAAAAACAGACCATGGGCCAGATTTGACCTGGGGCATGGTCCGCTGACCTAGATTACTGCCATAGTCCTGGCCCCTCTGATACATTCCGCACGCTGCAGCCAGAGGAGCCCTTCTGAGACCAGATCTTATCACGTCTCAGTAGCTCTTCACTGCCTTCAGGATAAATTCCAAATGTCTCGATACTGGTTTATAAGGTAGTCCACAATCCCCTGCCTAAGCGCCTTCATAGCTTTCAAGAACCCGTGCATTCATGTTCCCTGCTCCCCTGCTTTAGTACCTGAACAATTCCTACTCATTCCTCTGTTTCCTCCTCCAGGAAGCCCTCCGTAAGTTCTCACCAAGCCCCAGTGAGGTGGCCTTCTGCAGTTCTTTAAAGCATCACACATTGTCTCACACCATAGCACTTACTATGTGGTATGATTAAATGTAGCTCTAACTATGTCATGATTATTATTCCCCACTTGCTAGTCTCTATCTTCAAGCTTGATGAAGACACCTTTAAGTCTATCTGCTTCTCACTTGCAGCCCTGGTTTGTAAATTGAAGTCTGACACAAAGTACATGCTCAATACACACTTATTGGGTGAATAACAAATATTGCAGGGTGGGGGTGGGGGCCCAGGATGTGATCTGAGGAATCTACACAGAGGAGGTGTTCCCTGAGCTCAGCCTTAAAAGATGAGTAACAAGGTATAATTTTGACAGTGACGGGCATTTTCTTTTTTTAAATTTTTTAATTTTTTTAAAGTTTATTTATTTTTGAGAGAGGGGAGGGACAGAGAGAGAGAGGGAGTCACAGAATTCAAAGCAGATTCCCGGCTCTGAGCTGTCAGCACAGAGTCCGATGCAGGGATCGAACTCACAAACGGTGAGTTCATGACCTGAGCTGAAGTTGGATGCTTCACCGACTGAGCCACCCAGGCGCCTCAGTGATGGGCATTTTCTTTTTTTTTTCTTGTTTTTAATTAATAGTTTATTGTCAAATTGGTTTCCATATAACACCCAGTGCTTCTCCCGTGATGGGCATTTTCATGCAGAGTAACAGTGGTAGCAATAATGGAAGTGGGAGAGAGCATTTGAGGAATTCCAGGTAGTTTGGGATGGCCGGAGTCTTGTTGCCTGTTGGAAAATGATGTGAAATGAAATGAGAGAGAGAAGCTGAGAAACTGTAGACTGAGATAAGGAATTCGGTCTTAATTCCTCAGGTCACGGGGAGTCTCAGAAAGACAAAGTTTGTCAGACTGACATTTTAGAAGCTTCACTTAGATCTCATTGCCCAGTAGATAGTCTAGATCCAATTAAAGTGTCTGAGATGAAGTAGACAAGATCATTTTGGCAGTAGAACTGACTGGAGTTTGATACCAATTTCACATTGGGAAATAAATTCAGATTCTGCAGCAACAGTTCACAAAAGAAAGAAAGACCCTGCGAATCAAGGATATATTCCTGAAAACATAGTAGAAGTTTCATACTTGAAATTCAGGAAAAATGGCCAAGTTGGAAATACAGAATTAGAAAAAGTCACAGCCTGTAAGTATCTGTTATCTGATTCACTAGCCCACATGTGCTTATTTTTTAATTTTTTAATTTTTTTAACATTTATTTATTTTTGAGAGACAGAGACCAAGCGCGAGTGGAAGAGCGTGGGCAGAGAGAGAAGGAGACACAGAATCTGACGCAGGCTCCAGGCTCTGAGCTGTCACCACAGAGCACGATGCAGGGCTCGAACCCACAAACCATGAGATCATGACCTGAGCTGAAGTCGGACGCTTAACTGACTGAGCCACCCGGATGTCCCCCACGTGTGCCTATTTAAATTTGATTTTAAGTGTCCTAAATGCATGAAGAGGGTCAGAAGGTACAAATTTCCAGGTATAAAATAAGTAAGTCATGGGGATGTAACATACGGCATAGTGACTATGGTTAGTAGCACTGTGTTGCAAAATAAATAAATCAATCTTAAAAATTCAATTTAATTTATATGGAAACCAACTTGACACTGAACTATAAAAGAAAAAATTCTATTTATTAAGCATACTAAGCTACATTTCCTGCCATCATTAGCCACATACAGCCAACGGCTACTGTATCTGACAGTACAGAATTATAGAACATTCCCATCATGGCAGAAGGTTCTATTGAACAACACCATCGAGATCATGTTGAGATTACAGTTAAAGTCAAGACTGTCCAGGAAGTTCCTCAAAAAGTTAAACATAGAACAGCCACAATACCTTAAAATTCCACTACTAGGTATGTACCCCAAAGAACCGAAAGCATGGACTTGAAAAGAAATGTGTAGACTAAATCACGGCAACATTATTTACCATATCTAAGAGGTGGAAGTAACCCCAGGGTCCATCAATAGACGAATGGATAAATTGTGGCACATACATTCAATGGAATATTATTCATCCATGAAAAGGAATGAAACTTTTATAGCTCTTACAACATGGATAGACTTCGAAACATTATGCTAAGTGAAATAAACAAGACACAGGAGAAACACTGTATCTGCCACTTATATGTGGTGCCTAGAGAGGTCAAATTCACAAAGACTGAAAGTAACATGGTGATCCCCAGGGCCTGAGGGAAGGGAGAGATGGGGAGTTATTATTTATCGGGTACAGAGTTTCCGTGGGGGATAATTAAAAACTTTTGGGTACATACAGTCACAATGGTGACACAACACTGGATGTATTTGATGCCACCGAATTGTACACTTACAAGTGGTTAAAATAATAAATATTATATTATGCACATTTTACTCTAATAATTATTTTTTAAAATATCATCCATGGAGAATGTATAGAACAGGAGGAGGAGAAAGTTGAAAAGAGATTTTTAAGACAATAAAGAACATGAAACCATCGAAGAGTCCCAGAAAGTCAGGAGGGTCGAATGGGAAACCAGAGGGAATGCTGTCCAGGAAACCAAGGGGGAAAAGAAAAAGCAATTTTCTACCCACACACTCATTGGTGATGCGCTACCAACAATGTTCCACAAGAGAGAGGTACAACCAGGCTACCAAGTATGGAGAGGGAGCCTGTGTTTCTTTGCTTCCTCCCGTACTAGACCTCACTGGAGTCACTGCCTAAGTAAAATTAAGTATCTCGACTCCAGTTCTCAGCTCACTTTTTCAAGTTCTATCTGATAACCTAGAAAGAATACAGCGCATAACATTCCTTTCCCTCAATGCTATGGGACTGTGTGGCTGCATTGGTTCCGTGACAATCCAATGCGGTGGATTCAAAATAATTTGATTAAAAGGAAAGGTAAGAGGGGGCACAGGACATCTGGGTGACTCAGTCAGTTGAGAGTCCAACGCTTGATTTTGGCTCAGGTCATGATCCCAAGGTGGTGGGATTGATCCCTGTGTTGGGCTCTGGGCTGAGCATGGAGCCTGCTTAAGATTCTCTCTCTCCCTCTGAACCTCTCCCCCAGCTCTCTCTCTTCCTCAAGTAACAATAATTTTTAAAAAAGAGAAAGTAAGTCTGTTTACCCAAAGAATACAAGAAAATACATACTAATTTAAAGGGACACATACACGCCTATGTTTATCACGGAATTATTGACAATAACCAAACTATAGAAGCAGCCCAAGCGTCCATCAATAAGTGAACGGATAAAGAAGCAGTGGTAAATACACACAATGGAATATTTCTCAGCCACAAAAAATGAAGCCTTGCCTTTTGCAACAACACGGATGGAACTAGAGAGTACTGTGCCAAGCGAAGTAAATCAGTGCAAGAAAAATAGCACACGATTTCACTCATACATGGAATTTAAGAAACAAATGAGCAGAAGTGGAAAAAAGTGAGACAGAGACCAATAAGAAACAGACTGTTAACAACAGAGAACAAACTGGCGGTTACCCGAAGGGAGGGGTCGGGGACCGGTGGGGTAGGTGATGGGGATTGCTGAGTTACTATACTGCACACCTGAAACTCGTAACACTGTGTGTTAACTACATGAAGTTAAAATTAAAACTTAAAAAAATAAACCTGAAGGTGGGGATGAGGCAGCGATGTTCTCCAATCTCTCCTTACCCTCACATGGAAACAGAAAGGACATCCAAGTAGGAAAACCAGAAACCCACGAGCAAGGTTTATGACAAAATTTGGTGACAGAGTAACCCCACGAGTCTCAAAATACACAGGAGTGGGAACAGACCACTAATATCCGTTAGGAGCCGCGTGGAATCAGCACCTGTGTCTGAGAAGGCAGGAGAGAAGAGAGTAGCACCCGATGGACCAACGAACAGGAGAAGCCCCCAAGAGAGCCAGCAGACCTTCACGGGGGTGTGGGTGGGGTGACATGGGAACAGCAGCTGAAACTGAGGGGCTTCTGCCCCCCAGGAGTAGCTGAGAGCAAGAACACCGGTAGAAAGGTCTGGAAGGACTGGACCCAGCTAGCCTCTGCCTCTCAGAGCTGACGCTCAGGGCTCCCCCTGAAGACAGGAGACCCCGAGCAGGAGGTGCTGGGATCGAATCAATACTGACCAGGGCAGGACGAGCAGAAGAAGGAAAGGAAAGGTCTAGACTAGACAGAAGTGGGGCTGGAGAAAATCTCAGCAAGTGAGCCTCCCTCTTCATGATAACGATCGAAGACAGAGCTCTAGGAAAGCAGACAAGCTTATCTGAACCCTTCTCATTCTTGAAGACCAGGAAAGCGAAGTTCACATAGAGAAAAGCACTGAGGACAAATATCAGGGGGTAAAAGAAAATAAGGAGCATGAATGATTGCTCAGATCACAGAACAAGGGACAAAGTGACATTGCGTGCCTCGGGTTTGCCAGAGGAATCAAACCTGAGTCTGGCCCATAGTGTGGATCCAGCCGCAAATCTGCAGGAAATACAGAGGACAGAAGAACACGGTTGTGGGCACCATGAGTGTGCGTGCTGCCAAATTCAGGCCCTGACGCTAAATGGCCCAAACTCTTTGAATGAGTTCCTGGAGCTGGGGTATAACAAATGGCCATGCAGTGGGTGGCTTAATACATCAGCAATCTATTCTTTCCTAGTTCTGGAGGCCAGAAGGCTAAAATCAAGACGTGGGCAGGGTCGTTTCCTTCTGGAGGCTTCTGAGGGAGAATGTGCTCGGTGCCCCTCTCCTAGCTTCTGGTGACTGCCGGCAATCCTTGGTGTGCCTGGTTTGTGGGCCTATCACTTCATTCCCTGCCTCAGTTTCCATATCTCCTCTACATTTCTCCTCTTCTCTTATAAAATAATGGATATTGGATTTAGGGCTCATCCCAACCCAAGGTCATCTCACCTTGAGATCTTTACCATGATTATTCTGCAGAGACCATTTTTCTAAACAAGGTCAGAGGTCTAATACAAAGCTTCCAGTGGCCGTATCTTTTGGGAGGGGCCACCATTCAACTCACTACCTGTTTCAAGATAAATTGTAAGGAAAGTAAAAGGATGGATGAGGAACCATTAAAAGAGACTTAGGGGTGCCTGGGTGGCTCAGTTGGCTAAGCGTCCAACTCTTGGTTTCAGCTCAGGTCATGATCTCAGTTTCATGAGTTCGAGCCCTGTGTCAGGCTCTGTGCTGACAGTGTGGAGCCTGCTTGGGATTCTCTCTCTCTCCCTCTTTTTCTGCCCCTCCCCACTTTCACTGCCTCTGTCTCTCTCAAAAATAAATAAATAACCTTCAAAAAATAATAAAATAAAAGAGACTTAAAAAATACATCAACATTTTTTAAAAATGGGCCAGACAAAACTATCCTTCCTAAAGATGCATATTAGGATGATGAAACAGACAAATACAAGAAGTGAAGATGAAAACCATCAAGCTAATGGTTTCTTTTTGTGAGAGGTGAGAGGCTGTGATCAGGATGGAGCATATGAATGAGACTTCAGGTCAAGTTCTAGTTCTTGACCTGGGTGGTGGTTACAAGGGTGTTCACCTGATAATAATTCATTAATCCATACATTTGTGTTGTTTGGGTTCTGTCTCTACTTTTTGTTTCAATAAAAATTTGTTTCTACCTCACCAAAATAAAAAGCTTCTCCACAGCAAAGGATACAAACAGCAAACTTAAAAGGCAACCAACAGAATAGTAGAAGATATTTGCAAAGGACATATCAGATAAAGGGGTAGTATCCAAAATCTATAAAGAGCTTATCAAACTCAATATCCAAAAAACAAATAATCCAGTGAAGAAATAAGTAAAAGACATGAATAGACACTTCTCCAAAAAAGACACCCAGATGGCCAACAGACACATGAAACAATGCTCAACATCACTCATCATCAGGGAAATACAAACCAAAACCACACTGAGGCACCACCTCACACCCGTCAGAATGGCTAACATGAACAACTCAGGCAACAACAGATGTTGGCAGGGATGCGGAGAGAGAGGATCTCTGTGGCACTGCTGGGGGGAATGCAAACCAGTGCAGCCACTCTGGAGAACAGTATGGAGGGTCCTCAGAAAATTAAAACTAGAACTACCCTATGACCCAGCAATTGTACTACTAGGTATCTATCCAAGGGATACAGGTGTGCTGTTTTGAAGGGGCACATGCACCCCAGTGTTTATAGCAGCGCTATTGACAAAAGCCAAAGTATGGAGAGAGCCCAAATGTTCATCGATGGGTGAATGGATAAGAATAATTGTATATATATGTATATATATGTATATATGTATATGTGTGTGTGTACACACACAATGGAGTACTATTTGGCAATCAAAAAGAAGGAAATCTTTCCATTTGCAATCATGTGGATGAAACTAGAGAGTATTATGCTAAGCAAAATTAGTTAATCAGAGAAAGACAAATATCATTTGACTTCACTCATATGTGGATTTTAAGATGCAAAACAGATAAACATAAGGGAAGGGAAGCAAAAATAATATAAAAACAGGGAGGGGGACAAAACATAAGAGACTCTTAAATATAGAGAACATGGAGGGTTACTGGAGGGGTTGTGGGAGGGGGATGGGCAAAGTGGGTGAGGGGCATTAAGGAATTTACTCCTGAAATCATTGTTGTACTCTATGCTAACTAGCTTGGATGTAAATTAAAAAAAAATAAATTTTTAAAAATCTGTTTCAGGGGCACCTGGGTGGCTCAGTCAGTTAAGTGTCCTCCTTCGGCTCTGGTCATGATCTCACAGTTCATGGGTTCAAGCCCTGCATCAGGCTCTGTGCTGACAGCTAGCTCAGAGCCTGAAGCCTGCCTCAGATTCTGTGTCTCCCTCTCTCTCTGACCCTCCCCTGCTCGCATGGTCTCTCTCTGTCTCTCAAAAATAAATTAAAAACATTAAAGAAATTTAAATAATCTGTTTAAAAAAGGCAAGGAAACACACACCTTTGAGATCATACTTTTCTCTTCCACTCCTCTAATTTGTCTTCATAACATTACTTGTTAAGTGACCAGGAAGGGCTTTAGTAAGAGGCAATTTGCAATCACAGTACAGTCTAAATAAACACTTAAGCTAACAATGATAACATTAGCTACTCAAAAGATACTACCTACAAGAGAATTTTCTATGTCGTAGTTGCCAAAGAAGCCAATTTACAGGGCAGAGATTGCTAGATCAGGGATGGATGCTGGTGTGGCTTCTTCTCCAAGTGCGTTCCGTGGACCACATCACTATGAGGCACTTTCCTGGATTCCAATCAGAGATACAGATTCAGTAGATGGGACTGAAAGCCATGGTCTGTGCCTGAAGTTCATCATTCTATCCAAACAGTACCTTCCTGGACAAAGAGCTGAAGATAAGAAACTACCTGGAGGGTCTTGTTAAATAAGATTCTTGGGCTCCGCCTCAAAAGACTCATTAGGTTTGGGTACAGCTTGGGAATCTGCATTTTTACACACTCCTTCTATAAGTCTGCAACAAGCCATACTTTGAAAAATCTTCAACGGGGGCTACAGCCCGGGCTGACACTTACTGTCACTGGTGTCCAGCAAGGAATGATATCCTAGCAGCAACACAAAACAAGGTGAGTAGCAGCGAAGAGGTTTGAGCTGCAGGCAGGCTAACACACTGCAGTAGTTCCCCAGGGCTGCCGTAATAAATTAACAAGTTGGGTGGCTCAACACAATAGAAACATTCTATCACAGGTCTAGAGGCCAGACCTCCAAAATCTCCAAGTCGCGGGGAGGGTGCTGCTCCCTCCAGAGGCTCTGTAGGAGGAGCTACTCCTCCCTCTTATAGCTTCTGGTGGCTGTTGGCATTTCTTGACTTTCAGCTTCTCATTCCAACCTCTGCCTCTATCTTCCCAAAGCCTCTCCTCCTCTCTGCGTCTTTCCTCTGGGCGTCTCTTGTCAGAATACAGGTCTCCGGATTTAGGGCTCACCCAGATAAATCAGAATGATCTTACCTTGAGATTCTTGACTTAATTACATCTGCTGCAAAGATCCCTTTTTTCAAATAAGTTCACAATACAGGTTCTAGAGGTTAGGCTAAAGATGTATTTTTTGGTTTTGTTTTTTATGGAGGGGCCACAATTCAACCAACTACACAGGCCAGTTCTACAACAACCAGTTGTTTGGGGCCACTGTCAGAGCAAGAGGAAGGCAAGAGCGGTCTGGCTCCAGGGCTGGATTGGTCTAACCTTCCAGGGAAGGTCAGGAAGGCTCAGACTCAGCAACCAGCCAGGAGCTGGCCACTAACAGATGAGGTGGGTCACAGGGTGAGCGGCAGAGTTCACTTTATTTTATTACCCTGAACTTCTGAGTCAGGATGCTATCATCCCTCCTAGTCAGGACATGACTGTGCTCCTACTCGGGGACAAAGCCGAGCTGCAACAACATGTGGACATCCAGGGGCAACAGGAAGCTTGGAAGTTGGGAGTCAGACTGGACGACACAGAGCTGCAAACCGCACCATGAAATAGAATCATAAATAGCTACCACTTACTGAGCACCTGCTATACGCCTGGCACTTTACATTTATTACTGCCGCTTTTCATCGCGACCTTGTAATACGGGCATTGCAGTAGGAGTTCCTACTTAACATAGGAGAAAACAGGCTTTTAAAGATTAAAGTTATAGAACCGGCAAGTGGCAGAGCTATAATTTAAGCCCAGATCACTCTGGCTCCAAAGCCCATTATCTCTCTATGAAAACATGCTGCCTCTCCACAAATCAATAGTCTACGTCAAATTTTAGCATCTCGTTTTCCACCACCTCCTCCTCTCTCCGGACCCTTCTCTCTACCGCTTCATCCTGGGGTTCGCTAGACATTAAGACGTCACAACGTTTGTTTTCTACCAAATGCCCTACGTTAAAAAATATAACTTGGGTGAAGTAGAATAAGTATTTCAAACCTTCCTCAACGAGAAGCACAGATGTGGATCTGGATTGTAACACTTGCTCCTTTGTGACTGGGCTGTACTCATCTTAATGTAATCACTGGTGCGGAGCCCTAGCAGGGATTTTTGTGCCCAGTTCCACATCCCGGGCTGGTCTCTAATCTTGGAACTGCAGGGCCACAACCCGCCCTCCCACCCCCGAATGCACGCCGCCAGGGATGTTCAACCCCGGGGGGAGTGTCTGAGTGGCTACAGCGCTGGGTTCCTCAGCGGTACCCCACAGCAGAAAGGAACGCTGATGGAATCAGGTCAAGGAAACTGCAGATACACTGTGCGTCTCTCGTCCAACCAGGAACTGATGCCCTTTGAACACCACCTAATCTGCCCTAAATTTAGTGTCAGTTTGATGAAAGAGCGTCCATAAATGTTTGAGACTAGCCGACGGGTCCCTCCCTGACTTGCCCACCGACATTCCTGAGCCAGGTGAAAGTGCTAACAGCACTTTTAGCCCATGCGGTTTCAGCCTGGGTAACAGGACTGAAAGTATTAAGGAGTCCTAGACTGAACTGGCATATCTGGCCAAGCCTTTCATAAGACTGCGTATATGAGCTTTTGGAAATTATTATTATCAATAACAATCATAAAGTTTTGTGTATGGGCTTTAAGAATCATAGCCCTCCAACAACAGATGATGGTGAGGATGTGGAGAAAGAGGATCTGTGTGGCACTGCTGCTGGGGGCGATGCAAACCGGTGCAGCCGCTCTGGAGAGAAGTATGGAGGTTCGTCAAAAAATTAAAAATAGAGCTACCCTACGACCCAGCAATTGCACTACTAGGTATTTATCCAAGGGATACAGGTGTGCTGTTTCAAAGGGGCACATGCACCCCAATGTTTATAGCAGCGCTATTGACAAAAGCCAAAGTATGGAGAGAGCCCACATGTCCATCGATGGGTGAATGGATAAAGAAGATGTGGTATATACACATACAATGGAGTCTTACTCGTCAATCAAAAAGAATGAAACCTTGCCATTTGCATCTACATGCATGGAACTAGAGGGTATTATGCTAAGTGAAACTAGTCAGTCAGTGAAAGACAAATATCATATGGCTTCACTCATATGAAGACTTTAAGATACAAAACAGATGAACATAAGGGAAGGGAAGCAAAAATAATATAAAAATAGGGAGGGGGACAAAACATAAAAGACTCTTAAATATAGAGGACACAGAGGGTTGCTGGAGGGGTTGTGGGAGGGGATGAGCTAAGTGGGTGAGGGGCATTAAGGAATCTACTCCTGAAATTACTGTTGCACTATGTGCTAACTAACTTAGATGTAAATTAAAAAATAAATTTTTAAAAAGTTAAAAAAAATAAAAAGAATCACAGCCCTCCTCCCCCCCCCCCCAACACCGGCTTAGCCGCTCGTTTGCACAATTCTCAGGGACTGCACATGTAAACGATGACTGACCGACCATGCACCTTTACCCACAATCCTGCAGGCGTCCCTTTTCCTGTCCTGTCTCACAGAAGCAGTCTTCAATTTTAAGACCCACATATAGTTGGCATCCGTACAGAAATCCGTTTCACAGTAACTTAATAGACTTCTGGTGACAGTTTCTAGTTTACTAAAAAAAAATAAAAAAAGAAAAAAAGAAAAAGAGAAGAGAAGAAAAGGAAAGGAAAAAGAAAAATCTTTTAAAATGTTTTGGAATGGTTCTGGATGGTCGCGTTTGCTTTTAGTCAGAGAACTTGGAAGGAAAGATTGTAACGCGCTGGTGGCGCCTGGGCGTGCAGCGTTTGCTGGGAGCAAGACGTCATCGTGGGAAGTGTGTACTTCTTCGGATTACTGCTTGGCGGATTAGAAACCCGCAGATCAGTCCCAGGTTAGCTCTGATTAACTGCCCTGGGTGCTTCTGGGCCAGTGGGGGGGGGGGGGAGGGCGGGCTAGGGTGTCTGCTAGACTCAAACCCATACTCGTGGTAAGCTTTCGCTCAAAACATGTCAGAGTTTAATTTTTACTTAAACCCAGTCCTGGCTAATAATGAAGCTACCAGGAATGATCTAGAATGCTAACTAAAGTGGTGCCCGCTGTCACGTCAGTCGAACCTTCTGCCCCCACGATCCCGGTCTGCCCACATGCTTCTGTCTATCAGCCTGGGCCTCGGGATCAGCTCTCGCCACGGCATTGGTTGGATTTCAGGAAAAGCGAAACCCACGATTTAAAGGGCTCAGTTCCCACCTGCCAGGCATCGTCCGCATGGTCTAACTCTGCCTTTGGAATATATTTGGCAGAATCTCCAGCTGTTGTACATCTATTACACTGAGTGGCCAAAGGAAAAAGAATTTCCGCAAGTGTCCCCTTGGTCACCTTGACAATTTCTAAAAGCGAAACTTGCGCTACAGACCAGATTGACACGGAGTCTGCGAGGCGCTGAGCGCTTGCTCAGGTCAGCAGCCCCCGCCCTGCGCGCAGGCGGGGACCGGGCGGAGCCTGGACAAGGCGTGGCTTTCCGTGGGAGAGAAGGAAGGTCTTTGCCCCACCTCCTACAGACCCTGCTCTCCCCTAGCCAATCAAGGACGCCTATGCAAATGAGGCCCCTGTCGCCCCGGTAACCGTGATGCAAGACAGCCAATGGAAACCTGCCAGTCGCGGCCCTGCGCCATGATTGGGACTTAAGTAAGGAGCTAGAGGCCCAATGGGCTGTGGGAACGGTCCTCGGCGGGTTGAAGGGCGGGGATATGCAAATATGGTTTGAAAAGCCGGCGGGAAATCTGAGTTTCGCGGGAGGACCTTGGCGCGTAAACCGTATCCCTTCATTCATTGTCAGCAGCAGCTTCCTGGAGCCATTTTTCAGCTGCCGGCCGCAGCACCCGGGCTGCCGCCGCCGCCTCGCAATCCGTTGCATCGGCCGCCCCCGACGCCTCCATCCCCCCTTGGGGCCCGATATCCGTGCGGCCGGGACCCTCCTCTCTCCAGAGCCCCGATTATTTTTGGCCCCCGGGGCCGGTGCGGTGCGGAAAAATAAAAAGAAACGAGAGAGAAGGGGCTCGGAAGCGCCGGGCGGGGAGGAGAAAAGGAGGAGAGACTTGGAAACTCCGACTGCAAATAATAAAAGAAATTGAAAACAATACATTAATATACCATAGCAATAAAAAGAGCAGGAACGAGAGATGAGAAAGGGGATCCAGCCCGCCCTGGAGCAGTACCTGGTGACCGCCGGGGGTGGGGAGGGGGCGGCTGTCGTCGCCGCCGCCGCAGCAGCCTCCATGGACAAAAGGGCACTGCTAGCCAGCCCCGGCTTCCCCGCCGCCGCCGCCGCTGCCGCCCCGGGCGCGTACATCCAGATCCTCACCACGAACACTTCCACCACCTCCTGTTCCTCCTCCCTCCAAAGCGGCGCCGTCGCCGCCGGCCCCCTCCTCCCCAGTGCCACCGGCGCGGAGCAGACCGCCGGCAGCCTCCTCTACACCACGCCGCACGGACCCTCCGGCAGAGCCGGGCTGCTGCAGCAGCCACCAGCGCTGGGACGCGGCGGCGGCGGCGGCGGCCCTCCGGTAATGCCCTCCGGTTCCCACAGTCCCCAGCCCGGGCGGGAGGGGGGCTCGCACCTCGCGGGGTGGTGGGCGCGCTGCGGGACGGCGCAGGGCCGAGCGCCGCGGGCCTCGGCGGCCGCCCCTCCAACGGGGCTTCATTGTTAGCCTCGTGCACTGCCCCCGTGCGCCCGGAGGGTCGGGGGGCTGCGCCAGGCGCGTGGGGCAGCGGGGATTGCCTTGGCGCGGACCGCGTCAAACACTCCGAAACTTTTCGCGGTCCCCCCTTCTTTTCCTGCACTTTTCCCTACCCCCACCCTCCCCTCCCCTCCAACTCGAAGCTTCCTCTTTCTCGGGCGTAGGAAGGGGTCACGCCCCGGATGGAGAAGGGGGTGGGGGGGGGAGGGAGTAGTGAACTGGGGAGTGGGGGACTCGGGGCTGGAAACCGGGGGGACAGTTGGGGTGATCGCCCCCCCCCGCGACGGCCCCAGAGGCCCGCTAGGCGCCGGGGGTCCCTGAGGCGTGCTCGGGGCGCAGGGGCTCTGCCAGGCTGCGCTTGACACATTTTGGGATCTGGAACTCCCCGCAACAAAGGGGTGGGGGAGGCTGAGAGGGGCGGCGGTGGAGGTGGGGCTGGAGGCCGGGTGCGAGCTGGGGCGTGGGCTGTCTGGGGGGCTGGGGACTCGCGGGCCGGCGCCCCGGCCTGGGCGCATCCTGGCCGTGGAAGCGGCGGCGCCCGCGTGGCCTGAGCGCCCGGGCCTTCCTCGCCGGGCCCCGGGCCTGCCCTTGACCCGCCTCTCCCCTTGCCCCTTCCTTCCCCGCCCTGTCCCCCTCTCCGCCCCCCGGTGACGGAGGGCGGGGGCAGCCGTGTTCCCGTCCCGCCGGCTGGGTCTGTCCCTCTCCCCGGGACCCGCCGGTGACGTTTCGCACACGTGCGCGGAGGACGCGCCTGTGACTGGGGAGGAGGCGGCGGCGGGAGGGGGCGCTGGAGGGGGAGAGGGGGGCACCCACTTCCTCCTGCTCGCCGGCTCCCTGGCCTGGGACGGTCCCGGCGCCCTCGCACCCGCCCCCGGCACGGCCACCCTCCCTCTGCTCTCCCTAACCCCCCTTCCCCACCACGGGCGCCCGCCCTCGCCCGGCGCCGCCGGTCTGCTCGGCCCTCCGGGCCCCCTCTCCAGCCGGCCCCCCCCACCTCCCCCGGAGCCAGGCTGGTTTCGGAAATGCCCTTACAGCAGCAGGTTAGTGACCGGGACGGCTCGGGGGCTGCCGCCGCCGCGGGGGGCTCCGGATTCTGTCGGGGGCTGGAGCCGTGGGGGTAGGCGGTTGAGCGGGGTTTTGGAGTGGGAACGGGGGGTTGGGTGCTTGAGGGAAATGAGTAAGCAAGAAAAATCTAACTAAGTAAATGCCCCGGCCTCCGGTTCTAGGAACCTCGGGCCGGGAGTGTCCGCCCCAGGGGGTGGGTATGGTGTTTACATGTATTTTTTTCCTAGGGGGCCGATGGATGGGCGATTGAAAAGCGGAGGGGGGGGCTTCTCGCCAATGGCCGAGTTGAGCTCTGTTTTCTGTCTTCCTTCCCTTGTGCTGAAGGGGGAGGGGGGCGGGTCAGAGGGTAGGGTGTCCGTAGGATTCCCAGGCCACCCGCCACCCCCTCCCTTTGTCCCTGTAATTTATAAAGCGCCTTTGAGAGATGATTTAGGTCAGTATGCGGCTTCTCTTTTTGTTGATACTAGAAAGAAGTGTGGCCCGGAGGTCTCTGCCCTTTCTCCTTTTTTCTCCTTCATTCCCTTCCTCCATGCCCCCTGTCTTCGCCCTCGTGGTGAGGCTTGGCCCCCCGCGAGGCTAGAGACGAAGGAGAGTGAGATAAATGGTCGATAAATACCAGTCGTTGACCTCACCTTGTCTCAGTTCCAAGTGGGCTTATTTTTTGGAGAATCGAGGTTTTGCAGGAGTCTTTAAGAAAGTCAGCGCCTAGGCAGCCCTTGGGGGGAAATGAGGTGGGTCTTGGAATAAGGAAAACGTCTTATTCCCATAGTCTTTCCAGTTTTCCCATGGTTGGATCTTAACTGCTTCCCAGCCCCAGAGATACTTGCTGTGGATGTGTGATACTGTCGCCAGCTCATGGGTTTTAGTGACAAGGGTCCGCCAGCAGGGGGGAGATAGAGTACCTACTTAGACACACTGTATCCAGTATGCTGATCTCAGTCAGAAGAATATTCCGTGCTTTTGGCGTTAAATACTGTTACTTGACCCGACCTGAACATGTTTGGATATATTTTAAGCATGTTGGCCCCTTACACAGTTGTGTTACTGTATCATAAACCGAACCTGAGACAACCAGCCATTGACATAATTCTTGGATTGGATTCAGATTTATGGGAGAGCAGTTTTGATAATGGGAAGTTTTGATAATGAGACCACCATCAGATTGCTGGCGTTTTTTTTTGAATCTTCGCCTGCTCCTGGAGGTTCCAGAACTTGTCTAGCCAAACTTCCACGCACTTCATCGTATTTAAAGGATAAAAATTCTCCTCCCTGTCTTCCAAGTGCTTGCAAAACTTTCTCTTATTTTGCCACGAGGTGATTACTCCAAAGTCATGAGCGCTGAATGCAAAGTGTGATATTCGTCTTATCAAAGTTGTATCAGACTTTGATTTAAGTCTTGAAATTTTGGTGACCTTCTTTCCCTAAACCGGGAACGACAGCATGGGGATAGCTAAGTCATTGGCTGAGCAAAGAGACCATTTAAACACTTTGTGTTCAAGAAAAGGTTGCGAACTCTGTTCAGGAGGCCACAGTTTCAGACCCAGCAGGGTCCAGTTCTCAAGAACATCTGAGAACTTAATAGGAGCAGATCCTCACCTTTCTGGGAAGAAAATATGAGTACTACCTTACTGGCCGGATTGCCTCTATCATTTTACAGGTTTCATGCTCTTAGACAAATAGCTTAATGTCTCAAAACAGTTTTCTTTTGTAAAGTGGGAACAGCAGCAATACTGACCTTAAGGTTCTTTTGAAGGGTTATTAATATGATAATCTATGTAAAACACCAAGCACGTTGCCTGGTGAATAGTTTAGAGACCCAACAAAACTGATACTCAGAAATGTTACTTCTTTTATAACTTAGAGCCACAGTGTGGGACCTCCTGCACACTCCTCCTTTGTTTACAAGTTTTCTAAAGTGATTTGTAATTACTTAGACCCAGTTAATTTGGGTTTTTAAATCCACAAAACATGGCTGTTGTAGCAATGGGTGAAACAGGGGCATGTCAGTAGGACAGCAATATATAGAAGTGGTGTTGAACTGCCTGAGCATGATCTTGTGCCTTGGGTTGTGATAAATTTAGATCAACTCATCCTCACTTTTTTTTGCCTGGGCCACACTCCTCCCGGGACGCCACGGACCCGCTAACTTTTGGCTGCAGTCCGTGTTGCGTGGCTCTTGTAAAACTGAGCGCTGTGTCGCCACACCAGGTCAGAGGCACACGCCAGGTAAATTCCCGTCCAGGTGGCCAACTTGCAGACGGAAGAACCGTAGAGAACCGTAGTCAGAAGTGCTGTTTTCTGCAGCAGAAAGGGCCTTCGTGGTTTTCTGCCTCGTGGATGAAATAATTTCCTCCAAGGCCTAGAAAATTTGGGATCTATTAATGCAAGAGACAGTGGCCTTTCACATCTGATTTAATTTAATCCGGTCACAGCGGCCTGCTGATTACACTTTGCGAAAGAACCCACAGTGCTTGAAATTTGTGTGTACGGATGAAGGAACCATAGGCGCTGGAGAGCTGGCTCTGTGTTTTTCCTTGCAAGAATAAAAGAAAAATGCTGGGTTCCTGTGGTTCTATACTCAATAATCTTGCTTCTGCTGAGATATATGATTGATGCCAAGTTTAAACTTGGAGAGAATTTTTAGTCGCTACATACCCCAAAATGGAAGTTTTAATATAATGCAGTGCCCAGACGCGGGCTCCTCTGTAATCAGAACCCGGGGCACCGCTCTAATCATCCTCCGAGACAAAGCACCCTCCAGTGTGGCCCCGCGAGCCAAGGAACCCAAGCTCGCAAGCAGGAAAGGATTTTTTGTTGTTGTCGTCGTGTTTCTGTAAGTCGTCACCCCCGTGTAATACTTGGAAGGGTAGATTCGGAGATTAATGCTGCACTGTGTAAAGCTGCCTTGAAAACAGAAAATAATACTCAAAGCTTAGACCCGAATAAAAAGCAGCACCTGGAGATTTAGAGGCTGGGAGGGGAAAGCTGCTTTTGGTCTTGTTTCTCAGAGATCTAATGCAGCCGTGTCCTTTTAACTCTTCTGTCTTTATTGCCTCCCCAGAGATCTACCACCCACCCCTTTAGCCCCTTCCCGCAGGACTGGGACCCATTTGGCAAAGGTTCAGATAGTCCTTTTCTGGCTGGTTTGCTGATTTCATGGGAGTTACATGTCTTCCACTCTGCCGGGCCAACCAGCTCCCATTCCTTGTTGAACTACCTCTTTTCTCACTGGGTTTTAAACCAGGGTGAGTGATGGGGCGCCTGGGTGGCTCAGTCGGTTAAGCCTCTGACTTCAGCTCAGGTCAGATCTTGCGTTCGTGGGTTCGAGCCCCGTGTCAGGCTCTGTGCTGACAGCTAGCTCAGAGCTTGGAGCCTGCTTTCAGTTCTGTGTCTCCTTCTCTCTCTGTCCCTCCCCCTCTCATGCTCTGTGTCTTCTCTATCAAAAATAAATAAAACATTAGAAAAAAACAAAACAAATTTAACCAGGGTGAGTGAAAACCAACACTGGCCCATGCTCGTGAGACCCAGGCCCGGGTCGGTGCCCATGAAATCACCCCAAAGAGCGTACCGCACAGGAGTGGATTTCAGCTCTTAAGCAGACCCTCGGTTTCCATTGGCTTTTTAAAAGAGGAACCTCTGAATTCTTTGAGGTACGAAGTATGCGGTTGAATGCGTATTTTCATGCTTGTTCTCAGCTTAAAAATTGTGTGTTCGGGACCACAGTTACAATGGCCAAGAAGCCTTTTTTTTCTCCTAATCATTTTTCATGGGACTAAGAAGGGGCGATAATTAGGAAAGCAGTAAACGTAGGAAACCACTAATGGTCTCGCCTTCCTCCTGCTCTGATCCTCTCCTTGGCTTCAAAGAGCAACTTGGAAAATGTATCTTAACACCAAGAAACGTTATACAACAGAAGGCTCGGAGGAGCAGCGGCAGAGATGGGGACCGGAAGCTCGCGAGGAGGGTTCATAGAGAAGGATAGGGCTCAAGGATTTTGCTCCAATAAGAAGAAAATTGGGTTATTTTCTGTTGTCACTTTGGCTTCAAACACTTCCCTCCCGCCCCCCACAAAGCAGTGTGTTTTTAGAACTCAAAGAATGTACAGGTTACAAGAACGCATTCTCAGTCTTCCTGGAGCCTTAACTGGGGGCAGTCTTGGGGCCGTGGTGGCCACAGAACAAGAAGTGATAGCGCCCACTGGTTGCCAGATTTTATCACAAAGCCCGTGCTCTGTGCTTTGCTGGGGAGCCAGGGCAAAGCAAGCCACTACTTGGATTTGTAAAGTAAGGCAGGGGGCTGTGTCAGCTGGAGGGTGATGGGAGAATTGGCAGCTGATAGAACAAGGAGGGAGTAAAAAGAAAAGTGACGTTGACCACGTTGACCCTTGAACAGCGTACACGCACGCACGCACACACTCAAAAATCTGAGTAGAGCTCTTGACACCCCAAAACTTAACTACTGTTGACCATAATGAACACAGTTAACACACCTTTTGCATACATGTTGTTCACAATGTTACAATAAGGGAACCCAGACAATAGAAAATGTTATTAAGAAAACCACAAGGAAGAGAAGATACACTTGGCAGTACTGTTTAAAAAAAAAAAAAAATCATCCCTCATACCAGTGACCCATGTAGTTCAAAGCTGTGTTCAAGGGTCAACTATAACCATTTCATTCTGCTTTCTGTTGCTGTGGCCCAGCTGTCTGGGGCTCTCTGTAGGGTCCCGGCAATATTCTTATAACTTGACCGCCTCTTAAGAATTTAACACTTTAGGGTAGCCTAGGCAACAATTGAGGATTCTTGTGGTCTTCGTGTTGAGTCCTAACATTGAGAGCTGTCTCACCCAGGCCCCTTCGTTTTGCAGGGGAAGGAATTAAGCCCCAGCGGAGTTCAGTTACTTTCCCAAGGTCACAAGCTAGCTAATGGCAAAGCCAGGACTGAAACTGGACACTTTGAATTCTTAGAGGAAGCCTCATTCACCAAGAGAAAGTTAGCCACGTCTCCTGTGCTCTAGATGGGGAATTTGGGATGTGTAGAAAACTCCCTTTAGGAGTGGTCCCATTTCTTTAAATGTGCACCCATGGCAGTGACCTTTGAACAGCGGGTCTTGGAGTAACAGCCCATTCTCAAATATTCAGGATAAGCAAAGCTCTTTTAGATGTTAAATGAAAGGGATTTTTTTTTTAATGGAAGAGATGATGGACTTGTATAAAAACCTGGTAGTGGTTTTAAAGTCTTGTTGTTTACAAATTTGTTCTCTGTGGACGGGACATTGCCAGGCACATAAAAGGTGAAACGTAGACTTCATGGAGAATAGAACCTAGAAGGATTTCTGAAACTTGGTTCAGGACAGGGGCGCCCGGTGTGGCGCTCCGCTACTGGCAGTTTTACCCTGGGCCACCCACACCTTGGTGGCTGGAGTGGTTTTCACAGGTCCCCAGGTGCTTGGCCAGCGACACAGGATTAGCTGCTCTTCCCACGGGGGACTTCTGGTTTAATAAAGTGGCTGGCCAGTGAACTCTTGCAGACAAAGCCACCGTCCCCTAGAATCCAGGACTAATTTCATTAAAATGTCTCCTTTTACGCGTGGAACCGAGAACGCTTAAAAATAGAATCCGGTCAAGCCCTGAAGCCTAAAAGTGAAACATAATCTGAGGAGGCTGTGGTTCCTCCCCTGTCAGGGGCTCGGATCTGTGGCTTGTCTGTAATCCACAGGGCAGGGGGAGGCCGTGGAGAGACGTGGCCTCCCAGCCAGGGGGCAGCAGGTAGCACGATGCCAGCGGTTGTCATCAGTGGACTCCTTTCCCCAGAAGAAGTTTTTGGTAAATGGAGCCCGTCTTTCAGGGAGCGAGGAGCGAATGCCCTTGGTCCTCCCGGCCAGCTCCTGCCTGACCCCCCCCCCCCCCAGGGCCTTGTGGCTCCTCCAGCAGGCTCCTGCCTGAACTGCTGAGGAGGGCTTCTCCACGCTCTAGGTTTCATGACCCCAAACGCTGTGACTCCTGACACCAGAGTGAACGCTGTGACTCCTGACACCAGAGTGAGCCTTTAGGGCTCACCCCTCCTTTGCCCTCTGCCATTTCCGAGGCTCCGAGGCTCCAGAGAGAGAAAACCAGAGCTGTGGCCCTGTGGCCCTGACCACCATCCCTTTTGAGCCCGTCTGTGTCTGGCAGGCCTTCAGAGAGCGGGGGCGCTCAAGTGCACCAGAGCTCCCTGTCCCCTAAACGATGAAAAGGAAGGGGCAGCTGAGGATGAGGGTCAGACGATGGAGTCTGGAGACCAGGTGCCTGGGTTCTAATTCTGGCTCTGCCTGCCAGCCCTTTGGCTTGGGGCTTACCACCTGTTCTGTGTCTTAATGTCCTCACCTGTACAATGGGTAGATACCTCCCGGGGTTGGGGGATGGGACACTAGCCCTGTGTTCATTTAAACCCGGTTCCACCTCTACAGATGGAGGTGATGGGGAGGAGCGGGGAGGCATGGGGCAGCTTTCCCCCCGACGTAGCCGTTAGGATCCGTATCTCTTTATAATAAGCTGTGCGCTGACTTGGGAGAAGGAACAGAAGAATACGCTTGTCATAATAGTACTAGCAGTAGTAATAGCATCGTGACTAAAATCTTTATTTCTGTGATTAAATGTGTTAATAAAGTTGCACTGTTGACATGAATTGCACTGTTAACGTGATTTCAGTCTGCACAGCAAACTGTGGCTTAAGACTGAATGGCAGAAATCGGGGTGTCTGGGTGGTGTGGAGGCCCGGTCCGTGTAGGGGGTGGGAGGGGAGGGCTGTGTTGCTCTCTAGAATCAGGGAGCCGGCCTCTGAGCCTCAGTTTCCCCTTCTCAGCTCCCTCGCAGCCCTCCTTTTTTTGTTAGGGAGGTAGGTTCCTCCCCCTCCTCCCTCACCTCTCCTGCCTGGCTTCTAGAAGGATGCCAGAATTGCAGCCTTCCCTGGCTGCTTCTGTGACGTACCAAATTAATTACCACCTCTTCCCAAGCGTTCAAGGTAGGGACGGTGAAATCTCGCCTTTCCCGTTCTGCCTTCCCTCCTCCCAGCTCGGATCTGACCTGGCGCGGGAGAGCCTGCGGTGGCCCCTCTGGTGCGGCACTTGCTCGTGGGCTCTCTCTCCTCCGCCTCCTCCTCCTCCTCCTCCTCCTCCTCCTAGGCCTCGCCTCTCTTGGCGCGCTGCTCCCCCTGGCCCGTCAAGTGCACCTCCCCGTATCCTCCTCGTCGGTGGCCTTGACTGTCTCCAAGAAGTCGGTTGGTGGTGTTTCCATCATGTAAGTCCCCTCAGTGCCTCCGACCCCGGAGACTCGGGTATTTGAGAGGTGTGTTCGTTAGACACCTGTCGTGTGCTTCTGCCCTGGCTGGTCCTGTAGGGGATGCAAAGACGTGTGAGGTGTGACCCGCCCACTCGCGCGTTTACAGTCTGCGTGGGGAGACAGGCTTTAAACACAAGGTGATTGGCAAGCAAGACTAAACAGGAGGCAAGCAAGACTAAACAGGAGTCGGGAGCAAAACAAGACCCTTCTAGTCCTAGGATGCGCGGAGCCGATGAGCGCCCTCCGGGGCGTGGGAGTTGGGGGGGCCAGCCTCCCGCGGTCCCCAGTCTCGGAGCTCACTAGGGTGCACACCCGAATCATCTGGGCATTTTCCCAAAAATACCCAAACTCGGGGCCCACCCAGATTAATTACAGTCTCTGGGGGTGGGGTCCCGACATGGGTATTTTTTTTTCCAAAGTGTCCCAGATGGTTCTGCTGTGCATTCTCAGCCAGAGCCCCTGTCTAGGTGCAGATGGAAGATGGAGGGGATTGTTCATGGCTGAGGAAGCATCCTGAGGCAGAGGTAGGGAGCAGAAGACAGGTCACACAAGGTGAGACCATTTGGACTGAGATCGCTATGGGGGGAGAATAAAACCGAACATTGGGTATATTAGTAAAATTGGAGAATAGGGCTTGGCCTTCCTAGGAGGGTCAGGCAGAGAGTTCTTCCCTGCGGGGGGCATGCAGGGGGAGGGGATGTGCGGGCTATGCTTGAACAAAGCCCTATCAAGTGGGGGCCGTGGGACCCTGCCATAGGCAACGCCTGCCAGGGGGGAGGGCCGGCCCTGCGTGTTGCCCGTTCTTCAACCTTAAAATGCCAGAAATCTACCAGTTTTAAAACATTGGCTCAATTAGAAAGGAAAATGTGCAAGCCAAACAAAATAGGTCTCTAGGACAGATTTGGCTTAAGGGCTACCACTCAGCAGTCTCTGGTCTGCGGGATAATAATAGCTAATGTTTATCGAGTGCCCACGCGAATGGAGGGCACTAAATTGAGTGCTTTGCGCACATTAGCCCATTATCCACATAACAACCTATGAAGTGGGCATTATCAGCGTGCCTGTTATATGTGAGAAGACCCCAACAGCGCGGGGTCAAGGGGCTGGCTCGGGGCTCCCCTGATGAGTGGGGCCACCGAAACAGAACCCAAGGAGCCTGGCTCCAGAGTCGCAGCTCATTCCTGGACGTTACCCTCCGTGGTCTCTGCCACTGTATTAATTATATAGGAGAGACTCAAGATGCCCGTCAGAAAGAAATAATCCAGGGTTTTCCCAAGCTCACCTGATGATAAGAATTGCCGGTAGCACTTACCCCACGCTCTGCCCCTACCCTCTTCGGTTAGAGAAACGCCAGGAACTTCTGATCTCCTGGGAGCCTGGCAGACTCGGCTTGGGTGGGTGAGTACCGCACAGGGCCCTGGAGCTGGGGCTGGCCAGGCGGAGACTGCAGCCACCTGCAGAATCGGTGCTGGCATGCGGCTGGTCTCCGCTCCTCCCTCCGGGGGAGGGAATAGCCCACGGGCCCCGGGAGGATGTGCCGGGTGCACTGGCACCCCATGCCCACCCTGGGGCCAACGTCTGTATGTCCCGGTCGCTGCTAAGGCAAACTGTCTGCAGGTGCTTTACCTAAAGCGCAAAGTGGGTGATGCAGGAGGGAGCTCCGGAGGCACGGAGACTCTTGGCTCATGCCAGGCCGGGCACGGGGCGACTCAGTGGGCTGGACACCCTTTGCCCCATAGTAGGAAGGCTCTGCGCTCTGTTGGTTCAAGGCCCACCTGGAACAGTTTGCTGAGTGGACAGAAAGCCAAGAAGTTTTCCCCTGGGGCAGAGAACCAGGTTACACCATGTCGGGTATGGGCGCCATCGACGGAATGAGCCTGGAGCAGGCGAGCAGCGGGGACCATATGGAAAGGCGGCGTCGGGGGAGGGACAGGCTAAGACAAGAACAAAGACTTGAGCCGGTCCCGACGGTCCACTCGGGGCTTCCTGGACGGCTGCGGCCGAGCGTGTCCTCCGTCAGATGGTTACTTGGTAGGAGCTGGTTGTGAGTGACGCCGAGGCCACCCAGCCTTCTAAGAAGCCAGCGCCACGGACCGGAATTGTGGCTTTGACATAGAACTCCTAGTCAAGTCTCCGTGAACAATGGCAAACCAAGGACTGGTCTCCCTAACTTAAAAAAAAATTAATGTGGTGCCACAGAAACCTTCTCGTTCTTTCCTCCTCTCGCTGTGTAATGTGGGAACGAGACGGGTCCGTCAGGTTGATTTGGGGGATCGATGCTGCCAGGGCTCACAGACACCGGCCATCGGATGTTATTTATTACCTGCTCTACCAGGTCCGGGCCTGGCTCCAGGGTGCTTCGAGAAAGCCAACGGTTTGCAACCTCTCAACACCCAGAGCCAGCTAGAGAGTCAGAGCGCTGTGCGTAAAGAAAGGTCACATAATTCCATCCTGGACTAAGATGGCTCTTTGGACCGTGATCTCCGAGGCGCTCTGATTTTGCTGATGACAAAAAACAAAACAACAACAACAAAAACTTGAATTTTCTTAAACTCCAGCACATTAGCTTTTAAAAATGAGCCTTTGAGTTCTCCTCTGGAGAAAAGACTCCCATAAATTCTAATCTTTATAATTAATTTTTTAAGTATGTAACCTGTATGTTAAGCCTATTTTGCATCACGCCTTGAATTGACCGACTTTGTTGCTATATTGGGTAGCAAAACTTGTGACGATCTCCCTGATAATGTAAAGTTTCCTTTCACGTTGCTGTTTTCACTGTTAGCTTCTCAGGCACCCTAATTCTGTAGGGAGGCGTGATTTCAGCCCGGAGCCCAGTGACAGATGGCCGTGGGGCCTTTGAGAAGCATAGGGCTGGAAGATCTAGCCTCAGAAGCCTGGTCTGTCGCTTACCAGCATGTGACGTTTTACAAATTAGACCTATGAGCTGTAGGTGCCTACAAGAGTGTTTCTGTCTGCGTCAGTGGTTCCAAGGATTAAATGAGATAGTGCTTATAGGAAATGTGTTGTGTGTCCCTGATTTAGTGCTTGCGCCTCCCCCCGCCTCCACCCGTAGGAGCTCTTCAATGTCAGTGAGTCTCAATTCTCAGAAATTTTACCTACAGGGTATATAGCTCAGGGGCAGAGCATTTGACTGCAGAAATTTTACCTGCTTCGGGGAAAGCAGTGTGTTGGATCGATGCTTATCACATGCCAACTCTGTGCAGAATGCAGTTCCTGGTCTCCTGAGGGCTTCAAAGGGGACCGGCCAAATGCTTTCGCCCTCCTCAGGAGAAAGGCAACATGAAACATGTTCTTCAGTCCGCATGACAAGTTAAAGGATCGTGAAGGCCGTTAGATAGTGTCGATGGAGTCTCTCAGGCATCCAGACTTGGGGAAGAGGACAGAGAAAGCCTTAGGGCATTTGAAACTGGAGCAGGATTTCGGCATCACTGACATTTTGGCCAGACCCGTCCTTTGGTGGGAGCTTGTGCATCGTATGATGTTGAGCAGCCGCCGTGGCTGCCCCTCCCTCCATGCCAGCAGCCCCTCCAATGAAGACTGTCAGGTTGTGCAGGGGGGCCACTGGGGGCTCAGTCAGTTAAGCGGCTAGCTTTGGCTCTGGTCATGATCTCCCGGTTCCTGATTCATGCTGACAGCTCGGAACCTGGAGCCTGCTTTGGATTCTATTCCTCCCTCTCTGTCTGGACCTATCCCGCTCTCACTCTGTCTCTCTGTCTCTCAGAAATTAATAAACATAAGGGGTGCCTGGGTGGCTTAGTCAGTTCAGTGTCCAACTTCAGCTCAGGTCGTGATCTCCTGGCTCGTGGGTTCAAGCCCCACATCAGTCTCTGTACTGACAGCTCAGAGCCTGGAGCCTGCTTCAGATTCTGTGTCTCCCTCTCTCTCTCTGTTCCTCTCTGGCTCATACTTTCTGTCTCTCTCTCTGTTTCTCTCTCTCTCAAAAATAAATAAAGAGTAAAAAATTTTAAAAAGACTACCAAAGTTGCCTCTGGACATTGCCCTGTGTCTCTGGGGACAGAAATCAACCCCTGCCCCCATTGAGGGCTACTGTACTAGACCTTGAAGGAAGAGCAGAAATAGGGAATCACGTAGATGTGTCTTCTGTATACGGCGTACATTTACATTTTGAAATACGGAAGAGATTTTCAAAGCACGTGATTTCTCGTCCCTGGACTTTAATTTTGGCATGCCTAACCACCCCCACCCCCACCGCGGAACCCCGGGGCTGTGCTCCCACCCTTAGTAGATGATGCAGAGAAGACGTGCCCTGCACAGCCAGCTGGAGCTCTGTCTGCTTTATGGGCAGGCGGGCTGTGAATCGACCCCTCGAAGCCTCCCTGTCCCTTGGAGAGGAAAGGATCCAAGTCTGCAGTCCAGGGAAGGCCCAGGAAGTTTTGCATTTATCATTGACTTACCTGGGTATTGAGGAAGACCTGCTCAGGACCTCCTTCTCCGCCAGCGTGATCATGTCGTACTTTGATGGTGTGGGCACCCCAGTGGCCCCCAACCCCATTTCCCTCACCGGATTTGGGGTTCCTCCCTCAATTCCTGGGAAGGTGGAATCCCATAATGTGGGTGAAGTGCTAAATGCGCTGAACTCGGAAGTGTTTGCTGCCATTGCTTATCTGACTGTTGCGAGTGATACCTTCGTTGTTGAGCGGGGCTCGCCTTCCAGCGCACATCAGCTCTCAGCAAGTAAGGTGAGGTGGGTTAAGAGGGCAAGTTTCCAGTTAGGAGTCAGTCACAGGGAACACAGTCCGTAATATTGTAGCAACCTCACATGGCGACAGATGGTAAGTACCCCTACTGTGCCAAGCATTTCATAAGGGATGTAATTGTCGAATCACTATGTTGTGCACCTGAAACTAACATCATATGTGTCAACTATGTTGTGCACCTAAAACTAACATCATATGTATCAACTATGCATCCGCTAAAAGTAAAAGTAACAAATGCTCAGAAGAAAAGACCCTTAAACGTCTATATCAAAAAACAAATTAAAAAGGTAAAATTTTTAAAAAATAATTGCAATTGTCTGCAGAGATCGAAGAAACATGTTAGCGTATTCTTAATAAACTAGCCGAAATGAATCCATTTCAACTGAGAGGCATAGCTATGTGTGAAATACTTGGTAAGAGAAAAATGCATAATAAAGCATCTTTCATCATGTGTTGTAAGTGTGCAGTCCAAACCTTTAGAAATACACTAGTCAACCAGGAAATTTACACATTGTTGAAGACTAGATTGAACTTATAAATTAAGGGAAAAAAATGTTTTACTCCATGTTTATTATCTTTTGCGAGTGGCAGTATTAACTGTGGTACAGACAGAAGCAGATCACAGAGAGAAATCCATTCTACATCCTTTTGAAGTGCCTCAATTGTTCCCTTCTACTGACCTAAAGAAAACGGATGCATAGTTAATTCTATAGCTCAGCCTTCCATTCACACCTGCAAAGTAAAACACATGCAAAATCTGAGTTTCAAGTTTTCAGGATTAGATGCTTTGGAAGGAATGTGCAGGTCATTTAACCTTGCATTCTAAAGAAGTGTTGGCAGGGGCGCCTGGGTGGCTCAGTCGGTTATGCGTCCAGTTTGTGGGTTTGATCCCCGCGTCAGGCTCTCTCTGCTGACAGCTTGGAGCCTAGAGCCTGCTTTGGATTCTGTGTCTCCCTCTCTCTCTCTGCTCCTCCTCTGTTTGCGTTCTGTCTCTCAAAAATAAACATTTAAAAAAAGTTTTTTTTTTTTTAACAAAAAAGTGTTAGGCTGAAGGACCAGAAAGACACAAATATGCCATGAGGAGAGTGGCTGGGCAGCCCTGGTGTGGCCTCCCCGACATGTAGCTGCACCCAGGGGTGTGCGGGCACCTTCCACCTGCTCACGAGAGCCACCTGTGCTCCTGGCTCCCCACGCATTCAGTGATACCAAGATGGTAGCTTGTAATTGACCTTGGTGGAAGAATTTACACCAAGGAAAATGGCACATGCAACAAATTAAGGCTTTCCCCCCCCCCACCCCCCAGAGAGCTGGTTGTGAAATAGTGAAAAAATGTATTCTGTTGTGACCATGAAAAAGGAAGAAATCTGTTAGCAGCCTGGTGGGAATGCAGCCACTCTCCCTCGCCCACGCCTGCCCACGTGGGCCAGTTTCCACCGTGGAGCCCCCGGATTCGGTTGAGTTACCTAGTACAGGCCAGCCCCAGTTCCAGGCGCCGGGCATCCAGCAGCAGACAAAATCCCCTGCCTTTGTGTGGCTCGGGTCGCAACTGATAAAGATTTTGCTACATAAAAAAAAAAAGCAGCCTCTTCTTATCTTTGATAGATTCTGGGTTCTTAGCATAGCGGTCCTTCAGTACGTGGTGCCAGACCAGCAGCACTCGAGAGCATGTTAGAAATGCAGAATTTCCAGTCGTACCCAAGACCTACAGAGTCAGAAGCCCCAGGGGGTAGGGGGCAGGGGACCGGGCATGTAGGGTTAAACAGCCCCCACCCGCAGGTCATTCTGGTGCACCAGATTTGGGAGGCACCATTGGGGAAAAGATCCCTCAACATGGAAGGGCCGGGGGGAAAGCTGATGCCTTCATTGTGCTGCAGTGTTGCTTCTAGAAGTGCAATTCTAATAACGACAGAGCTCACGAAAGGCAGTCTTGGTGTCTTGGGTGCATCAGGACAGAGCACAGCTGGCAGAACCCCTTGATCCCTTCCTGGGCCTGGCATCCCTCCCTGAAACCAGAGGACTCCGGGAGGATCCTGCCGCCAGAGCCCAGAACTTGGTAACAGAAATTCTTAGCCTTCTTTGGGCTTTTCATCATCCAGCAAACAGGGAAACTGCTTCCCTCCGTTTTCTCCAGAGACTGTTGACATGTTTGCCTGACAAATATTTTCCTCCTTTTCATTCCTTCTCTCTTAATGGTCCTCTTATCTAGCACCATTAAAAATCTTTATAACCAAATCGCCAGCCAGATGTACAAGACTTATCTGGAAATGAAATGGTCACTCGCCTGACATCGCTGGTAATTTGGGTATTTAAAAATATTGTGAGGAGCAGATGAAATGAGAGACCACGGGAAGGCGTCCAGGCTGGAGCTGGGCACAGAGTGGCCAGCCTCTCGGTTACTGTCCGTGCAGTTCCTGGCCCCCGGCCCCGATAAAGGCATTAAACAGGTTCCACACTTCTTTGTGTGAAAAGCTTTTGACTACCCACCATTTGAATGAGTATGAATAACCATCATATAAATTATAATGAACATCATGAGATCAGAAATTTTGATTAGTTAAGACTTTTATTTATATATGTAGTTAAACTTAGAAACATAAAAAAAAAATGTTAGCCTGATTTTTTTTTTCCCCATGAAGAGTGGTGGAAATTTTTCACTTCTGCACCAGCCCAAACCCTGGTCTGCTTCTAAGTAACCGTGTAATTAGTTACTACCATTGTTAAAAGGAGTGTTTGGGATTGAGTGATAGCTTTTGGTGGAAGGCTGTGTCTTGAAAACACATGTGGAAGGTTCTGTGGCTTTCTCCAGGCCGCGGTTTGTCTTGGAGATTCTCTTTCTAAAAGTGTCTCTCTAGCCATTTGGTGGGCAACTCCGCCCCTTTCCGTCCACCTTCAGCCAAAACAACTTCTGGTGACAGTGACAGTTCTAAGTCTGCCATTTGCGGTCGATTATATTACAGAGGTCGAGAGAATGAGGCAGGCAGGACTCATTTCTTGCTTCCTGCTTTGCTGAAGAGCGTGAGGATCAGCTTTTCTAAGTCCTTGCCTTCCGACGTGTGCTGCTGTGTGTCGCAAGCGTGGCCAAGGTGTGGCCCCAAAAGCGTCCGCCACCTCTGAAGGCCTAGCATGACTCAGCTGCTACCATCCTTCCCCAAACCAGCTCTGGGGTGTGGTCGTCCTGTCTTGCCTTGCGGAGTAAAAGAAGTTAGAAAAGAGCTGTCTCGTCTGTCTACTGTAGTTGAATTTTAGACATTTTTTTTTGAACAGATCTAGATGTGCATCCGCACATTTGACCGGAAGGGGTTGCTGCGTGGTGAGCTCTTTTGGGTCTTGCTTCACCTTTTGCTGTGAACACAAGAATAATGGTGTTGAAATGGCCAGTTTGTTGGGTGCCCGTTTTAAGTAGGGTAGGTTTCCTTCTATTTTTGCGCCTAAGAGAAGAGATCTCAGTAGGAATACATGTCGGCCGCAACGTGGCGTGACCTGGAACTCGGATCTTCGGCTCTGGGGAACTCGCTTGTTTTATGTAAATCAGAGTTCTGAGCACCAGCAAACCGGCATGCAAGCTTGATTCACCCAGAGAAGTGTAACTGCCCGCTGCAGATACCGCTGTTGCCTTCCGTGCCCGATGAGATCACAGGTTATGAGCGGAGTCAGGTTCATGTGGAACGATGCTGTTAGTATCCAGCTGGAATAGCTCCTCTGTGGCGCACACCTGCAGAGGCGGGGCTCCTGCTGGCTGTTGAAGGAACGCAGTGGACACTCATCTACTCAGGTGCCCACTGACGATTGTTAAGAAAATTGACTTCATTGCATTTTTTAAAAATTTATTTTTATTAAAAAATGTTTTTTGATGGGCATTTATTTTTGAGAGAGCACGAGCAGGGGAGGGAGAGAGAGAGAGAGACACAGAATCCGAAGCAGGCTCCAGACTCCGAGCCGTCAGCATAGAGCTCGACCTGGGGCTCGAACCTATGAACCATGAGATCATGAACTGAGCCGAAGTTCGATGCTTAACCGACTGAGCCACCCAGGCGTCCTTACCCTTGTTGTTTGTTGTTTGTTGTTGTTAAGAAAACACTTGTTTTTAGTACATGCTTGCTTACTTAATCAAAGACCGTCAATGGAGAAAAGTTCAAAATACCCGGTCTTCCCACCCAGCCTGCTTCCTTTCCTAGACGGAACCACAATGACAGCTTGGCCTTTCCCTTTTTTGTTTCTCTGCAAACACATGTTTTATATGCAGGTGCAAACTGTGGCTCGCAATTTGTGCTTAGCGAGGCATTGGATGCGTTTCCATGCCGGTGTTCCCTGTCACGGCTGCACTCTGTCCATTATATGGATTTGTCAGAATATACTTAGCTCTCCCCATGCCATTGTGGTTCCAGTTATTTCTAATTGTAACTGTCCTTGTACACGTTTTTGTACACGTCTTTCCATAGGTAATATTTCTGTATACTGAATGTCTGTCACAGGCACGGGGAGGAAAATGCGGGTAGAGGAGGCCAGCTTGCCCTCCAGGCAGGCTGAGCAAGTCCTGTCCCCACGTCCCCACTGCAGTGTGGAGGGGACGCCTGTTTTCCTGTTCTCTTTCCAATATTGAATAACATGCGTCCTTTTTATGGTTTTGCTAGCGGCGCTAGGTGAAGATCTCCGATTTTTATTTTGTGCTTTTCTTAATCCTTGTTACCACCACCGCAGCTTCTACTATGACTGCTACTGGCTAGTATTTATTCCGTGTATTTATGTGCCGGGATTGTTTCAAGCCCTTCACATGGAATTTACTGATTTAAACTTCAACATCCCTCTGAATTTGGTATGATTACTGTCCTCATTTTACGGATGTAAACCTAAGCGTCTCTAACCCGATTTGTATTTCTGTGAATTGCCTCTTTGAATCCTTTACCATTTCTGTTTACGAGGCTATTTATAGCTTTCTTATTAAATGATTGGAACTTCTAATGAGTTTCAGATATTGGACTTTCTGTGGTGTGTGCATGCGAGTGTGTATGTGTGTGGTAAATATTTTTCCCCTCTGTCATTTTCCTGTTAATTTCATTTATGAAATACTTCTCTCTACCAAAGTTTTGCCTTTTTTTTTTTAGTTTATTTTGAGAGAGACCGAGACACCGTGAGTAGGGGAGGGGCAAAGAAGGAGGGAGGATCCCAAGCAGGCTCCGCAAAGTCAGCAAAGAGCCCCCACGCAGGACTCCATCTCACGAAGCATGAGATCATGACCTGAGTCGAAACCAAGATGCAGACACTTAACCGACTGAGCCATCCAGGTGCCTCCATTTTTTAATATATAAAACTACAATCTTAATAGTTTATGAAGTTGGTGGCTTGTTTTGGAAGAGTCTTTCCTAATCCCTAAATTGTAACAGTACTCTGTATTTTGGGGCAACTGGGTGGCTCAGTAGTTAAGCATCCGACTTTAGTTCAGGTCATGATATCACAGGTCTTGAGTTCAAGCCCCGCATTGGGCTCTGAGCTGTCAGAGGCTGGAGCCTCCTTCAGATTCAGTGTGTCCCTTTTTTTCTCTGCCCCTCCCCTGCTCACACTCTGTCTCTCTTTGTCTCTGTCTCTCTTTCAACAATAAATATTTAGAAAAATAACAATACTCTGTATTTTCTTCTGTTTAATAATTTTATTGTTTTGATTTTTAGTCGCCTTGGAAAGGGTGTGTGTGTGTGTGTGTGTGTGTGTGAGCATGCATGTAAATCTGTGTTGGTTTCTACTCTACTCCACTGATACCTGTGTTTCCGTCTAAGAAAATGGCACACTGCTTTCAATACGGTAGCTTTGTAGTATGTTTCCATACACTGGGAAAATCCTGCCCTCTCTTCTTATACATGTATTTTTTTTTCTTCTTTCTCTAAAACTAGTTTTCAACATTGTGCTTTCTTGCACTTTTACAGCCTGGGGCTCTGTCTCCCCATCCATTGTGAATTTAGGGCAATAAACATACCGTCCGCCTTACTGAATGGTTTTGTACCAGACGGATGTCAGACACGGCATCTTGCATGTACTGTGTCTTCAGACACAGCGACCCTTCCTCCGTAGGGGAGGAAAGTGAGGTTCAGTGGTGGAAGCAGTTTGTCCCAGGCTGCCCTTCCAGACGGTGGGAGACGCAGGAGTCCAGGCCAAGTGGTTCTCAGCCTCCTCTTTACCCATGATGGCAGCCAGACGCCGCGGGTCCTCTCCCAGGGGTGTTCCGGCACCTTGGTCCGGGAGGGGTCATCCGGTATCTCCGTGTCCCCAGGGCGGCCAGTGGCATTTGTAGAGTGTGTACTGCATGAAACGGAAGGACTGACGAGCTCTCCTAAGGACTCACATCTTGGGCTAGAAAGGGTTGAACATCAGCCTTGCTAAGGGTATTTGTTCCCGTATAGGATGTGGATCAAGGTGGGACCACAGAGCAGAATACGAATGAGAGGGAGAGAACTAGTTCAGCAGATGCTTGTTGGGCCGGACGTCTAGCCCTCCCCCAGCTCTGGGAGCGGTGGGACCGCTGTGCGGCGCAGCCCTGGACCTTCCGGGCTGTTCTGGCAGGAAGGGCCGTAGTCACAACCGCGGGAGCTTCTAACTGAGTAGATGACGCTGAACACACCACACGTGTTAGCTCTCTGATAGAGGAACAGAGGTCTCGGTGGATCCGTAGGCCCGTCGCCGGAGAGGAGCGTTTAAAACTGTTTCTGAATCCATCTACCTGCCAGGCTAAGCCTTTCTTTTGCAGGCAGTTGCCCCTTGATTCGATGTCTCTTGGGTCCTTCCTGTTCTCGAGAGTGAACATCAGAGAAGTAATTTTCTTTGCAGAACTTCGAAACCGCCTTCCGAACACCAGTCCAGCCGAGCGCCCACCGGGAGCCTTAGAAAAGTAATCCTATTTATTAGTAGGAGTCTATTGATTTCTGTGTGTAAAATGGACCCAGAGGCCTGTGACAATGAGTCCATTTGAAATTATAATTTAAAATATCTAACCAACTAGCTGCACTGTAATACTAGTCCAGAATATAAATGATTAGATCTTAGTGAATTTCTCATGTACGTGTAATTAAATGGGCAACTGGTAGGTCAAGTTTGTTGCCATATCCCAAATCATTTCATTTACTTTTTCTTCAGCGATCAGGGGTGGTAAGGATGGAGGGACCGCTCCTGAACCTTACAGGCCTTTATAAAAATATGTCGTTGTGTCTTGTCATTCAGTTGCTTGTTTAATCAGTCCGCATTCCCCGACCTCGTATTGTAAAACAGAAAGCGGCTCATCCAAGAAGTCTCCTCTTGCACTGCATAAACCACAGTCTTAATTTTGTGAAAGCCGGCGGGTTTCCTTCCAGACTGAGAGGTAAATGTATAATCGTTGAGTATTTATAGAGCACAGGCCTTGTTGCTTCTATCTGCAGTGATGGCTGGCGCTCCTTCCCAGGCCACCCTGTGCCTCCTGGGACCCTGGCCACGGGTGGGCCTGCCCGGGCGGCGCTGGTGGGGACCGCCGTGCTGGTAACCGTGGCGTCCCGTCTGTGGCTTTGCCTCGGCTGACCTGGCCTCTCTGTCCCTCTAGGACCAGAGCTTTAACTCTGCCCACTCAGGTAGTAGGTTCTCTCCACATTTCCCGTAAGACGTATCTTCACTTCTTCCTTCCCCCCTACCCCCCCTCAGTATGTTGCCCCAGCATCCTGTGTTTTTCCATTCTTGACAAACGATCCGTCTGCTGTAACTGTACCTCCACTGTGCTGATATCTGGTGAAATTAGACCCAGAATCTAAATGTGGCTTCAGGAAACGGTGGGTGGGACATTTTCCTCTTGGAAGTGTCTCTGGTCTTTTGGCCCCCACACCACCCAACTGTCCCTTCTCTGCTGTGATGTTGGGGAGAATGGGGTGACAGGTGTCTGAAGTGATTCAGAATGAAAAGTTCTATAGAAGGGGGGGCATTGGCTGCTTTTGCATCGAGGATAAAGTGGAGAGTTGGTCACCACCATCGCTGCCTGCCCTGCCCAGGCCACCGTGTGACCCAAACTTCAGACTACTTGCATTTCTTGCAGAAAAGGAATCCGGAGCCTCTCTAGGTTTGCTCCTACAGCTCCTTCTTACCCTGCCGAGACTTTGCAACCCAGAGATTAAACGTTTCATTTCGGCTTCATGGACTTGAGTTCCCAAAACACTTTGTATTTGCTCCTTTTTCTCTTTGAAGTTTCTGAACCATCATTTATTTGGTCCAGAAACTATTGCAAAACAGGCAGGTGACACACGTGACTCTGTCTGTGCTGGAGGTGGAGTGAATACCCTACCCGGAACAGGAGTCTGCGCAGGAGGGAGGGTTAGCCAGGGCCTGGGCCGCGGTGGGTTTGCTGTGTGGTCGGCCTTGGACACCTGGCATCTGGCAGAGGTCGCAGGAAGGCTGGACAAGGTCAGTTCTTTGACGTCTGGGCTCCAGGCCCTGATCTGTCAAAATGCGTGTGATCTTTACAGCCTCCTTGTCCTCGGACCTCCTGTGAGTTTGTCCACTGAGCCACAGGCCCCCAACACCGTGGCCCCAAGGTTCTTGGGGGCCTCGGGGAGGCTTCATGGCCCCACATATCTGCCACCATGCATTTGGAGCACCCCTGGAGGCGATGCAGAGCTTGTGCAGGGAGGGAACCCCAGAGCTCAAGTCACTTCCCTCCCACCACTCGCCACACCCCTCCCCTGCCAGACTGGATGTCTCTGACTTCTCCACTCTTCAGAGTCCTAAGGCTTAATTATCATGTTTACTGTTTACATTGGCATTCCTGATAGTGCTCTTTCAACGTGAGTGGCACTGTTTCATTTTCAAGTATGAGTAGGTCTCGGACTCATGGTGGGGCTCTCCTGGCTTTTGAGGTGGGCCCCTGCCCCAGTGCAGCGAACATTGAGTGAATGTTACCCCCGCCCAGAAATCGCTGAATATCACGGCTCACCGGTGCCGAGGACTTTGGTCTGCTCCCTCCCACAAGCCAGCAAACCGCCTTCAAGTTCTTGCAGCAGTTCTGAGAAATACTAAGAAATGTCATTTCCAGGTGAGGAAACAGAATGAAGGTCAGAGGCATTTAGTGACTTTCTTTTTCCCTCCAAGCTGAGAAGGGCGGCGAAGGGGGTGGACTTTGGAGTTACTTACGTTGAAAATCTCATGAGCTTTGGGAGCTTGGGCAAGTTATTCCACTATTTGGGACCCCTCCGTCCTCTCATCCCTAACTTGGGACGATGAACGACCTGCCTCCCAGGGGTGAGACCGAGGGACAGGAAGGGGGTGCGTGTGTGGGTCACAGAAGGTGATCAGAAGGGCCAGCTCGTTCTCCGGGGAGCAAGTTGGAGAGACAGGCTGGAGACAGGTCTCGGGTCTAGAGCTCCTTCGGTTTAGCACACGACTCTGTGTATACAGAGGTGATAGATAAACCTATTTATTTTTAAGTACACTCTACAAATCTTTAGGACCATTTTGATCAGCATGGCTTTGGTGCAGATTTTGTTGGGAGTTCTCTCTCTCATCCTTGCCCTGTCACTCTCTCTCTCTTTCCCTCTTTCTCTCTCTTTCATTATTCTAAGCTGCCCTGCAATGGTATTTTTAAAAATTACTGGAACTCAAGACTGTACAGTTGCCAGGGAAAAGGAAAAGCCAAGACACTAAAGGTTCTCCTTGGCCAGTGAATCTCAACGGGGGGACAATTCTGCTCCCATTTTTGGTTTCAACTGAAGAGAAGGAAGCGGGGAGGGTAATCCTGACGTCTAGCCTCTAGTGGGTAGAGGCCCTGGAACGCAGTTAAGCAAACAGGATAGCGCCCCCCTCCCCCCAACCAAGAGTTACCGGACCCTAAATATCCATCGTGCTGAAGTTTAGAAGCCATGCTTCCAAGAGATCCTGTCCTCCCATTGTTGCAAAGTCCTAAAAAAAAAAAATCCAGGACTGTTTTCTCAAACCATAAGGGGAGGAGCAAACTGGAGAGGAAATTCTTTAGTTCTTCCATAAAGCTTAAGGTATAGAAAGCTTTCAGATCCAGTCAGAAATCTCAACAACTTTTTGCTTGTGTGCCCCTCCCCCCCGCCGACCCCATCCCCAGTGCCATTGATAATTTTAATTTTTGTGAGCACTAAGTAAACAGTGGCGAGCGATCCAAATAAAAATGTTCTCACATTTTTAAAATTGCTCTTTTTCATACATATACATGAGTTTTTGTTCTTCTGACACTGATTTCTAAGGGAACCTGAATCATTTGTTTTAAACTTTTAATTCCTTTCGTATTGAGCTACCCTAATTGTTAGTGTGAGTCGTCACTTCTAAAACGAATCCTGTCTGTTAGAATAGCAGCTTGTTCTGACTAGTCATGCTTTGAATGGTCTGCTGTAGTTTATCAGAGTTAAAACAGGAAGTTCATATTTTAAATAGAAATTCTACTTTTAAATTCTGATTTCGCTCATTTTCCATTCTGGAATATTATGAGAGGTCGAATTGCCACGTAAGACATAGGATGCCGAGTTCAATTTGAAATTCAGATAAACGACAAATGCTTTTAGTGTAAGTATGTCTCAGGCATCATTTGAGATATACTTATAATGAAATTTATTTGTTGTTTGTCTGAAACTGTAATTCAGCTGAGTGTTCTGCATTTTTATTTGCTAAATCTGGCAACCCTAAAGATAGAGCTCAGAGGATTGGAAAATACCAGGAAATACCACTCATGTCTGGCATCTCCCTGCATAACTTTATCTTGGATGTTGGACTTTATAAAAGTGTTCAATAATAAACCTCAGGCAACTATTTGCCAAAAGGAAAGGAAGAAATTTCTGAGAGTAAATTAGAAACTTTGTTCCGCAGTCACATTCCTTGGTCTCTGAAGGTGGCTCACATATGAGGTAGGAATCTCTCACCTGATGTACAGAACTGCCCTCTATTTGACCTAAAAACTCAATCCCGGAGGCAAACCCTGGATGGGAGAGAGAATCCTTATGGTTTGGCTTCCAGGCATGACCTAAAATTTGAGTGAGCGTGTACAGTACCTCAACTCGTGTGTTTACGTAATTGGTAGGATTCATTTTACAGCTCACAGGCCAGTTACAACACTGGGAAAAGGCTGATCGTAAAGGAATTAGATTAGCTTTGGAAAATAGCCAAAACAAAATAAAAAAACGCCCAACACAAGTTCTCATTAAAAATTCAGAATTTGGGGCACTCGGGTGGCTGTCAGTTAAGCATCCAACCCTTGGTATCGACTCGGGGCAGGATCTCTGGGTTTGTGGGATCGAGCCCGACATCGGGCTCTGCACTGAGTCGTGGAGCCTCCTTGTGTTTCTGTCTCTCCCTTTCTCTCTGCTTCTCCCCTGCTCTCTCTCTGTCTCTCTCAAAATAAATAAACTTAAAAAAAATTTGCAAGAGTCTGCTGACCCTGAGCGTGCCCAAGCGAGTGCCGCTCAACACGCCTTGCCATTCTCTGGTGACGTCCATGTGTGACTTCTGGAGGGAAAGCAGCGGTCACGGGTGCCCCGTCTTTACATCTCTGTGGCCTCAGAATGGGTCCATCACAGATTCCTGCTGCCTCCAGTCGCCTTCTCCGTGTTCTCGCCTCTGGGGGAAGAACCAGCCGTGGCAGCTGTGGTCAGGCAGCTCTACGTTCCCTCGGGTCCCACGTGACATCGCTGTGGCCTGCCTCTATTCGCAGTCGCCTCTGAGGGCGTCAGCCAGCATCAGATTCTCCTCTGCACTCTGAGATCTTGCTTTACGGGCGTGCACTTCCACTCTCTGCTTTCTCCCAAGGAGCTTCTCTTGTGCCACAGGGGCGCACACACTAACCTACAGGTCAAGGAGTTACCATCCCTGGAGGCGACCTGTGCCCCTGGGGAATGGAAGGAAGCCAGTAGGTAGATGTCCCTGCCTTCTAGAACAGTTCCTGGGGAGCATCCTGGAGGCCGCAGCAGAATCAAGCCCCCGTTATCCATAGACATGACCTGATTCGTACACCCTTAAATAATACACCTGCCTCATGCTCTCTGCTCCCTGACGCCTGCTTCCTAGATCACTTCCAAATCCACTACCTGCACCCAAGTCCGTGTCTTGGTCTCTGCTTTTGGGAAGTATCTAAATTTAGTTCCCTGTCATATGAGTTTGCTGGGGCCGCCATGACGGAATGCCCCTGATGGGTAGCTTAAACAGCAAATTTATTTTTCACAGTTGTGGAGGCCGGGACGTCCAAGATCAAGGTTGGGTTTAACCAAGGCCATCAGGGTTGGTTTCTTCCAAGGCGGCTCTCCTTGGCTTGAAGATGGCCGCCCTTTTGCTGCCTCTTCACACCATCCCTTGTGCGCGTGCGCCCCTGGTGTCTCCCAGTGTGCCCAGATCTCCTCTTGCAAGGACACTGATCTCTGAGGAGCCCACACCAACAGCCTCTTTAAAGAGCTTGTCTCTGAAGAGTCACATTGTGAAGCATTTGGGCTTAAGGGCTTCAACCCACGCATTTTGAGCTGGGAACAAATTCAGCCCCTAACACCTATGAGGAAGAGAAATTCAATCTAGAATACAGGTTACCCCATCGTGGGTCTCAAGTTTGTAGCTGTTTTCACGAAGCCTGTCTGTCTCGTCTCCTGGAGGGCTTTGGAGAGGTGGATCTGTGAACTTGGAGGGGGATAATGACATTAGTTGGCTGTCTTTAAATTTACCTAGCAGCCTGTGTCTCCTCTTCTGCTCCGTACGTTTCTGGAGAAGGCAGCAAGGCAAGTGTTGCTAGCCTAAAGGAGTTTGCAGGCTGAATAAGAAGACAAGACTGTTAGCCATCCATCAGCAGAGGACAAAAGTCTGTTTAAGACAAGCTATATGATACAGACTGTGAACTTGGAAGTTCAAGGGGAGTCCAGTGTCCTGTCACTGAAGGAATGGTCGGATTATTAGAGGTATGGTTGAATTCGGTGATTTATGGAACATCTCCCTGAAACCCTCTGATGGAGAAAACACTGTGGCCTGGAGTACGTGAAAACTCGAGGGATGGTGGGAAGAAAGGAGGGGTCCGGGGGAAATGAACACAGCCTCTTCCTGGGTCTTGGAAGAGGCCAGAGGGATGGTGTTTGAGTGGGTGAGGGAGTAGCCACAGGGTGTGGTATGGTCCGGTGTGTGGAGGAATAGGGAACCTTTTACATATTTGATCAAGGGGCCCATAGCACAGAGGTGCTTAAGGAGGATGGGCTGGGTGGCACTGGAGGAGGGGACATGGGGACCCGGGAGGAGAGCACTTCTGAGTAAGATAAGTCAGGAGGTAGGAGCAGCCTGTGCCAAGAGGCTTTTGTCTGCCCACAGCCTTTGCACTTGCCCTTCCTCCTCCTGAAGCGGCCGCATGTCTTCTTCCCCTGTGACCCGGGCTCCTTCCTTATCATCAGAGACGCCGCTGACACTTTCAAAGGGCCCTTGCTGCCATCCAGTCCTTCCTCATCCTGTTTTCATTTCCTAACATTTATCACCATCTGAAGTTAGCACCTTGTGTCAGCCCAGTGCCTAGAATGTTCTTGCCTGACACTCACTAGGCACTCTGTGAATACATGCTAAAGGAATGAAGAGGTTGAAATAGGCCGGCCGTCAACGGACGAGCTGAGATTTGGAGTTTGGAAGGTCACGCAGTAGATAAGTCAGACTTATCTATCGAACGTGCTCTAACGTTTACTGAGTGCCTGTTTTGTGCTATGCCTTACCCTCATCAGACCTCAGGGATCATGGATGAGTAAGACCCTGCAGGGATCTTTGTCCAGTGCATGGTTCTTTTCTTAGTAAATTTGTTTTAATGTTTATTTATTTTTGAAGAGAGAGAGAGCACACAAGTGGAGGGGGGGAGGGTCAGAGAGAGAGGGAGACCCAGAATCCAAAACAGGGTCCAGGCTCTGAGCTGTCAACACAGACCCCAGTGCAGGGCTTGAACTCACACACTGTGAGATCATGACCTGACCTGATGTGGGACGCTCAACCGACCTAGCCCTCCAGGCACCCCGGTCCGGTGTGTGGTTCTTAACCTGGTCCTGATTGGATTCTAGGCCATACTTCTTTATCATTACTCTCCTCTAACTGAACTTCAGCATTTCCTTCCACTATGAATGTGGTGGTGACAAACACTGTAGTATTGGTGGCCCCTGGGACTTTGTCACTCACAGAAATTACAGATATTTTCGTATCACATTTCAGTATTGCTTGTTGGCAGGTAATCTCCAAATACTGTGTATACTCATCACCATTTTACAATTCTAATAATTGGGGTACCTGGCTGGGTCAGTTGGTGTGGAGCATACGACTCTTGATCTCCGTCCAGGTCATGAGTTCAAACCCCACATTAGGCGTGGAGCCTACTTTAAGAAACAAAACAAACAAAAAAAACACACAGGGACAGCTGGGTGGCTCAGTCGGTTGAGCTTCCAACTTCGGCTCAGGTCACGATCTCGCAGCTCATGAGTTCAAGGCTCGGTGCTAACAGCTCGGTGCCTGGAGCCTACTTCAGATTCTCTGTCTGCCTCTCTCTCTGCCCCTCTCCTGCTTGTGCTCTGTCTCTCTCTCTCTCAAAATTAAATAAACATTAAAAAATTTTTTTAATTACAGTAGTTTTTGACCTGCTAATGAATTTTATTTAATGCATTAATAAAAAAGTACAAGAGGGGCGCCTGGGTGGCTCAGTCGGTTAAAGCCTCTGACTTCGGCTTGGGTCATGATCTCGTGGTTTGTGGGGTCAAGCCCTGCATCAGGCTCTGTGCTGACAGCTAGCTCAGAGCCTGGAGCCGGTCTTCAGATTCTGTGTCTCCCTCTCTCTCTGACCCTCCCCTGCTCGTGCTGTATATCTCTGTCTCTCAAAAATAAATAAAAAACATTAAGAAATTTTTTTTTAAAATGTACAAGAACAACTATCATAAATTTCTTTTTAATATTTTGAATAGCCATATTTCAATACAAAGTGTTTCCTTTGTAATCCTATGTGTTTTGTTTTAGGTGTATAAAAACATTAGTCTGAGAAGGAATCTATCTGTAGTTTCACCAGAAGACCTAAGAAGTCCGTGGCACAAAAGAAAGGTTAAGAACCCTGGTGGAATTATCACCTTGGCTTACATTATATTAGTGAAGATTCCTATCAACAATGATCCCATCCCTGCCCTGGGCCTGTTGATTCCTTTTGAACCTCTTTCTCCTCCTTCGTTTCTCCACACACTCCCTCTCCTGCAATCTTCCGTAAATTTTGGGATGGACTTTCTGTGAACGATGCTATTTGGTTGCCAGGGCACTCACCTGGGCAGGACTGTAAGAGGCTATTAGAAGTCTTGATGACTGAGCAGAGGATCCAGGGACAGCTGGTCAAAACAAGCCCGTCCTGCCTTGTGGGAGGCACAGAGCTTTCCAAGTGATCTTTTGGTTAGTTAGGATCTTAGTCAAAAACAACCTAAATTCACTTCTGGCAAGAATTGATGAAAGGAAAATAGCTGGGAGCATGTCCCAGTTGTGGTATAAAGAAAGGAGTGCTCTTGGGGCGCCTGGGTGGCTCAGTTGGTTCAGCTGAGTTCGGCCCAGGTCATCATCTCATGGTTTGTGGGTTCGAGCCCCGTGTTGGGCTCTGTGCTGACAGCTCAGAGCCTGGAGTCTGCTTTGGAATCTGCTTCAGATCCTGTGTCTCCTCTTTCCACCCTTCCCCTGCGTGTGCTCTGTCTCTCTCAAAAATGAATAAACTTTTTAAAAAATGAAAGAAAAAAAAAAGAAAGAAAGAAAGGAATGCTCTAGTGGGAGGGGAGGAGGGTCAGGAGGTTTGGCTTTTGATGAGCTCCACACCAAAGAGCCAGGAAACTTCTGACTGGTTTCCTCCAATTGTGATCCATCTAATTAGGGGTGGAATGGTCACTAGGATCTCAGCATCTCTGACCTTGAGGACACTGTGATTTGTGGCATAATTAGATACGGTTTATACTGTGACATCAAGGTGTCGGGAGAAAATTTACAAGCAATGCATCTGTCTCACTCCTACCATGCCACTTACATCATTAACCCACTGAAAGCATCTAAATGCATCAGTGAATTTTTCAGCATCACCCAAAGCGTGTTGCTTGCTCTTTCTCTACAAAGTCTGTAGAGAAACGGGTTTCTTCCAGATGCGGTGATTAAGTTTAGCTCTTGTACCCTGGAGCTTCCCTTCTTTGTTTCATTTAAGACCAGAAGGCAATCAGGGAGCTGAATATCTCTTCCCTGCCCACACACCCCGTTCACTGCTGCAAACTCTAATGCTTGAGCTCATCATTGGTATGAGCACTGGTGATTACACCACGACAGCCCTGAGCAGAGTCAGTGGCTTCTGCCCTTCCAGATCAGCAAAGACACAGGCATAGAATCAATCCCTGGCTGATGAAGCTAGACAGTGACCGGTTCCAGGCACAGGCAGTGGAGAGGCGGGCCCAAGACCATGGCGCCCAAGAACATGGCGCCCGAGCCCCGACAGAGCGCGCGTGCGCAGATGGCTGTGGCCTTGCATGAGCGAGGTGATGATGGACCGTTTCTGAGTATTTCATGGTCGTTTTTATTTGTTCTTCCCACTTTGAAGTCGGTCGGTGGCATATCCATTTTACAGAGGAAGAGCCTGAGACCTGGGTTAGTTATAACTTGTCGTGTATAAAATTAACAGTGAGCCCCAAGGATGTGGTCACTTGAGTGTTGCTTGGCCTTTGATTTGATAGTGAGACCAGCCCACCGGAGCGTAATAAAAGTAGAAGTTTACCAAGCCAATTTCTTAACTTAAAAAAACACAGGGAACAATGCAGATTACTACGTTTCATTGAATTGCTGAAGACCGTAACTGTAAAGGAATACCGGAATTAAGAAAAATGGGCTCCTTTTGTTATTTTAGAGCAATAATAATAGTAATAATAATAATGGTTGTTACGATTACAGTTCTTTCCTTAGTCACCTTTTCCTCTCAGCCTCCCCAAAGACAACTTTGTCAAACTAAGGTTGTTTATCAAAGGGTCATCTTCATAAAAAAGGAGGGTTTGGGTTTTTCCTATTATGCTAAAATGAAGATTCTAGATCTTTCTCTCTCTTAGTACATTAGATGCTTTCCCTGCAGTGGTAGCCCCTCTCCCCCTCCTCTCTTAAATGAAAGTAACAGAAGTAAGAAAGCATGAAAGTGGAAGGACACGTATGACTCATAATTTAAGCCCTTTAATTCAAGTAAAGTTCAAACAGAGATTTGTATGAAAGTGTGACAGTTAAGTCCATTTAGGGAGTGGGAAAGCCTTTCATACCTTTTAAAACATCAGAAGTCGGTCTTCCCGCATGGGGTGTACTACTGAGAAGTAGAAGTCTCTTGGTTGGACCTAGCTTCTATGGAAAGTAAGCCACGTTCTTGCCAATTACAGCTGATTGGTGATTTTGAATAGAATTTATCAGCACTTGAAACGGCATCCATTTGAAAGGAGTAGTATTTGTCTCTGGGGAAGACCATTCTTATCCCGGCTTCCACTACCCCGAGGAGTCTAAAAATTGACTGATGCAAATCAAATTAGGAAATGCAACTGACATAGCAGCCTCCAGGCAACGTTCAGTAATTCTAAAACTGTTTGTTCTGTAGCGTGTGTGTATTGTTCGCCTCTATAATTGGGCAAAAGTTGGTAAAGTGCATCTTAGAACCCCATGTTCCTGTAGTTAGGGAGGGTGGAGAGCCAGGGACTTGGAAAAGCTTTGAATATCCAGAAGGAGGAAGAGGTAACACCAAACTGAGTAGGTGTGAACAGGAAAAACTGAAGCCACTCAGATTTCTGATCAGGCTGATGTTGAAGGGATTTAGGGGTTCTCTGCTCAGTGTTTACTGATTAGGAAACTGAGTTTAGAGGCAAGCCCTCGGCCAGGGTCATATGGAGCTCTTGGGGAAAGCAGTCTTTGTCACACTACCTTCCTACACGATCTGTATCCTCAAGCTGTTCCTGGTTATAAGATTTATTTAATGGCATGTGTTGACCCTAAGCCTCTCCGTGATGGTGAATACCACAGATTTGACTGGGGAACCTGATCTTTTTTATTTGCGTTAAGTTAACTTGAGCCTTTAGCACAGCGTGATGGAAAGGGCACTCAACTTGGACCCAGAAGGCTTGGGTTCAAGTTTCAGTTTTGACATTAGCTCAGCTTGAGCAACTCCAAGAGCCCTGTTTTCTTAATCCATACAATGGGAATAACACTATTCAGTCGATTAACCTTACAAGGTTGTGAGGATTAGTGGCGGCGGGCCTGGTAAAAAAGCACAAAGTGCTACGTTCGCGTGAGAGTGTTAGTCTCACACTTTGGTGAAAAACTAAAAGGCACGCTTTCAAATTTTGGCTAACTCGAATCTGCATAATCTTGCAGATTCCTTCCCTATTTTTACTCTTGAGTATTTTTTTTCCTTTAGAATTTTTCACACGAGGCGTTACTGCATCTCTCCTCCCGAGAGCTTTGTCTCAAGGTGTCTACATTTAAGACATTACCCCCAGTATCATTGGCTAGTTTGGGGCTGTTGGAAAGTTTTGCTTCTTTACTCGGGATACGATAACTGCATCCCACAAGGCCATAGGACACTTCGGCACATGTTCAGATTTAACGTTGTGAAAATCCAAGTGTGTCCTTCACAGGGCGGGGGGAATGGAGGACTGAGGACAGTTCGTGATCCACATCACCTGGGCACAGCCCACCTGGGCACAGCCTTGGCAGCTCGGATCGGAAGGAGATCTGATAATTACGCTCTTTCGTTCTTCCGTAAATATAGCCAGTCTGGGCAATTTGGGCCCCAGAGTGAATTGTTAGGCAATGATTATCTGGTTAAGTTAGCCAGGTCATTGCCAGCTGTCTCCTCTGCCTTCTGCTCTGTAGACCCTGGCCTGGAAAATTGTCTTCTACTCATTCGAGCAAGTTGCTGGTGTCCATTTTCAAACAAAAACGAATGACCTATTAGGATGGTATTTTAATTGAGCTATTTTTGCTGCTGATTCAAAAAGACTCCACCCCATCTGGAGCTGCCCAGATCAGGACCTGTTAATTTAGTTGATTTGGGGGCGGGGGGGGGGCTCCCTCATCGACTCAGGAAAAGACTTCGATAAAACAAAAGAGATTTGGAAGTTGGCGGTACAAGGTTTTGTGAAACATTCGAAACTTATCTCAAATTCTGACCAAACATGTTTTTCTCTACCAATTTTCCTAACTAAATGGAAACTCCAGCTGTATAAATAATGATTTTTGTTTGGAAATATTTCTTCCCTCGTTTTTAGAACCATCGGGGGAATTAAATTATAAATAAGTAGCAGCGAAGAACTGCTCCATCAATGTGGAACGGAATGCAAAATGGCTCAGATTTTGAACTGAGTTCTAGAATGTAGAGACCACCCTTTGGCCTGGGTTGGCAAAGCAAGCCATCCTTTGGGGAGCAAGAACAGGCTCAGGACTCAGATGTTCCTTTTTGTTTGTGTCTTTATTTCGCATCTTAGCGTGTTTGCTCAGTTCTCTGTTGGATCCGATTTTAATGACTGCAGTTCCTTCCATATACTCATTACTGATGACAAATGCAGTGACGTGTCCCTCTACAACCTTTTCAAAAAGGAAAAGGAGGAAAAAGAAACAAGAGAAGCCCCATTTCTTTGACCTCACAAACCATGTCTTAAGCACGCGTAATGGAAACACTTCAACTTATGACCAGCGCTGATACTTCGCTTCCTGTGTGTTTGAGTTTGGATTCTACATCCCAGTGATTAAAGGCATTGGTGCCTCAGTCTAGCCAAGATGCTGTATGTCCCCCATTATCTCCTCATGTCCCAGCCCCTTCACGAACTTCCTTGAACCCCCGTTACTACATCCCAAGGATTCACCCATGTTAATACACTACGAGCTTCTGCACGTTTGAACTCCTCTTTTGTTGGAGGGAATTATTTTTACTGCAGTCTTTATTCCACAAGTACTTAACCCAATGCATATGTTGTGACGGGCATATTACTACCAAAGAAATCATAAGTATTTCAATAGCTTTCCCAGAAAAGTCACAATAACCTAGGTTAAATAATGTCAACATTATCTGACATTGAACTTTTTTTCCAGAATTACTCAATGGAAACAAATGGCCGTTGTAAATTTTTACCTTGGCCCCTGCCTACTTCTGATCAAGGCATTTATAACTAGCGAAGCATATCCATCAGTCCAAAGAGGAGAGGAGAGAATGTGGCCCCTGAGTTGGGGAGAGTGAATGATTCACTCACAGGCCCTTGGGAGGCTTGGCCCCTTTTCAGTCTCTCTGGCCTCTTGATAGGGAGTCCATGAGACCAGTAGAAAAAGCCCATTTTTTCTACTTACGATTTGCTCTGCTTTCTGGAACCTACTATAGAAACTGAAGGTTTTTTTCCCAAAATGATCTTGGGGTTCCTGGTGGCTCAGTTGGTTGAGCATCCGATTCTTGATTTCGGCTCAGGTCATGATCCCGGGGTCATGGGATCAAGCCTCACGTCAGGCTCTACACTGAGTGTGTAGCCTACTTATTCTCTCTCTCTTTCTCTCTCTCAGCCCCTCTCCCCCCCTTTTATGCGCTCTTTCTCTCTCTAAAAATTAAAATCTTTAAAAAATTTTCAAAATGGTTGTAAGTGTTGGTGGTTACTGTCTAGATGAAAACGCATAAGCATGATTTCTTTTCCTTTGGAAGGGGAGGTCACAGCCTGGAGCGCCCGTGGAATGAATACAGGACCGAGGATCATAAACCTCGTGCTTTAACTCTGGTTCCCAGGTACACTGGAGCCTACTTCTGCCAGGAGTAATTTCCGTGAACAAGGAGAAGGAAGGTGATCAGAGAGGCAGGCATGAGGAGACCCTGCAGTCCAATGTAGACAGGCAAGGGAGGGACGTGTGGGGGTGACGGCACCCTCTGGGAATCCTTTTTTGTTTTATCGCAGTGAAATATATATACTTATATATATAATGAAATTGACCACTTTTAGATGTACAGTTTGGTGACACTAAGCACATTTATGATGAGGTGCACCCATCAGCAGTATCCGTTTCTAGATGTAACTCACCGTCCCTAACAGACACTCCACACTCATTAAACAATAACTCCACGCGCGCCCCTCTTCCCAGTCCCTGGCAAGCCCTGTTCTCCGCACTGTCTCTGTGAACGTGATTACACGAGGTGCTTCCGGTAAGTGGAGTCAGAGCATTTGTCCTCTTCGTGTCTGTCTTACTTCACTTAGCACAGTATCTTCAAGGTTAACCCCTGCTCTAGGAGGTGTCAGAATTCCATTCCTTTTTGCTTGTTTAAGTTTATTTATTTACTGATAGAGAGAGAGCGCGCTCATGCGTGCAGGGGAGGGGCAGAGAGAGAATCCCAAGCAGGCTCCACACTGTCAGCGCAGAGCCCGAAGCGGGTCTCGAACCCACAAACCGTGAGATCGTGACCCAAGCCCAAACCAAGAGTTGGACGCTTAACTGACTGAGCCACCTAGGCGCCCCAGAATTTCATTCCTTTTTGTCAGCTGAATAATATTCTGTTCATCTCTTGATGAGTTATTTCCACCACTGCTCTGAAGAAAGCAGCTCCGCACATTGACATTGAAGTATCTGTTTGAGTCCCTGCTTCCAGTTCCTTTGAGTATAGACCCAGGAGTGAGATTGTCGGATGGTACCTTACGTCTGTGTCTGACTTTTTGAGAGACCACCCAACCTTTCCGCAGTGGCTCGGCCATTTTACCTTCCCATCCGCAGTTTGCCGGAGAGCACGGAGCCCCTCGGGGTGTCCCCCAGCTCTCATTTGCTCACCAGGCCTCATTCGCTCCCATGAACCACCGGCTTTGCGCTCTGGTGGGTTGGCTTTGGTCAGGGAGAGTGGCATTTTCGCTTTGCCCTTTCCAGGTTGAGTCTGCCAGCCTGTAAATGAGGTGCGGGAAGGCCCCTGTGGCTGCGGGGTCCTGAGCGATGCTGTTCGTGTCTGTCACTGCACAGGGAGCCCCACAGGCGCTCGCCCACTTCCAGAAACTGCCTGTGACACTTTTCCTCGTCCTGGTAACCGGCTTCTGCACAGCGGCCGGTTCATCTAAATGAAAACTTCATCTCGTGCCGCTTTACCAGGGGAGAGAGAGCGTGCTCCTCATATGTCAGATAGCAATTTACCAGTTATCTTGGAAACTTCTGGACTTTTTTTATTTCTTAAAACAAAGTTGAGAATTATTTGAGTTTCTATAACATTCCAATTGTTATGCCTTCTTTAAAGCATTATGTAGGAACAATAAATCAGGCCGCGTTTAGAATGATTTGAAATGCTGCAACACCTTCAATTATATATGTGTTTGTGTACATGTGTATTTGTACCCGGATGTGATTGTTTCCACGGACCACTGTAGATAAAGCCGTTCGTAAACATTTAGGTTTCCCAATTAATCCTTCTTCGAGAAATCTCAAATCGACTCTTTTATTTCACCTCTGAAACATTTGCACCATTATGAGTGAGCACCATTATCATCTTTGACAGTTAAGGAAACCAGGGTGTCCAGGGAGAGTCAGGCTTGCCCAGGTTTTCCCACTGGGGGTACAGTGGGGGAGGGGCGGGTTAGGCAGGACAGCGGTGTAGACAGGACAGCACTGGAGCTGCCCACAATGGGAGCTCCCCGTGCGCAGAGATGTCTGCTCTCGCCTCCAGGATGCGTCTCCACAGACACGCTCTTCTCTGGTCCACGTTCTTCTCTTCATAGACGTGCCGTGTCGGATGCGTACACAGATGCTCTGCACCCTGACTCAGAGCTTCCCCAGACCTTCAGCAACTCCCAGAGTGTCCGCTTTGTCCGTCTGAAAACCCCAGCGTGGTGACTGATCACAGGGCCTGAGAACCGCAGTGCTGCCGGCGGCATCTCCGCCCATGAGGATCCTGGTAGCTCTGCTGCCCACGGAGACCATGTGACAGTTCACCGTATGCCGGTACCACACGTCTCCCACCAATTAAAAGTTCATTATTTTATTTTATTTTATTTATTTGACTGCAATTTTCTATCCCCATTTTATTGTCGCTTGGCTTTCACAATGATAGAAACTCTTCCCAACTGTATTTGATAATAAGCTTTTTGGAGATAGACATTACATATCAGCATGTCTGTGGTGTCTTTTACACTCTTAGGTCCACACCACACACTTAACGATTTGATATGGGACTTTTAAGCAAGGAGATTTTTTTCTTTAATGTTTATTTATTTACTTAGAGAGAGGGAGAGAGAATCCCAAGCAGGCTCCACACTGTCAGCGCAGAACCTGATGTGGGGCTCAGTCCCACAAACCGTAAGATCATGACCTGAGCCAAGACCAAAAATCTGATGATCAACCAACTGAGCCACCCAGGTGCCCCTGGACAAGGAGATGTTTTTAATATGAGCGACTCGTGATTTGTAACAAGTTCAGCCTTCGTGAAATACATGTATTCGAATCCTTGAGCTATTCCATTTTTTCAGGAGAGCTTCACAGTTGACACTGTGATGAACGTGTCATCCAGCAGATGACGGGCTTGTCCGTCTCTTAGTTCCTTCATGAAAGAAGAGCACGTGGCATCTTGCGGGATCCCCGGTGGGCCCCCCACCCCCAAAGTCACGTTGTGCCCCTGTTGCGCCACGTACCCTCCTGCAGCTGTACCCAGACCCCAGAGCGTGAGGCCAGCTGCGTGCAGGCCCTGCGGTTCTGTGCGGCTTACCCGCATCCCCACCTGGGAGCACGATCCCGGGGAATGAAAGGTTCTATCAAACAAACAATAACAACAACAACAAAACAGAAAAAAATGCATTTTCTTAGCCATTTAAGACTTTATTATTATGTTTTAATGTTTATTTATTTTGAGAGAGAGCGAGCAGAAACATGATGGGGGAGGTGGTGAAGAGAGAGAGAGAGGGAGACACAGAATCTGAAGCAGGCTCCACACTGTCAGCACAGAGCTCGACGCTGGGCTTGAACTCACAAACCGTGAGATCATGACCTGAGCCAAAGTCAGTCACTTACCCGACTGAGCTGCCCAGGCGCCCCAACACTTTATTCATAAGTCTTGGGAAATGTTGCAAAGTCAATCCAAAGTTGGCAGGAAGTTCCCCCTGCATTCGGGGGTGGCTGGGGGCTTGTGGGATTGGGCTGTGGACCTTTGGCATTAGGACCGCTGGGCCTTTGTCTGAGGCTAGGTGCCTGAGGGCAGGAGTCCCACCGAGCCCCAGGCCACTCAGAGTCCCTGTCACTTAGGGGATCAGTCCAGTGTTCTGAGCCTTCGTTCATCCCAACTCAGGGTGGGGAGTGGACATCAGGTCGTAGCCATGTGTTCCTTTTGTGTAGGAATGAGCGTATTTCCTCCATTTTCTGAGACCTGCGTTTCTTCTTTTATGTCCCTGCGCATCTTACCGTTGGTCTCGCTACATCGCTTTATAAAACCATGGTACCTCTTGCAGCCGGCAGCTCCTTAGAGCCAAGGACGGTATTTTCACCTCACTCTTGGGAACAAATCTAGTATTAGAAAGACAGGTTGAGGCCTTCCCTCTGCCGCTCTCTAGCTGACATTCAGTTTTCTCATCTGTGACCTAGAAGTTTGGGGGAGACGAAATAATTCTGCCCGGCACGGCAACCTTGACTTTGAACAGAGGCCTAGCACATACTCACAGCAGCCGTTCTACCAAAAGGGAAGGGGCTTACAGCTGAAGGCGCGCAGAGCGCCTGCTCGACGGGTCTGGAAAGCTGTCACAGCACGGGGGCAGCCCCGAAGGTCAGAAGCAGTGCTGACCCCTGATGTCCAATACTGTTTCTGGACCAGGCAATGAAAACTGCGATCGGTCATCCACGCTCTGTATTATTTTTGCCTGCAGGGACAGCACAGGCAGTTAGAGGGAAACTGGAAACCTAAAAGTTTCCAAACAGATAAATCTTACTAATAAACAAAGAAAAGCCGTTTCCTATAATGTCACTGTTCTACTGCATCTTTATAAAGAGAGACGGCCACCTTGGACCCGGAAGATGACAGTCCTTTAAATGATCTGTCTTGGGTAATATCAGGATGCCGTGTAATAAGTTAGATTAATGGATTAGCTTGTGTCTTCTTGTCGGGCTAAATCGGTGGGGCCACAGAGCACGGAGGAGAGAGGAACCTCCCCGTTATCCTGTTTAATGTCACTTTGAAGGGGAACAGGACCAGGCAGTGCCTGGCATTCTGCGGCTTTTGACAGACGTGGGGGAAGGGCACTGCGTCCCTTGTTTCTTGCCCAACGGACAAATGAGCTAAGCAAGACTGCATTATTGTGTGTGGTTGTGACACACACACAAAGACACACAGGCAGAGCCAGTAAGTCTTGCCATTTTGCCCTGTACCTTTCAGCCCACCACCAGCCCTCAGCACAGAAATGTAATCCTAACCCTGAAGCTACCGCTCTGTGTGTTTGGGGCTCTGAACTCGACCAGGACCCGGACGCATTTCACCAGGCCCCAGATTGACACCCACAGCCAGCTTCTGGGGTGTTTTTCCTTCCCCAGAACATGCACTGATCCAGTCTCCAAGGATGGGGGACAGGATGAAATAGAGAATTTATTTTTTATATTATGTCATCCTGTGCCTAGACTGCCAGAAATCTAAAGGATTAGGCTGTGAAGTCACTTTACGCACACGTTGGGTTACAACACATCCATTCATTGTCGGCAGTCCCCAACAGAGGAACCCACAGTCATCGACATAATTTATGCTTGCCACTAAATTGGATTTTCAAGTGACAGAGGATGCTATGAGAAGCAAGGCACCTCAAGCCCTGGTCTCTGTTCGCGTGGCCGGGAGAGACCTCTGTGAGACCTCAGGTGCCACCGCTGCCTTTTGGGGTTGAGCAGATGGAGGCCCAGAGTGGGCAGTGACTTGCCCGGGGTCACACAGCGAGTCAGGTTGAAGCCTGGAAGACTGGCGCTTCTGGATGCACTGTCTCTGCCTCTTTTCCACTCTGCTTCCTGGGGACTCATGAGCTAGGACTTCACTCAGGGGCCATTCCAGAGGGTTGACGTAAAGAGTTTTTTACTCGGGCATCCCTGTTCTCCTTTTCCAGTGGATCCCGGGTGGTAACCTGAGCTGAACTGAGCAGGGGACGGTACGAAGCTAGTGCGTGTGGTAGGCTTTTTTGGTTGGGTGGTGTCATGAGTGCTTTCCATGCGTTGGCTTAGAAACGCGTCGAGAGGAATGACGATCGGCTCTCCGAGGAGCTGGTGCAGACGGGCATGCCCCTGCCCACTGGTCGATGCCCTCCTGAGAATCCCGGGCATCGAGAGGCACCGGTACAGGGGAGGGCAGCGCACTGGTTCTCTCTCCTTGATCAGTGATGCCAATCCTAGAACTGTAGCTCTGGAGCCTTGACATGAGGCCAGAGTAAGCTAAATGCGTTTGTCGTTATTTAAAAAACATTTTTGTGGGGCACCTGGGTGGCTCAGTTGGTTGAGCATCCAACTTCAGCTCAGGTCATGATCTTGTGGTTCGTGAGTTCGAGCCCCGCATCGGGTTCTGTGCTGACAGCTCAGAGCCTGGAGCCTGCTTCAGATTCCGTGTCTCCCTCCCTCTCTCTCTGCACCTCCCCCACTCACACTCTGTCTCTCTCTCTCTCTCTCTCTCTCTCTCTCTCAGAAATAAACATTTAAAAAATAATAACAAATAAAATTTTTGTATCACATTTATATAAGGTTTACATTAAATCTTTGCAGATGTTCTGTAACCGTCTGGACATAGGGAATGAACTTAAAAGCACGATGTTTTAGGAACCATCTCTTCTGGAAAACATGGAGGAACCGAAAACCCTCGGTTATTATGATGACTAATTTGTATCCCCCCTGAGGTGTACTTTGTACAGTATCTGAAGGTGTTGCCTCATCTTTGAGTGAGATAAGAGACAGGCTTGAGAGGTGGGGGAAGGGTGGATTGTATTTCTTGTCTGATCCAGGGAATCATATATTCCTGAAGTCTGCAATCAGGCGCTGATGTTGATTGCGTATTTATTAAAACAAAGGTGGGGACCAAGTGCCCTGAAGTGGAGCGCATTCTAGGGCCAACTTCTGAGCTGCTCTTAAAAGCATGGGCTCCAAAGAAATGTAAATTCATTGGCTTAATTGGAAGAGGGTATTTATAGAAATTGAATGATCCAGTAAGACTAAAAGCCTGGCTTCTTTCATCTCCAGAGGCCCGCCGTCGTAAATGCTGTTCTGAAAAGCCCTTGCGTGCAGAGTGGACTTAGCCATCCAACATCTGGCCTCCTGGAGGTCAATAACTTTGGCCAAGCTCTATCCCTTGACTGGTATTTACCAAGTACTTGTGTGTGTGTGTGTGTTGGCTTTGAATTGTGCTGAAAACATGTAGAGGGGGGGAAAATGTTCGTGGACACCAAAGTTCCTCATTTATGATATAGTTGACAATTTGATTTCAATACCTATTATAAAGGAACTTTTGTAAGGAGGTACTCTTGAAAATCTTGCTCTCAAGCCTGTTCCCACCCGCCCACCCCCAAACGCTGTGCCTTTGTAGGTCGTCATGCCCCTTAGCTGGGTGTGAATTCTTCCACTGTTCATACAAATTCAAAAAATTAAGTATTTTTTACGTTTTCCCTTTTCTTAGAAAAGATAGTGTATGTTATTCTCCACCTTGTTTTTTTACATTTAATGATAGACTTTAATGAGCTTTCCAGAACATGCAGAACTGCCTGGTACTTTTTATATTCCACTGTATGGATGTACCACGGTTATTAAATCAACCTCCCATGAATAGATTCTTGGATTCTTTCCGTCTTCACCTGTTACGAACAAAGTGGCACGAATTCCTCAGTTCACGCAGGTGCAGGTGTTTTCTGCCATTGGCTGCATAGTGGAGTGGAATTTGGGCCAGAGCGTGCGTGCGTGTGCACGTGTGCTGGTGTTGATGGCCCTCCGGGGGACAGTGTCCTGTGGCACTCCTGCCACAGCTTACGAGAGTCTCCCCAACAGAAGAGGTCATGAACCATTTGGGTTTTTGCCAACCTGATATGCAAAATAAAATATCAATATGGTTGGAATGTGCATGCTTTTTTTTTTTTTTTTTTTTGGTTTTTTAAGTGTGAGGCTGGACATCGTATTTAAAGCCCATTTGGTTTGGTTTGGTTTTTTTGCAAACTGTATGTTCCTGTATTTATTCTTCTATTAGTTTGTTGACCTTTTTCATATTGGTTTGTAGGGCTCTTTATAGAATAGGGAGGTTAATTAGCTCTGAGTCCATGATATGATCTCCAAATATTGTTCTCGGTCTGTCATTTTCTTAGTCTTTGAGGTTTTGTGCCCCAGACAGACATGGATTTTCATGTAGCAAGGTTTTTCCACATTTTTCTTTTATGGCTGAATGCTTCTCCATGGGGCACCTGGGTGGTTCAGTTGATTAAGCATTCGACTCTTGATTTTGGCTCAGATCATGATCTCACCATTCAGGGATCTCACCCCACATCAGGCTCTGGGTCAGGCTCCGAGCTGATGGCCCAGGACCTGCTTAGGATCCTCTCTCTCTGCCCCCCACCTCATCCTCTGTCTTCTTCAAAATAAATAAATAAACTAAAAAAAATAAATAAAAGGCATGCCTGAATGACTCAGTCGGTTAAGCGTCTGACTTCAGCTTAAGTCATGATCTCACGGTTCATGGGTTCAAGTCCCGCGTCGGGCTCTGTGCTGGCAGCTCAGAGCCTGGAGCCTGCTTCCAATTCTGTGTCTCCCTCTCCATCTGCCTGTCTCCCACTCACAATTTGTGTCTCTCTCTGTCAAAAATAAACATTAAGGATTTTTGTAAAAATTAAATCAATAAATGAATAAAAAGAAAAAAGAAAGTACTCTCCACTATTCCCCTTCCACACCCTTTTGCATGTGTGTGTTTTTTGCAAAACTTCTGTGGGTATTTATTTATTTCAATTTTTTTGACGTTTATTTGTTTTAGAGACCGAGAGACAGAGCACAAGCAGAGGAGGAGGGCAGAGAGAGAGGGAGACACAGAATCCGAAGCAGGCTCCTGGCTCTGAGCTGTCAGCACAGAGCCTGACACAGGGCTTGAACCCACGAACTGTGAGATCATGACCTGAGCCAAAGTTGGACGCTCAACCGACTGAGCCACCCAACCGCCCCATGGGTCTTTTTTTTATATTTAAATATTTGCCTTTTGTGTTCTGTAAAGTATGGATTCAACACTATTTTTTGCCAGATATAACTCAATGGCCCCAACCACTTAGTTATAAAGCCCACCTTTGCCTCCCCTCAAATGCCACATTATAAACATTTTATAAATGTAAACTGGCCACTATGCCCTTGGAAAGAATGTTTGGGTCCTTCTCCTTTACAGCCCCTCTTCCAATTTCTCTTCCTCCACCCGAGCGAATGAATGAAGTGAACCGACCTCATCTTTGCTCTCTAGGAGAATGATAAAATTTTGCCTCCCAGCACCTCAAGAGTCTGAGACAGTGCCTCAGTTTACCCAAGGTAATTTGTCTCTTTGCCACAAAGCCTGAAGCAGGACGGAAATATTTCTTGGTCCCACTCAAGAATCGTGCCATTTGCCAGCCCTTGAAAACGGGGGTTCTCAAAGTGCGGTCCCCAGGCCAGCCACAGCTGCGTCACCCGGGAGCTCAGCGGAATGGCGGGTCCCTGGCCCTCACCTGCAGATCAGAGACCCCTTGTGGTGGCGCCCGACAGTCTGCATGTAACGAGCCCTCCAGGGGCCCTGAGCCTGCCCAGGTGGGAGACCCACGGCCTCCCAGGTTATATTTAGTCTCTTAATGGAAAATTACAACCCTCCCGTTCTGCCTTCCAGGTGGAGAGGGTTTGGGCCTTATCTTCTTGATACGGAAACACGTAAAGACTCGCACCAAACCATGTCTGCCCTTGGACAGGGGTGTTCCTCAGGAGGCTCCCCTGGGTTTTTCCAGAAGTCCCAAGGATATCTCACGAATACTTTGGGCTCGAACATCTTACATCCAAAATTCTGCGATTGGGTCAGTGATTCACTTTGTCCACTAATAAAAACCAGCAAAACTGGTTTCTGTAATATGCTAAGAAGTCTTGGGGCTGAAGACTTGTCTTACTCCACAAAAGCGTCATTGTTCCTTCTCGTCCTTTGCCCCTCTGCCTTTAAAAATAATTTGATATCAGAACAGAATACATATTTACCCCTGATGAGTGTCGGCCACACCGTAATTGTGCTTATTGATATTTGGCAGGTTAAGGCGGACTTCCCATAAACAGCGGCGCCTTCTGGGCCGAACTGCCGGCCAGGGTTCAGCTTACAGCTGCGGTTCGGAAACCCGCTGGACTTTAGAATCAGCTGGGTGGCATTTAAAAACCCTCCCATACAGACCGCGCCCCTACACCTAAATCAGTATCTCGAGGGTGGGGACCCAGGCAGGGCTTGCGACACAGACTGTAACTGGGAGCAGATACCGCAGGCAGGAAAGTGGTCGTGAAAGTGATCGAGGCAGTCAGAACAAGAAATCTGTCGTTGGAATTTTAACTTGCTTGAAACTGAGCTCACTTCCTATTTGGGTGACTTTCTCATCTTCTGAAGAACTCATTTCTCTCTGCGTCCTGTGCATATCATTGTAATAGACTTGCTGATTTGGGGGGCGGGGGTGCAGGTCAGCCCTGGGCTTTCCCATGGGCTCTGCTTTGATGCATTCAGCAGATTGATTCGAACCCTCTTTGGAAACTTTTGACTTCCAGAAGCATCTGCTATCTAAACTCCTGTCCTTTTTAGACCTTTTCCCGCCTTTCGCCGTCAGTGTTTTGTCTACAGCCCCGTGATTTTATTAGCTGACCCCCTGCTGCACAAGTGCCCTGGAAGCGGGTCACAGTGGGCTAAAAGGGGAGATATGGATGGAGTACAAAACTTTCTAAACATCTTGCTTTCCCTGAAGACAGGGCACAGCTCGTAATAAAATAAGTGTTCTTTCATGGTGGCCCTGGAGCAAGGGTGTCCCAAACACTTTTGACCAGGGTGCCATTTGGTCATAAACAGTGTGGTAATAGGGTGGGGACAGAAGGAAGTTCTCTCATTCCTTGGGACAACTCCAGGCAGCTCAGGAACCAAACCCTTAGGAGCCCAAAGGAAGAGCTCACAAAAGGGTCCAGTGGGGGCAGTGTGCCTGGGTCACACCTCAGTTTGAACAGTTGAAGGAGCTGGGGAAGGAGGTTTGTGTTTGACTACAGAGGAAGTCACAAATCAAGAGACTCTGGGTATTAAATTTTTGCTTAGGATCCTACGATGTTTGTTTGTTGAATGTTTTTTTTTTTTGAGAGAGAAAGAGAGAGAGAGAGAGCATGTGAGCGTGGAAGGACAGAGAGAGAGGGAGACAGGATCTGAGGCAGGCTCTGTGCTGTCAGCAGACAGCCCGATGTGGGGCTCGAACTCCAGAACTACGAGATCATGACCTGAGCCAAGTCGGACACTCAACCGACTGAGCCACCCAGATGCCCCCACAGTGTTTTTTTTAATGTATATTTCCCTTACCTTGTGTTGCTAACTGTAAATCAAGTTAAAAAATTCTGGTGAACGTAACGCTTTCCAGGTGCTGGTCAGTATACGAAGGAGCATCTTGCTCAACGCTGGTACATACAAATGAACAAAAGAGGTGAACTCTATTGGTGGGTGAGGCTTCAGAGACTTTCAGAGATAGTTCTGGTCTTCTGTTCACTTTGTACATGTGAGGAGACAGGCCCAGGGAGGCCCTGTGTCTTGGCCAACGTTTCTTGCCATTACTCCACAGCCTGCCAGTTTAAAAGACTGTTTTTAAGACTAGTTTGCAAACTGACTAAAAGAACTCTGTACTAACATGGTGGAAATAACACTCATTTTAACGTATCCGTTCCTAGAGTTTCCTATTTTATTCATCTTTGTAAAGCACTCTGAGAATATCATCATAAAGAACATGCTCCTAAGTTGGAACTTGATTCTAAGAGTCCTGTCTTTTATCCTCCCTGATTTATATGAGTGATTGTCTTCATATGCATGGATTTTAGTGAGCCGTACAGTGTATGAGTACAAATAGAAATGGATTTTGTAAAAGATTGCCAGCCCATTAGTTGAGAACAGTGCCAACATAATTACAAGATTAATGAATCGTATGTTTCATAAAACTATTGATGCTTTTTCTTTGGGTTGGTTAATTTTAGTTTACAAAGCTTATTCTCAAATACGCAAGCTTCAGATGATCTGCAGAGATCTTGAAGTTTTATTTATCACACAGATAAGTGTTTGTAATTTTTTTTTTACACTAAGGTGCTTCTTTGGCATTGGTGATGATTAACTGCAAAGTAGTTACCACTGGCCACGGGAATCTCTGGATGGATTCTCAGGTGAGCCCTCACGTGGAGTCCTTGGAGGTTCCCTTGGGGTCATTCATCAAGAAAGCAGTGCATTTCTTGCCCACTTTGCCCACAGGTGAGCGAGCTTTCCGGGTTGAGAGCCAGCAGGAGGGTCTGATGTATGTTGGGGCTTCAGAGATGAAGGGAGCCTCTGCCGTGTAGACCCCCACCCCCTGCCTACATCTGGAAATAAGTAGAGATTAGGGAGAAATTGTTCTCCCAATTGTCAGGTTCAAGGGGGGTACTTTTTGAGATCCATACGTCTCTTTTGTTTCCCAGTTAACAAATATCTATGGAGGTAACATCTGATGCCTAGAACCAGTCTAAGGTAGGTAGGCTAGAGTTGGAAGAGGTGAATGACTAGGAAAAAACGCACTTGTAAAGAACAGAGGCGGGCAATCAGAGGGGCCACCTCCCTGTACGTGCCACCCATTCATGTCCCCCGAGAGAGCCTCGTGGGTTCCATGTGAGCTGAAGACCCTATTCAGACAAATTAGTGCCTTTCCTGTAATCATGGAGCTGCCATGGATAGAGTCCGGTCCTTGATACACTTTATGGTTTGTTCTTGACTTTATTATTAATAAAGGTTATTATTATTAAAGGTTAGCATTATCATCACCCATTTCCTGTATCACACTAGCCCAGCGCTTTTTTTCAAAACTCCTTTAAAGACTATTTTCCTTTACTACCCGCTCATTGAATTCAGTATTCCCAAGTTTGTATATCTTCAGAGCTAGTGAATCACCACTGCTCCCTCCTGCGGTTTTCATAGCGTTTATCCCTAGTGTGTTCTCAAGGTCTTCTTAACGTGCGTTTGGAAAATGAACACGGTTTCCATACACAGTCAATAGCAATCTCTACCACAGACCTTTCTGATTTTTCCTCTTTGCCTCAAAGGTAGTGGCTCATTATAAAGTAGGAAAAAGCCAAGGCCTTGTTCTGAACCTTTAGTGGGTAAGTCAGAGGCTCCTGAGTCATGATCTCTATCAGAATGTTTGCCCAGATTAGCCCAACAGGGAGTTAACGCCCAATTTCTATATCACAACCTGGGGAGTCATAAAATTGCAGGATGTGAGTGGAGAAATTTAACTCCTTTCAAAGAGTGGTAGTTTCTGTTTTGATGGTGATCTTATTTTGCCCTTACAACAAGGGGATCTAGCGGCACCTGGGTGGCCCAGTCAGTTAAGTGGCCGTCTCTTGATTTTGGCTCAGGTTATGATCTCCCGGCCGGTTTGTGAGCTCGAGCCCCACGTGGGGCTCTGCGCTCAGCATGGAGCCCGCTTCAGATCCCCTGTCTCCCTCTCCCTGCCCTTCCCCGACTCATGTGCGCTCGCCCGCAAAAAGAAAGAAATGTTAAAAAAATAAAATTAAAAAGATTTTAAAGAAAGATCAAGAGAGTTCATCTGTGTGTTCTCCAGGTTGAGGGGTCTTTAAATCCTAGACCAAGCAGAAGCGATACCTTCTAGAACAGGACTCACTGAAACTAACACGGCGCATGAGCCGCCCTGCCTACCTACCTGGCCTGGGCTGGCTCCCCTCCAAGCCCCCCTCCTAGACCCTTTCTGTGCTCCCTTCGCTTCAGAAAGCTCGTGGGTGGTCCTGTTGGAGGCAGATTTCCACTCCTCAGTTTTATGAAAGTTGAAGTCTCATCTTACCAACACATATCTTATCAGTACAGCCGTGTTCACCTGCCCGGGACCCCATTCTGTCCTTCGAACTCTGGAGATCTCTCAACCACAGGGTCATAGGCCTGTTGGTAAAACCCTCCATGACAGAGGGGCAGAATTTGCTTATATGTGTAGCTACTGCTTTTTTAATATTCTGTTTCCGCAGTCAGGGCTCTAGGAAGCTTCTCGGGAAGATGTTGGCAGAGAAACAATGGAGATCCTGGAGGTCCATCATCTGCCCCAGTCTGGGTGTTTGGGGGTGATTCTCCCACCTCCAGAGCTGCTTAATCCTTCACTTACCCTGTTGAGAGTTCCTATGAATTGGGTTGAAGTCAGATTTTCCACAGTTGTTTTGCCCTTTGGTGATCCTGTGAGGTGGAGCCCCAGTGAGAGCAGTGAGGACTCACTGACCCCGGCAACCCCAGCCGTGAAAACCAAGGGTCCCTCACACCAGTGGATGAAGAGACTATTCTGCACGCCTCCAGTTACCAAGACTCTGGGTGACATTCGCTTCTGAATAGTCAGTGTCCCTGAGGACTGATGTCACTATGTTTACGTTAATTTTTTTCATCACAACTTTTCATCCCCAGGACTTAAATTTATTTTATAACTGGAAATGTGTACCTTTTATCTCCTTCACCTATACGTTGATTTTTTTTTAATACAAAGACTTTATCTTTGTATAAAACCTTTGTTAAGGGTTTGATAGAGGACCCACTTTTCCGTAATTAAACTAATCTGTAGTTGACCCTGTGGACGTCAATTCCTACGTGGATTTTTAAAAATAAATACAGTATGGCACTGTTAAATGTACTTTCTCTTCCTTATGATTTTCTTAATAACATTTTCCTTCTGTAGCTTACTTTATTGTCAAAGTGCTGTACATAATCCACATGACATACAAAATGTGTGCTAATCGACTGTTTATGTCATCATTAAGACTTCCGGTCAGCAGTAGGCTATTGGTAGGTAAAGTTTAGGTTTGGTAGGAGTCAGAAGTTAATACGCAATTTTTGACTGCACAGCAGGTCGGTGCCCTGATCATTTGTTCAAAGGTCAGCCGCATATGAAAGTACACAGTAAGCGTCGGGTAAATTTTAGTTTCCTTTCTAAAAATTTGGGAGTTACCAAACAATAGGGAACATGTAGAGAACTGATATTATAGAAACAGCCAATAATCCTAAAATCCAAAGGTTCCCACCCCTCCTTCCTTCTTGTCATCCATTCATTCTTCCATCGACCTTTGTCATTCTCCATGGAGGCTCCCTGCACCCCAGCCCCCGGGAGCCCACCATCTGAGAACACTTGGCCTAGCTGGCCCCCACTCTTCCTACCTTTAATTTCTGGTTCCTCAGATTTCTCGTAAGTTCTTTGGTGCTAGGCTGTTATTGTGTTCTGAACAGATGTTTCCTTTGTTTATATTCTGTCTTCGCCAATTTAAAGGGAATTGCAGAGACCGTGTATTCTTGCACACCTTCCATGAGTAGAGGGCTGCCTTCCTCCTCGCTGACAGACTTCCCTCGAGGCCTTCCCTATGTCCCTGTCAACAGTGACTGTTTTTGCTTCTCCATTGGAGTCCATACTGCTAATACTGTTCTGACTTGGTTTTTTTCCTACTAGATAAAACCAGAGATGGACCTCGTCATAGAATACTACAGCCATATAATGTTCTACAGTGTGGGTGAATAATATAGAATGGTTTACTTAATCACCCCCCTGTTAATGGACAGTAGACATTTAGGGTTGTTGTTTTTTATTTAAGTCCCCCCTGTTAAATATAATTGCTATAACAAACATCCTCATACATGTCTCTCTGTGCATTTTTTTTAAAGTATTTCTCTAGGATAAATTGAGTTCCAGAAGTACAGTTGTGGGGGTCAAAAGGATGTGCATGTTTAAAAGGTTAATAATAGGGACGTCTGGGTGGCTCAACGTCAGTGGAGCATCCAGCTTCGACTCAGGTCATGATCTCGTGGTTCGTGGGTTTGAGCCCCAGCTGGCTCAGAGCCTGCAGCCTGCTTCAGATTCTGTGTCTCCCTCTCTCTCTGCCCCTCCCCTGCTCAAGCTCTCTCTCTCAAAAATAAATAAAATATTAAAAAAATTTTTTTGAGGTTAATAATATTGCCAGGTTGCTCTCTGAGTGTTTGGTCACATACCCATAATTCTCTCTACTCATTTTTTAAAATCAACTATATGAAATAGTTCAGATACAAAGGATAGGAAGAATAGCATCATGTGATGATATCAATAAATGCAGTTGAAGATTCTTGTTTCCCTCCCCAATTGCTTTTTCTCTTTTTTTCTATATATTTGCTGTTTCTCATACTTTTCTGTATATGTCTTGTGTGTGCATACTCCTATTACATATGTAGTACCCTAATGCTATTTAATAAGGTTTTTGCTGTTTTAAAACTTTATGTGAGGATACCCTGTCCATTCTGTGGTGTTTTTTGGTTTTGTCCTGTTTTGTTTTACTCAGAATTTGTGTGATTCATCAGTGTCGATAATGACAGCCTGGTACAAATTCTGGTTTATGCTTCCTTGTGTGTATGTGCAGGAGCTTATGGTGCATGCAGAGGGGCTGATGGTTTTCACGAAGTACAGATAAAGCTTTTCCCCAGACGGTTCACATCCCCAGCCCCTGCCCACTAGCAAGGTGCAACAGTGGTGCGTATTTGCAACACCTGGTATTTTCAGACTTTGCCATTTTTTGCTAATCTGTTGAGCATGAAAGATTATTTCTTTTAAATTTACACTTCTCCTACTATACCTTTTAATATTGTGACCATTTAGTGCCCTTTTCTGGGAATTGCCAGGATTTTTTTTTAATGTTTTTTATTTATTTTTGAGAGACAGAGAGAGACAGTGGGGGCAGGGAAGGGTCAGAGAGAGAGGGAGATACGGAATCTGAAGCAGGCTCCAGGCTCTGAACTAACTGTCAGCACAGAGCCCGACACGGGGCCCGAACCCACGAACCGTGAGATCATGACCTGAGCCGATGCCGGACGCTCAACCAACTGAGCCACTCAAGCACCACTTTCTTACTGATTTCTAATCCTTTATCTTTTTTGGATAATAATTCTTAGGGCTGTGTACATCACACACATCTTCTCCTAACCTGTGGCTTGACTTTATTGTGGTCTTCTGATATACAGAGTTAGTTTTAAGCAGTTTTTCACATGTATTATTTGTGTGTTTCTTTCTTAAGAAAAAATTAAAGCCAAATATTTCCTCTCTTTCTTCTCCTCACTCTGAAGTTTGGCCCCTTTGTTTAGATCTGAAGTTGAATCGTGTGTGTGGTTTGAGGTAGGGATCCAGTTTATTTTATTTCTTCTCACATGAACAGTTGTCCTGGCACTGTTTGTTACATAGTCATTCTTTGGTAGCTACACTGGTGGTAAGCTTAGCAGAATGAATGGGGGAGCTAATCACCGGGTTGTACCCCCGAAGCTAAGGTGTGTGTCAACTATACTTCAATAAAAAAACAAAAACATAAAACAAATGAAAAAGTTGTCCTTTCCAATAACCTGCAGTGCTCCATTTGCAATACATGACATGTCCATGTGTGTGTGGTATTGTTTCTGGGTTTCCTGTTCTATTCTCTCGGTCTATTTGCTTGTCCCTTTGCCAGTACACATTTCACTCATTACTGTAATTTTACAATCCTAGACGAGGTGTCTGGTAGGGCAAGTCTCTTGACCTTGGTCTTCTCTTCAAAGTTGTCTCCATTGTTCTTGGCTCTTTGCATTTAACCCTGCTCATTCATTAGGTATACTTAAGATTATGCCACTTACCTTATGATAATATAGCTCCATTTCTTCCCTTCTGGCCTTTATGCTGCTAGTATTGTGCATTTTACTTACACTTACGTTATAAATTCCACAATATAATTTACTATTTTTGTTTAGTCAATTGTCTAAATTGACTTAATTTAGAGACTTAAAGAGACTTAAATATAAGGGGGGAGGAAGTCGCATATTTACTATGTAGTTTCCACTTTTTATATACTTCATTCATTTGAATAGATCCACATTTCCAGCTGGCATCACTTCCTTCTGCTTGAAGGTCTTTCCTTAATATTTTTTTCTATTGTGGGCCCACTGATGGTTTAAAAAAAAAATCCTTTAGCTTTTTTATATTGCCGGAAAAGTCTATTTGCCTTTGGATTTTGAAAGCTATTTTTGCTGGGTATGAAATTCTAGCTTGATAATTTCTTTTCTTTTAGTTTTAAAAAGATGCTGCTGTACTGTCTTCTGGCTATATTATTAAAAATGAGAAATCTCAGTTTTATTTCACTACCACTTATTCCTCCACCCACCCCCACTAGCTTTTGAGATTTATCTATCCATGATTTTGAGCAGTTAGATTGTGATATGCCTTATTACAGTTTTCTCCTTGTTTTCTTGTGTTTGGGATTCATCGAACTTGCTGAATCTGTAGGTTTAGATCACTAATACCTCCAGTTAGCTTTCTGAACATACGCAGTGCAGTCACATTAACTTTTAACTTTTTTCTATGTCTTTATCAATTGATTCTACCATTTGTGTTGGTTTTAGGTCAGTTTTTGACTGTCTGATTTTTCTCCTGAATCTGGGTCATATGTTCATGCATCCATGGAAGCCAGGTGCTCTTCAGGTGGATGATAGTCATTATTGGGTGCTGGACGTTTTTGTATTTCTGTAAACATTCTTCAGTTTTGTTCTGAGATGCAGTTACGTTTCTTAGGAAGAGTTTGATCTTTCAGTTCTTGCTCTGTAGGATAGGACCAGAGCAGCATTTATTCTACGGTTGATTTTGCCTCACCAATGCAGCAGCACCTTTCTGAGTACTCAACCTGTGCCTCTGAATTGTGAAGGCTGCTTTTTGTTTGAGTTTTTATTTTTGTTTTTTGGGAGTTTTGGGTTTGGAAAAACTAGTTTGTCTGCTAGAAACAATGGAAGGAACAGTGGGCTTAACGATTTTATAATTCTAGGCCCTATGGGAATTCTAGGCACTCTTTCTTTTTTGTTTCTTTCAGGCAGTTGTTCTTCCTGGCCTTGGGTATTTCCTCACCTACATACACTGTATTCTGCCGAATTCTCAAGAGGGACCTTCTGCAAATTTCCGAGATTCTCTCTCTCACCAGTTCTCTCCTTTCAGTGCTCTTGTCCAAATTCAAGCTACTTTGACCTCCCTGGACTCTCTGCTTCATTTCCTCAACTCCAGGAATTTATTGGACTCCACCCAGGTTCCCCCTGACTTTGTTATAACCTGAAAACTACAGGAATTTAACTTGAAAGTGGAGTGAATGGGAAAGTAGTACTGTTTGATCTTCCAGTCAGTTGTAGGAGTATTGGATATTCCTGACATGATGCAAGACGACCGGATGTCAGCTTTCTGTTCTTTGTAGTACTTAAAGTAACACTTTACTACTTTAAGAGTAAGGTCTTCATTGAGTTCGTAGGTTCATAAATCTTTCAAAAGTGCTTTTACTTCTTGGAATCCATTTATCATGCTCCTATGCAGGGACAGTTTGTGAAACTGTGTCCACCAGGACCAAGTGCCCTGTCCTTCGGAGCCACTGCAGTCATTAAGCACATGCTGTTTTTCTGAGATTTAAGGTGCTCACACTGTGCCACAAGACATTTTACTGATCACATTCTAAAGTCATCCTCTGTGAGCTCACTGGTTTGGATTCAGAATAATTACTCTGATGTTTGTACGATAACTCAACAGGAGAAAGTTTGCTGAGAGATTTTTTTTTGTACAAGTCATGAACCAATTAAGTTAATTTTCTCTAAAATTGATCTGACAAACCCATAGTAAGAATTTGTTTATAGCCCTTCATTGCACCTATAGCTTATCTCTTTCGCTATAAATTATTGAGGACGTAAAAAGAAGTATCTTTGTGTCTTTAATTGTCATTGTTTTCTGTGGGTGGGATGAGATTCAGCTATTCAAATGGACAGCTCAAATTTGCTTACATTTTTAGTACTTCTTTTTAGTTCTTACATGTAACACTAAGCCTGACAGAGACATAATTTCATTATCCAAAAACATGACTGGCTTACTTCGTAAAATTTCAGTATTTGGTGTGAGCAGTGTAAATATCCTTTAAAAAAGACATAAATTGTAGGAGGATAATGGTTTATCCCATGAGTCCAGACACTGTGGCCCCTGGGCCAAATCTGGTCCCCAGCTTATTAGGTAAATAAGTTTTACTGAAATACAACAAAATCCACACATGACTGCTGCTTTCCTGCTGCAGAAAAGTTAAAGACCTTGAACAGGGCTGTGTCCCACAGGGTCTAGACTATTAACTACCTGGCCTTTTGCAGAAAATGTCAACTCCTGGTTTATGCCTTTGGTATTGAAGTGAGGTGAAATTCCAAGACCAAAAACCAGGAATTGAAACAGAACACCAAGATAAACTGAACAGTCCTCCATGTAAAGCGTAGAGCTGGAAGAGAAGAATTAAGCTTGAGCATTGTGTGTGTGTGGCGGGAGGGGGGGTGTTAAAAACTTTTTGCCCTCCCCATTTGAGAGACCACAATGGTTATGATAGAAAGGGTCTTACTTATTTTCTCTTATTTCATTTGCATAACATTAAATCTATGTAATTATTAATCAGGTCCTTCTCCTAAGCTTCTTTCTCATTTACTGTTAATTTGGTATAGATACAGAATTAATCTGTAAAAGGTTTTCAGGGTTTTTTTTGCTTTTTAAGATCAACATTCAGTTATTGGGGTAGAGCCTTGGGTAGGAAGGATATTAGGGCATCATCCATGCAAAAGAAACCATTGCCTTTGGGATGGAGGGGCCTAGCGCCATGCCTTACGTACAGCGGGTAATCCGTACCCTATGCTGATAAGTGAGCATTAAATAATAGACACGCCTGGTTCAGAAAGGCAGATTGTCAAAGGCCGTTCTCCTTTTTCTGGAAACCCTAGGAAAATGACCATAAACAGTTAGTCGATGTTGTTTTTAATCATTCACAATGAGACTGGGGCTTTTAGCAGACAAGACAGTTGGGCAGACTTCTGGCATGAGGGGAAGGATGGAGGATTTCAGCCAGTAAAGCAGAACAGAGGAAGCTATGGCCGGAGAGAGCCTTGTCGGTCCGCCTTGGAGAAGGCGCCTTGTTCAGGCGTCATCAAACCAGAGGTACAAAGGAAGTTCCCGTGAAGCACTTCATGCCGAATCTGGGCGTGTCTTGTCCCCAAATCATTTTTGAGAAATCTCAGAATAAATGGAGTGTCTCCATTTAAGGATGTCACCTCAACCTGAGTCATACACTCCACACTGTCAACGTATGGCTTTATTCTTAACTAGGGACAGACACAGTGCTTGACCAGACATTTGAGAAAGGACTACAATTATAATGTGAGACCAAGATTTCTTTTTTAAGTAGGAAAAGTGGACACTGGAGAAAATAGATTAAACAGGAAACAAAAGAAAACTTTACAAGAAGTAATTAGTGCTGACGGAGAGGCTCTCCCGTTCGTAAAATAAGAACAAGATGCTTTGAAAAGGGGTTGATCAGAGAGCAAAAGCAAAACAAGTCGTTTTGGAAAGGAAAAATGTAGTTGCCCAAACTAAAAAACAAACAAACAAAAAACCAAAAGCATTTTAGTGAATGGAAGTTAGGTTGGATGTAAGGACAGCTCCGTAGAACAAAAAGACGAAGAAATGGAAAATAAGAGCTTTAGAGGATCCCTCTAAGAGGAAAAGGAATTCCAGGAAAGTGAGAGAAAAATGAGAGGGATGATTTACAACATAAATATTTCTTCTAGCTCAAGGCCAGGCCGGTAGCTTCTAGGAGCCCAGAGCCCCTCACACAGTGAGTGAGATAAGTCGCACGCCTGAACAGATGTTCCAAAATTTTACAGTAAACGTAAGACAGGCTGGTCATCTCACAGAGAGGGGAGAAACCGAGTAGTTCCAAATGAATACAGATCAGTGGCCACAGGTTGCTCATCATCAACACTGGCTCTGAAAACCCCGGGAGCTGTGGCTTCTGAGCGCTGAGGCCAAGCGGTGTTCAGCCGGAAACTCGCTACTTACCCAGACTGCCGAGCGTGAGGATGAAATACACATGTCACATACACAGGGACGCAAATGTTCTCTTCTGTACTGCTATTCGGATGTGTCCCTGGAAAGCAGTCAGCCAGCATTGGGATCAGGAAACTGACTCTGTCTCAGGCAACAGAAAGCAGCCCCGGCTGACTTAAGCTGCGAAGGGATTTATTGAAGGATATGGAAGATTAGAGAAGCAGGCTTGGAGGACCGGCAGGAACCAGGAAGGATCAGTAGGCAGAACCACAGCCAAAATGTCGAACGACAGAATGAGCCCAGTGGCGCCTGTGATTCCTCCTGGGCTCCGGCAGCCGTCACTGGCTGGCCTGCGGCTTCGCCAGAGCACCTCCATCCAGATTCTGGGTCCAGGGCGGCAGTGTGTGCCTGCCCTCCCGCCGAGGCGACCGGACCCGTCCAGGCTCCGGGGAAGCTGGGAAAGAGTACCGGGAGTCCTCTACTTCTATGGTAGAAAGGCGGCTATGCGTCCCTCCAAGACTGATCAAGTGGGGAGTTTCCTAAGCATTGACGAGGAGGTGCAGAGGCTGGGCACCAAATAAAGGGACAGATGTCCCCTTCAGGCTTCCACACTGTACAGGGAGTGAAAGTCACAGAGCGACAGCTTTGCAGCAGGTTCACAGAACCGTCAGTCTAGGGTCTAGACAGCAGGAGGTCGGAGAGTTTCAGGCAGGAGATAGAGTGGGGACTTGACAGCATACTTATGAGGTTGGAGGAAAAGATGTGGTGGATACAAAAAGGTGAGGTCATCTCCGGTGGGATGATAGTCATCACAGGGGCTGGACACTTTTGTCCAGAAATAGCTGCGCAGGCTTATTCCTTAGCGACGCAGAGGTGACCACGAGGAGAAATAATAAAACTAGTTCCCCTGGGGAGGTAGCCATTATTAGCTGCCTGGACTGGTGGGTTTTTAAAAATCATATGCATTTGTTTCTTTTTAAATTGTCTAAAAGCATTCTTTTTTTGTTTGTTTTGTTTTCCAAGTCGGCTCCATGCCCAACATGGAGCTTGAACTCATGAGATCAAAAGTCACATGCTCTACCAACTGAGCCAGCCAGGTGCCCTACCCTGTCTCATATTTTTCTTTTTTTTTTTTTAATGTTTATTTGTTTTGAGAGCGGGACAGTATGAGTGGGAGAGGGGCAGAAAGAGGGAGAGAGAGAATCCCTAGCAGGCTCCACACTGTCAGCACAGAGCCTGCTGTGGGGCTCGAACTCAGGAAATGGTGCAATCATGACCAGAGCAGACAGAGATCAAGAGTCAGATGCTTAACTGACTGAGCTTCCAGGCTCCCCTCAAATTATCCTTTTTTTTTTTAATTTTTTTCTATGTTTATTTTTGAGAGAGAGAGAGAGAGAGAGAGACAGTGCATGAGCAGGGGAGGAAGAGAGACAGGGTGACACAGAATCTGAAGCAGGCTCCAAGCTCTGAGCCCTCAGCACAGAGCCCAATGCAGGGCTTGAACCCACAAACCGTGAGATCATAACCTGGGCCAAAGTCAGACGCTCAACTGACTGAGCCACGCAGGCTCCCCTCAAATTATTCTTAAGAAGGAAACAAATGTCTGTACAAAGAAAAGCCATCACCAGTTCATGAGTCAATGGCTTCAATTCCAGAAGTTCTGATTTCCTTTCTTTTAGGAACATTCGTGCGTGTGTGCTTCGATGCCCAGACCAGTCTGCAAACACAAATTATAGTAAAGATATCCTAGATCTGTGGTTTAAAAATTAAACAAAAAAACACGGCCAAGTTTGGGGGCGTTCTAGGTACCCAGTGAGGGGGGAACTTAGCTGGTCCGGGAGGCGTGGGGAGGAGCATGTCTGAGCGAAGAGAGAGACTCTACCCCTCACTGGTCTTGGTGGCTGGGAGGGAAATCTTCACCAAGATAAAACGCACCCTTGCTATTTCCACATGCCTCCGTCTGCGTTCCCGTGCAGTGCCCCAGTAGCTCATAGAGATGCTGCACCTGTTCAATTCTGAACTTGACCCTGGCTGAGGAAAGCCGGAGAGGGCCTTAGAGCTCTTCGTCCTGGGTAACTTCATCTCAAGGAAGAGGAGACACCGAGTGTGGTTTAATCACCACATGGCACGGAAGGGACTGTGATGTGACCCTTCTGCACCCAAGCCCCTCCCTGCTCACCAGCACCCCTAAACCAGGGCCCTTCCAAGTCTTTGTGCTTCTGCTCCTGCTTGGACAGTCCTCTCGGGACCCTGACACCCAGACCTTTCTCCGCAGGGAAGAGGCCATCTCTTTCCAGGATGTGGCTCACACACCGCCAGCTCTGAGCACCCTCTCCAGACCCCCATCGGCTTCTCCGCCCAGCCCCCTTCCTGCCTGCCCGCCCCCAGCCCTGGTCTCATGGCGGCGTTCATCACGCATTTCCCGTTATTTGTTTGCCTGTAGCCTCTTTTATAGCAGGGACCACCAGGTTGCCTTTATAATCATCTGCCTGTGCAGGGCTGGGTACACAGCAGGCACTTAATAAATATTTAATGAATTTTTAAATGGTTAGCCAGGTTGAGTTAATATGTAGTCACAGCTGGAAACGGGGCATTCCTTTCTTAAAATCCTCCCGCCCTAACCTACTGACCTACGGATGGCCAGAATCCAAGTGAGATTCAGCTGTGGTCTGGTCTCGAACTAGAGATTCTTTCCCGTGGATTATTTTATAATCCGGTTTCATAATGACTTAACCTGTCCCCCATATCTTTTTATCTCCCATCTTTTAGTTCTCTTCTTCCTCCGTTCTAAACGCCCTGCCTCATCTTTGGCCATGAGACAAAATGTATCATGGACCTGGTTCATTCCTTTGCCCAGATCTCTTATTAACTGGGGTAAAGGGAGTTTAGTTTAGGGTTCGGTCTGTGAACTACAGCAGGCCAGGCCATTTTCTTGATTGGATTTTTTCCAGTGGTTCAGTCCAACGGGGCATAAGAACACCACTTGCCTCCCCACCGTGAGCCTGGGATGCTCTTCTGGTAGGATAGCCCGTTCATGCTCTGAACTTCTACCCATACCTACTGAACAGTACACACCATTTTCAACAGTCTAAAAACCAAGCCAGCAGCCTACTTTTGTTTAACCTCAAATGGAAATTTCTGTCTTGTTATGTAAGTCCCCACGGTCACTTTTAAATGATTTAGAAAGAAGAAAATAAAATCACTGTAACCCTACCACCCAAAGATTAATACTCTTAAACTATTTAGTATATATCCTTAGATACCATTTCTTCCTATGTATGTAATTGCCCTACAAAAATAAACTTTTACACTCACCCCTACTTTTCTTTTAAACTTACGTATGTAGATGTCCACCATTATTAATTGCATAATCTTCCATTATATAAATGTACAATAACTTACTGAATTTTTGTTCTGAAATTGGCCATTTATGTTTGACACAGGTGGAAAAATATAAATATGCAAGAAGCCAGCTGGGCTGTTTTCAATAGACAAATCCTAGAAACAACATAAGTGTTTTCAGAATATACTCCAAAGAGTAGAATTGCTAGTTGAGAAGGTATAACTTTAGTATGGATAATGACACATTGCTTTAGGGGTGCCATGGTGGCTCAGTCAGTTAAGTGTCCATCTTCAGCTCAGGTCATGGTCTCGAGATTTGTGAGTTTGAGCCCCTCGTCAGGCTTTGTGCTGACAGCTCAGAGCCTGGAGCCTGCTTCAGATTCTGTGTCTCCCTCTCTCTCTGCCCCAACTCCACTTGCTCGCTCTCTCTCTTTCTCTCTCAAAAATAAACATTAACAAAAAATTTTAAGAAGACACATTGCTTGTCAAATAAATATTATAGACAATAAACATGAAGTCATTACCCCATATTTAATTTTACTTCTCAGAGATAACCTCCATTAGCATTTGATGTGGGTCTTTCCAGACATTTTTCCTCAATGGATACAGGAAAAATTTTTATAGTGAAGTCTATATTTTATAGTTTTCTAGCCTTATAAAATCCTTGTGCAACTTTACTTTTTCCCCTTTATATTTCTTGAAAATCTTTCCAATATGTAGAGATTAACCTCCAGCATATTTATACATATACAGGCTCGTATATGTGTGTGTATGTGTATATATAACGTACATTACCCGTACATACATGCCAACCTTACAGGTTGCTAATTTCCGAGCTTTGTGCTTTACCTGCCAAGAGACTTTGGGGATTTATTCCTTGCTTCATTCAAGATACAGAAGTAAATTTGTCTGAGTGCACGCTGTGTGCAAGGCTACTGAAGACCTGAGCTCACGGTCCAGGGAGGAAACCTGGAGTGTACATGTGCGTTGTGATGGCAGAGTCAGGCCTTGGTGGCCCAGAAGTTGCTATTGCAACAGGAGGGCCATATCCATCAGTCCAGGGAAGTCATGGGGTCAAATCCTGGGATCCGTGACTGATCGAGGTAAACCCTTACCTTCTCTGACTCAGAGCAAGGTGGGTCTATGAGAAAGCTCATAGAAGAGTGTTGAAAGCCATTAGGTGTTTGGTTAAGTAAACAAGCATATTAATAAATCCAGCAGTATGTAGCGATGAAAAATAAGGTCATCCTGTGTTAATAAATGCTACCATGGTATACACTTTTTATAAGGTGTAGTGGTGCGTATCTGTGTTCGTATATTCACATGGATTGTCTAACAGGAGATCAGAGGAACTTAATAAATAGTCTTGCCTTTGTAGAAGAGACTGGGATCAGGAGTGAGAGAAAGATTTGCTTTCCTCATATACACACTCATGCTGTCTGAATTTCCATGTGCATTTATTGCATAAAGGAACGTTTTTTTAAAGTTATAAATAAAATAAAACTCTAGGTTTGGGGCGCCTGGGTGGCACCCTCAGAATATCCAACTCTTTTTTTTTTAACATATATTTATTTTTGAGAGACAGTATGAGCGGGAGTGGGGCAGAGAGAGAGGGAGACACTGAATCCGAAGCAGGCTTCAAGCTCGGGCTGCCAGCACAGAGCCCGACGCAGGGCTCGAACCCATGAACAGTTCGAGATCATGACCTGAGCCGAAGTCGATCACCCAACTGACTGAGCCACCTAGGCACCCCGAGTTCCCAACTCTTGATTTGGGATTCTCTAAAAAATAAGTAAATAAAGCTCTAGGTTTATCATAAAGGTGGCATCGGTTTAATATAACTTTTCACATATGTTCATGTGGCAGTTTTTCACATGCTTAAAGCAGTTATAAGCGTGAGCTTCGGAGTAGGCACATTTACTGCCCGTGGGATCTTGGAAAAGTCATTGAGTGTTCGAAACCTCCGGCTTCTCCTGTACACTAGGCAGTAATACCAGCTACCTTGTGGGGCTGCTGTGAAAAGGCGGTAACGTCATCGAGTGGAAAACAATCACCGTGGTGCGCGACACGTTATAAGCACTCACACATTCCTTTCGTTCTAGCTAGTACTTGCGTGCTGCATCTATCAGGACTCCCGGGTGCAAGAAGTAGTCATCCAACTCCATTTTCTTCTACCAAAAAAGAGAATCTTCTGGTTCATACGAAATGGAAGCCTTTGGTAGACCTGCCTTTGGGCATGGCTGTTTCTGGCGCCTCACTTGAAGGCAGCAGGACTCAGTCTCTCCAGTCTTTACTTTCGTGTTGGCTCAGTTCCCAGGTGGCTCCAAGCTGACATCCTACTAATAACTCCCAGTGAAAAGAACCCAGTCTTTCCCCCCTCGTTTCTAACACAAGTCCCAGCACTGGCCGCTTCTCCTGCTTGGGTCATAGGCCCGTTAGCCAAGGGCGACTCGGATACACCGATTGGTGGGCCCAGATTCGCTCTCCTTTGAACCCTTGATGGGAAGGGCCAGCCTAAGATGTTGAGCCATGTCAGGCTTTTTGCTTAGCAGCTTTAGAGACAAAGAAACCACCTGAACTAAGAACTGTGGAGAAGTTTCTTCCCCAAAGGGAAAAATAGGGCCCACAAATGCCAGACCAACAGAAACTATGGGTGTCCCCCCACAGCCCCCTGCTTGGCTGCCCGACAGTTATTCCTATTATTGTATTATATTATATGTTGATTTTCAGAAATTTACCAATACAACGTCTTCGTCTGGCTGAGGATCTAAAGAGAGCACATACTTCATTTTTAATAAACGCCACCCTTGGTATTACCTCGGAAAGACGCCAGGTGGGCGACCCACATCACACCTCTCCCGTCCAGCCTTTATCCCCACTGGGGCCAGATGACGGGGCTTCCACTGAGCACCCGATAGATGAGTTGCTCTACCGCCCGGGGCCTTGAGATCTGAAGGTCTCTTTATGAACAGAAGAACTCAACACTTCAGGGAGATGGTCACACTAAGAGCAAACAAAAATTGAGCTGACGCAGAGAGGTTCCCATCTGCCCTGGTGTGAGCAGAGCCCACCTGTACTGTTTCAAACCTCCCCTGTCGCTTTTTTGTTTTGTTTTGTTTTGTTTTGTTTTGTTTTGTTACCAGGCATGTGTGCCTGAAATTGTTAAGGTAGCGCTGCTCCGTCATGTGTCAAATGTTCAGCCAGCTCTTTCCCAAGAGAGTCCAGTTAGTGTGCCCGTCGTCGGGCCTGCGACCTCTAAGTGCTAAGTACGACTGTGTGTTCCTCTCAAGTCCAATGCCGCCCCCTTCACTACACAGCGGGGGGATGCTAACAGGACAGCTTGGCAGAAACGTGCATCTGGAAAAGGAAAAGGACGCAGGGACCACCCCTCAAAGCCTGTCCTGTCTCTTCCGTAGCAATAGCTTGTGTCATTGACAGGACATCCCCTCCCCCGCAATGTCTACCTTCCGGGAGGATTTGCTGGGACTGCCCTTCCTCCACAGCTCTTTCTTCATGGTGCAGATGTACAGGCTTGGTGAGTGGTACTTTTAGAGGCTGACATCTCGTAGACCTTAAGGATTCTAGGACTCAAGGATACTGTGGCAGTAGGAACCTTTAAGATTTAGTAGATTTTCCATCCAGTATTTAGATTGGTCCAGCAATCCGAAGTCACACAACCTGCCTAGTCCTGGTCCTTGAAGTTGGATCTCCGTTTCTTAGCAACAGATAGATCCCTGGGAATTTCCCCGGCCTACAAGCCTACTGCTTCCGTAGGTCTTCGCCTCAAAGCAATTTGGAACAGTAGCCTGGATGGGGAGGGAGAACTACCAGGCCCCCAGGCTGCTGGCCAGTGCGTAAATCTTTATTGTGAGTGTTCAGGAAGAGTTGACAGGCTCAGGAGCCCACGAGTTCTGGGTCCCGAGCTCTTCTCCTGTGTGGCTTCCTTCTGGGAACCTTAACGTGGAGAGAATAGAGTGGGTTATCTCTTGGATCGCTCTCTGTGGAGGGAAAAGGCCTCCAGAGCAGAGCTGTTTCTCTCTCTATGTCTCAACGAAGCATCTCTCTCAGTAGTGACTTCCTGGAGGCCACAGGAGGTGACCCACCCACCTTCCACTGTGATGGGGCTCGCCGGCTCCGTACTGCACTGGGGCCCGTGTGGACCCGGCCCGCCCCGTGGCTGTCCCGTTCAGAACCACACTTCATATCCCCGGCTCGAAGAGCTTTCAGCTGAGACCGCTGAGAAGTCTGGGGGAGGCCAGCTGCTGTCCCCAGCATATGACTTGATTCAAGTTCTGAGTGGGGGCTCAGATGCTCTTCTCTCGGCCTCTCCACTCCGCCTTCCCCGCTAGAGCCGTCGTTGTCTGGTGGCTTCTGGCTGCTCTCACCCTTACTGGGAAGGCACAACTGCCTCTGGCCAGTAGTTCCAGAAAAACTCCCGGGTTGGCCTTTGTTCACCCGGTTTGCTCATGTGCCATCTGGCCCAGTCGTTGTGGGGGAGGGGAGGATGGAACCAAAGGTCAGCCAGGTCACCCGTGTGCACAGATGTGCTTGTGCTGGCACACGGAAGGGGTGCTCCCCAAAGACCAGAGGGCTTTCACCTCACGAAGAGGGAGCGCTCGCCGGGCCAGCCCAAACAACAGGCCCACACAAGGATTTGACAGGATGTTTGGGAGGGGAAAATGAAGTTAAGAAATGTGCTGAATGTCGTCCCTGGGCCTTGAGAGTGAACTTCAGCCCAGCGTTGCCCAATAGAAAGATAACGCACGGGGCGCCCGGGTGGCTCAGTCGGTTGAGCGTCCAACTTCGGCTCAGGTCATGATCCCACAGCCCATGGGTTCAAACCCCACGTCAGGCTCTGAGCCAACAGCTCGGAGCCTGGAGCCAGCTTCGGATTCTGTGCCCCACCGCCCGCCCCTCTCCTGCTTGCGCTCTCTCTCAAAAATTAGATTTAAAAAAAAAATAACCTTTTTAAGTTATTTATTATTTAATTAGTTAAAAATAAACATTTAACTAAAGAAAACAGAAAGATACTGTGTGCCACAAATTCAAGCCACATAGTAAAAAAATATATGAAAGGAAACAGGTGAAATAATAACTTTAATTCTATCTGATTTAATAATATTTTATAAAACCAAGATTTCTTTTTTTAATGTTTTTTATTTATTTTTGAGAGACAGAGTGAGCAGGGTAGAGTCAGAGAGAGAGGGAGACACAGAATCCAAAGCAGGCTCCAGGCTCCAAGCTGTCAGCACAGAGCCCGACGCGGGGCTCGAACCCACAAACCATGAGATCATGACCCGAGCCTAAGTCGGATGCTCAATCCACCGAGCCACCCAGGCGCCCCCAAACTATCATTTTAAAGCATAATCTATATAAAAACTGTTGGTGACGGATTTTGCCCCTCTTGCGGGCGGGGGGAGGGGCACGTTTTCAAAATCCAGTGTGTATTTTACACTTGGCGCGCATGTTGATTCAGATGAGCCACACGCCGCTGGTGGCCACTGCAGTGACCAGAGCAAGACGAGCTGGTAACTGGGGATCTGACATCAGTCGATGGCGCTGTCTTTCCGTGTCCTGAGGAGCTCCTGCGAAATCGCGCCTCTCGTTAGGAGAACCTGCCTGAAAATCAACCTAGAGACACATGGCCATGTGGGGTGTGTGGTGGGTGCCATTGCTGTCTGAGCACCTGTCACACCCGAACAGCACACGACAGGTGCTTCATGGTCTGTGTCCTCTCGGACTCTACACCCTAGGGAGGCAGGGACACTTAGCCTGTCTTGCTTTTGCCTGTGCTCCCTGAGCCTGGTCCCCTGTCCGGAGACACTGGGTGGATGCTTCTGAAGTGAAAGTAAATCAAGTTCAAAACTTGGATGGAGACCTCTCATGTGTCAGGTGCGATGACAGAAATGGAGCCGGTAATTCCAGGCCAAGCCCAGGATGGAGCATTTGGAGTGTTTCTTATTCCGACGAATGACCATTGGTGGTCTGTGACTAGTTGTGTTACTGATCAATCACTCTTGCGTCGAATATAGAGTGATTGAATTCCTACAGAAACCCAGGCTTTCTGCCAAGCCCTAGGTGTACCAAGATAAATGGGAAAGAGTCCCTGCCTTAAAGGAAATGAGAAAGAGATAAGTAAAATAACCCTGATCTTCAGTAAGTGCGAGGATACAAATAAACAGAGCATTTGTGGGAGCGCAAGGAAGGGGGTCCAGCTCAGACCAGAGATGGAGGGAAAAGTGGGTTTATGTTCCGCAGTGCCTGCTGTCTTCTTAGTGTCCTGCCCCATGCCTGGCGCGTATGTTGAATGAATGAATGAATGAATGAATGAATGAGCAGGGTGGCTCCTGAGCCTAATCCTAAAGGACCAGCGGATATGTCCATCTGATGTGCAATCCGTCGCAGGAGCCAGAACCCGGCCGTGGGGCAGCCAGGGCCCACATCGGGCAGGGCAGAGGCCCGAGCTGGCGGGCGCCCTCGGCGCTTGGCAGGGCCAGGTCGCAGGTCACCCCTGGCGATTGCCCTCGTGCCCGGTGACCAACGCTTGTGCTTTCACGTTGCAGGCCAAGCGAAGGCTGGAGCTGGGAGAAAGTGGTCATCAGTACCTGTCTGATGGCTTAAAAACCCCCAAGGGCAAAGGAAGAGCCTCGCTGCGAAGTCCAGATAGTCAAAAAAGTAAGGATGACCCCCTCTCGTCTCTTCCTGGGCGTGGCTTCCCACCTTTCCGGGCTTGCGGCTGAGCGGACGCCGTGGTGTGGCAGTGCTGGCGCGTGGTGACCTCTTTCGCTTCTCTCTGCTCCTGTCCCGAAAAATAAGTAGTGTCTGCAAACACCCCGCAGAGGTTTAGAGTCACTCCGGGGCCTGCATGCTGACTCCAGGGGAGTCAGGCCCCTTTGAATGTGTGCGGTGTCACTTTTTAACTCGCAATAGAAGTTCTTTGGCACCACTCTGTAATCAAATTTAATTTTAACTTTCCTTAACGGACATGACTTTGGAGGGCAGGCTTCCCCGGGCGCAGACAAAGCGCGCCGGAGTCAGGAGGGTCTGCCCTGGCCTCTCTTACTCGCCATAAGGCGCTGTAAGAACGGACAGACGCCAATACACCGCAGCTTGTTTTCCTTTCCATCGATTGCTTCTTCTGGGAGAGAGGGAGCAGGAGGTTGGAGACAGCTGGGCGGCTCTTCGTGGCTTTGGCCTCTAACGTAGATGCTAAATCGGAGTCTGTTCACTCCTTTCTTGGAGTTTACAAACTAGGCAGTCCACCAATGGTGTGTAATGCTCAGCGAAAGCCTTGGCCTGTGCACCCGTGAGAGAAAAAATATGATATTGAATAAGGATTTTTTAATGTTTATTTATTTTTGAGAGAGAGAGAGTCAGAGTGTGAGCCAGGGAGGGGCAGAGAGAGAGAGAGAGAGAGAGAGAGAGAGAGAGAGAGACAGAATCTGAAGCAGGCTCCAGGCTCTGAGCTGTCAGCACAGAGCCCAACATGGCCAACCATGAGATCATGACCTGAGCCAAAGTTGGACGCTTAACCGACTGAGCCACCCAGGCGCCCCCTTCCTTTTCTAATAAAGCAATTTCATAGCTTTCCGTAACTTACCAACAGCTTCGCTTTGACACTAACACTTGGGCTGCAGCGGGAAAGAGGGCTTGCCTACCTGCAGAGAGACCCTTCATTTCTTTACCTCTCCCCCCTCCCTGTCCCCTCTACCCCCACCCGCTCGGCTTCTGTTTTTCTTTAAGCTCCAAAATCTCCCTCAGAAAAAACACGGTATGACACGTCACTTGGTCTGCTCACCAAGAAGTTCATTCAGCTACTGAGCCAGTCCCCTGACGGGGTCTTGGATTTGAACAAGGCAGCGGAGGTACTCAAAGTGCAAAAGAGAAGGATCTACGACATCACCAACGTGCTGGAAGGCATCCACCTCATTAAGAAGAAGTCAAAAAACAACGTGCAATGGATGTGAGTACAAGCCGCGACCCCCGTCCCAGGTTTCACGCTCACACTCCATTTCCGCAGTCCCTTTCTCGCTGCCCCTCACTCAGGTCCTTTGCCAGAAGTTCAAAGTCTCTCTGCACAGACCCCTTCTCTTGAGATACTTTCAGAGACGGAAAGCTTGATTAGCCGTAAGCCAGGGGATCCTGGGATTCACGGTGGGGGGTGGGAGAGGGGCGGGCTGCAGATGTCAAGCAAAATGCCACCCAGCTCTTGTGGTGATGCCACGTGTGTGCTCACGTGTGCAAGCTAAAGGATGCTCACACGTGTCCTTGGCTTATCTCTAACAGGCATTTGGAAATGAACTTCGGCTGTGTGTTGACACATCGCCGCGTTATCTTTATCTGTGGCTCAAACAGCGGGTCACCTCACTTTCTGGGTAAATTGAGGCAAGCCTTAGAGGACTCAGTTCCTTCCGCAAAGCAGGGATGTTAGCACTTGTCACCCACACGTGTGACTAAATGTATGCTAATGCCGCTCGTGAATTATTAGACGGAAGAGCCTGAAGAGCCACTATTTCCGAAGGAGCTTGGAAAGTGTTGTGGGAAGGGACAGATCTCTGGAGGGGAGCTTTGGGAAGAATACTCCCCCAGACACGATAGGATAGCGGGTAACTTGCTGTACTTTTTTGGAATTTTGTGATGACTCAGTGCCCCGTTTTTTTTTAATGTTTTATTTATTTTTGATACAAAGAGAGACAGAGCATGAGAGGGGGAGGGGCAGAGAGAGAAGGAGACACAGAACCAGAAGCAGGCTCCAGGCTCTGAGCTGTCAGCACAGAGCCTGACGCGGGGCTTGAACCCACCAACGTGAGATCTGACCTGAGCCGAAGTCGGAGGCTTAACCGACTGAGCCACCTGGGCGCCCTCAGCGCCCCATTATGGCCTGTGGTTGAGGGAAGCCTGTTGGGCGGTGGGCTTTGTTCTCCCACACGGCTCCAGATCTGTCCCCTTAACCTCCCTGTCCTTGCCCGTGGGTGGCACAGGCCCTCAGACACTCCCTGCATCTTTTGTACTTTGTCGACGCTATTTCGTTGAGTTTTGAACCATCCTCATCTTTTCCTCGCTATGTCTCTCCATCCTTTCCCCCCACCTCTCTGTCCCCCCAGGATGCATGTGGCAGGGAGGAGGCCCTCCTTTCACCCTTTGAATTTGAGCCTTCTGAAGAAACGAGCCTCCTCTGGAAGAGAGAAACCTGAAAATAGCAGTGTTGGATTTGGGGTTGTTTTTTCCCCCACATAGAAACCACTTAGAGGTGAAGGACTGTCTGGGGGAAAATATGTGTATAAATGTTCTGATTGTAACAATTGACTAACAAGCAGCATGACCTTCTGTGTCAAGAGGAGACATTTAGGGCCTCCTGGGTGGCTCAGTCAGTTAAGCGTCAGACTTCGGCTCAGGTCATGATCTCATGGACCGCGAGTTCAAGCCCTGCGCCGGGCTCTCCGCTGACGGCATGGAGCTAGTTCGGAATCTGTGTCTCCCTCTCTCTCTGCCCCTCCCTCGCTCGCACTCTGTCTCTCTCTCAAACAAACATTTTAGAAATTTATAAAAAGAAAAAAGAGGAGACATTTACTCAAAAGACCACTTCTCCCTGCCCTCCCCTCCACCCCCGCCCCTCCGGTCCCCCGAGTAGCCACACTGAGTCTGTGTTTGGGTTTCTAGGGGCTGCAGTCTGTCTGAGGACGGGGGCACGCTGGCCCAGTGTCAAGGCCTGTCGAAGGAAGTGACCGAGCTCAGCCAGGAAGAGAAGAAATTAGATGAGCTGATCCAAACCTGCACCCTGGACCTCAAACTGCTAACCGAGGATTCAGAGAATCAAAGATATCCTTTGTGTCACCTGTTCCTCGGGGTTAGTGCCTTCTGGGTTACATCCAGAGTAGACAGGCTGGCTCTTCAGCACAAGTAGACTTTTACTCTGGTTTCACCCAAGTCTGTGTGTGTGTGTGTGTGTGTGTGTGTGTGTGTGTGTAAATCCACTTACTTTCTTTTAGAACTCAGTATTTATGGAAAGATATTCACTGGATGGTATCTCCTCCTATCTATTTTGATAGCCAGGTGGTAACTGTGGGGTTTTTGTTGTTGTTGTTGTTGTTTTTAATCATGTTGTTCCGTGGTGGGACGTACGGACACACTCCTAGCGTAAGGCCGCGCTATTATAAGACACGCAAGGTGTTGGTGTTAATATTAATGACAACATCCAGCAGATTCCTCTCTGGCTCCCCAGATTTTTGGTGGGCGTTAGCTGTCACTGTTGGGGTTCGCACATTCTATTTTCTTTCCATCAGATATTGGAGCAATTGGAATTTGTTGACTCTGTCTGGGCTAGAGCTGAAGGAACAAAAAGAGGAGAGAAAAACCGCGCTGTAACTTCGCCCGCGCGTTAATGCTGGTTCACAGCACCAAGAGCTGATCTTAAAAGCGCCCCCCGCCAGGCCCGCAACATCTCAGTGCATCCATTCATCTACAGCCATTAGTCTCTGGAAATAAAGAATTTTAAAGCCAGTTCTTATCAACCGGCTAACAATCTGTTGGCCATCACGGGAAACCTAACCGCTCACCATCGCCCTTCCAACAGGAAGGGAGAAAGCTTACTTCATTAGTTGACAAGAAGAGTTTGCAATATTCTCAGTTTCTAGAAGACAAAGCCCATGTTTTAAGATACCCCCTCTCTCATTTGCGTTCCCCACTTCTGGTCATTCCACGTGACCCTTTGTGTCTGCCGGGCTTTTCCTTGGAGGGTGCGGGGACATAGATTTTCCCAATTCAGGCCGTAGTTGTTTGCTTTCTGTTGACCAAAGGATTCATCTTGTCAGCTGATAATCAGTGATCTGGAGAAGAGGTGTGATGCTTTGAACCACCAGTGGTGGCCAGAGTGGGTTTCCCAGGAAAGAAACAGAATAACTCTACTGGGGCGCCTTCCTGGAGTTTAGTGGGAGCCCCGTGGAGGAAGAGGCAAGGTGGTTGTCTGTGATTGGTCGCTCTCTGCAACGTGTAGCTTACAGCACAGTCCCCTGCGTTGGCTTCCTCTGGGGCCTTTGTTCCAGAAACTGAACGCTTCCTTGCAGGGAGCTGCTAACCCAAAAAAGCAAATTCAGGAGGGAGCCACAGTGGAAGGACTTTTAAGTTTGTAAGATTAGAAAATGAGTTTGCACAATTTATTTCAATTCGCCCCTCAGTTCCGAATGTGGTACAGCTTGTTCACAAATGTGTTGAAATTCCCCTTCCTGTAGCATGTTGAGTAATTGTAGATGAGTTTTTATTTTAATAAGTTCTCGTCACATAGCGTTTTTGAGAGTGGGCTGCCGGGTAGGTACCTGGCTCTCACTTCTCCCAGGGTTCTCGGTAAAAATTCACAGCCGTCACTTGGTTTCCTTGATGAAATGAATGGGGGCCTAAGACTGGGGACTCCCACGTGAGCTCAGCACTGGATTACCTGTCGTCTCAACCGTTGAACCTTAAGATAGTCTGTGAAGATGCCCCTAAAAGTCTATGCAGACAGGAAGTGAATGTGCTTTTTTCTGCACAGTACGTTCTTAGCTTCCTTCAGTGTCCAATGAAAGTCCGCTGTTCTAAGAGACATTTCCTGTGGCTCTCTAAACCCTATTTCCGGACTAAGTATGTCAGATCGTTGACCCTCTTTGCTGTCTTACATTACCTGCAGAAAGGCCGTCATTGAGTTGTGATTTGCTGTTTTATCCTAGGCATTTTTTGTGCGCTAACATAAAAATGCAACAGGCTAGAAGACACCATACATTAATTATGTTACTCCGTGTGCGTTATGGAGAGAGCTATGTGAGTTCTTTTACTGCCGGGTAGGGACGTGTCTCTCTAGGCAAGCTTGTGTGAATGCTTTCATCACGTAGTCAGTCCCATACTCTTTCATGATATCCTCTCAGGTCTGGCTGCCAGGGCGCTCAAAAGAACTATTCAGTGCGCAGAAGTCGTAACAGAAAAATAATGACACTCTTATCAATGGGCAGTGTATAATCACCACCGGCCTGGGTGCCCTTAAGAAAACAAGCCGTCTGCCTGAACAGTCTTCTGAATTCTTCCGCCAAAAGATCTGTTTGCTACTCACTCATTTATTTGGGTGGGTGCTGTCGTTTGCTAGTAGTCAAGCAGCAGATAGAAGTTATTGGAGTTTCAAAAAATATAAGGGTAGTCGAACTTACTTCTTTTTTCCCTGTAAATTGGGAACTGCCATCATTCAGGTTGAGTGACAGAACACTTCCCTGAAGGTTATGGAATGTCCGTGCTCCAGAGGAACCTGGCTAGAAAATCCCTGGACAAATTGGGTTTTGGTTTTCTTTGGATATTTTGTTTCTGTGTTTAATATTTGAAGTAGCTAGGGGCTTTTTAGAAATCGGCAGGGAAAGGCTGTGCTTCTGTCCTGTTGTTTAGAATATCAACCAGAAAAGAAGAGTCATGAGAGATCCCATACATTTGAAGATCTGGACGGAGACACCCATATATTCTTATAAGTCAAAAATATCTTATAGGCTCTTTCCGTGCATCTGTTATTCTATCTTCTAAGTGGGTACATCTGCCGCAATTCATTGGAAGGTTTCCTTAACGCTCCCTACGTTAGCTTACGTTACGTATCAAGATATTCGAAAAAGTAGTGGCCTTAAAGACCAAACTGTTATAGTTGTCAAAGCCCCTCCGGAAACAAGACTTGAAGTGCCTGACCCAGTCGAGGTAAGGAGACAACGTTTTGTTCATCTGCAGAGATCTTTCTGGAATGCCTGAAGTTAAAGAACCATTGAGTCATGGACATAGGGTGTATCCTCCGAAAAACTTGATACTTCTTTCCCATCTATTTTACTTAACCCGGACTTTAAAAAACGTGTTGATAGTTCTTTTGCATTGAGTGTCCCAGAAGTCAAATTTAACAGAACGGCATCAAGGTCTGTGTTTGGCGCCCTCTCCTCTTGTCCTTTTTCTTTCTCTATTATCTGGTGGTTCTGATTGATTTGAACCATTGGGGAATTTTATGTTGATTGCCCTGGACCCACCAGGAATAGAGGCATAAATGTTTTAAAGTCAGTCCTTAGTTAAAAAAAAAAAAAAAGTAACCCCCCCAACATACCTTAGCACGTTTTCAGAATTTATCTTTTATAGCACGCTTACTTTTAAGAAATCACATAAGGCTGTGGCTGAATTGGTAGACTAGAATATTATAAGAAAGTAGGGAGCATATTTTTGTGATTGGTTTCAGATAATCTTCACTATTATAGGCCTGGACTGTAACTATAAGATAAAGAAACGTAGCAAAAAGGAAATGCCTAGAAAATAAGAGAATGAGACTTGCAAGCTCCCATCTCGGGTACAGTTCCCACCTTAAACGCTAATAATAGCTCTCTGACCCAGATGAAGAAGGATTTTAGATGTTAGAGTGCCACGCTCTCTTATTAAACTCTGCGCCTAGCTCGTAAGGATACTCTTTGTCCAGTGGTTATTGAAGTTCCCATGCAGGAGCCCTGCCAGATTGGAATAACAACATGGAAATGCTGTCTGTGGAACACTTGAAAGACTTCTTAAATAGTTTGCATAGAAGGGATATATTTAAAGAACACAGTCACCTCCTCTAGGGCGGGGGTCAGCAAACTTTTTCTTTAAAGGACCAGGCAATGGGGTGCCTGGGTGGCTCAGTCAGTTAAGCGTCCGACTTCAGCTCAGGTCACGATCTCACAGTTTGTGAGTTCAAGCCTGACCGTGTCGGGCTCTGTGCTGACAGCTCAGAGCCTGGAGCCTGCTTCAGATTCTGTGTCTCCTTTCCTCTCTGCCCCTCCCCACTCACACTCTGTTTCTCTCTGTCTCTCAAAAATGAATAAACGTTAAAAAATATTTTAAAGGACCAGGCAGTAAATATTTTTGGCCCGGTGAGCCATAAGTCACTGTTGGGACGACTCAACTGCACAACTCTGCCATTATTATAGTATGAGAGAGAGAAAAAAAAAAAAAAAAGCAGCCAGAGGCAATGCATAAACCATGGGAATGGGCATGATTCTTTGCCAATAAAACTTTATTCACAAAGCCAGTGGATGGGTCCGATTTGGCCCTCGAGCTGCAGTTTGCTGGCCCCTGCTCTTGATTGGGATGGGCTACAAGTAAAATAACCCTTACTTTCTATGTTTAGATGAAAATGACTGTAGCTTTCATTTCTCAGTTTGAATTTTTCTCACTTCTGTTCACAGAGCCTACAAATACATTTGGCAAGTACCCAAGGGCCCATTGAGGTGTATTTGTGTCCAGAAGAGACAGAAACACACAGTCCAATGAAAACAACCAACCAAGACCACAATGGGAATATCCCGAAACCCACTTCCAAAGGTAAAAATCCCACTTTTTCATTTGGAATCTATGTTAAAAACGCAGGTGACGGGAAGGGTCCTGTGTCAGAACCACATGTCTAGGCAAGAAGTAAGAACTTCTGTTATTAAACGTTATTAAGGTAACTTTTTTTTAAGCCATTCTGACTGGTTACAGTAAAGTAATGATCTTGAGCAAATGACTTCTCCACCCGTGGATGGAGTCCCTCAGGCTTTCGCCATCAGCCCAAACCCAAGCCGTGTGCTCACAGTGTTTTGGAAAAACTGTGAAGCTGTGAGCTGGCCGGGTGAATCATCAGCTATACTGAAGGGGAGAAGAGCCTTTTGTCAGAAGTTGTAACTTAATTTCCACCTTCCATCCCCGCCCCCAGTGTGATGGGGACCAGATATGGGAGGAAGAACCCCCGGGAGGGAATCTAACTGCTCCCTTCTTTCAGTTTCAGACTCGGGGATGTGTATTTAATCTACCCCCAGACTGTCTCCCAATAGAACAGCAAGAATAGGAGTGATTGAAGTGAATAGGGTCTGATGTACTATTGAGCAAACACACACACACACATACACACACACACACCCCCCACACAGCACCTCAGATGGTAAAACGAGACCTTTTTTTTTTTTTTTTCAGAATAGAAATTCGAACTGGTATGTCTTATGTGCGTTTGTAGAGATATCTTTTAAAAGTTCGTTCAAAAAAGGTGAAGTTAAAATCAGTGAGCCCTGCTGGAAGCCAGCGTCTCCCTATGGATGTTATGTGTTGTTTTTCCTTTAAATAGTGACTAACGGGGGGCACCTGGGTGGCTGAGTTGGTTGAGCATCTGATGATTCTTGATTTGGGCTCAGGTCATGGTCCCAGGGTCGTGGGATCAAGCCCTACATCGGGCTTTGTGCTGTGCTGAGTGTGGGACCTCTCTCTCTCTCGGTTTCTCTCTCTCCCTCCCTCCCTCCTCTGCCCCTCTCACCCACTCAAGATCTCTCCCTTTCAATAAATAAATAAGTAGTGACTAACTGATAGCAGAAAGAAGTGTTGGAACTTGTTAGCCTCTCATCTTTGAAAGGACTTGTACACTTGTTTGCTAATAGTGGGCATTTCGAGAATGAATGAGCCAGACCGGAACAGAGAAGGGCGTCCGGTCACTGCGACCAGTTAGCCCAAGGCGGTCTGGACCCCAGTGATCATTCTGATCATCCTTAGCGGAGGGCGCATGCTTTTCTAACAGTAGCGAGCATCTTCTTCCAAAAACTCCATTTGATTTGCTCCTAACTTATTTTTCTGTCTCCCCCAATTTCTTCCCCCTTTCAGACTTGGCTTCAACCAACTCAGGACATAGCGATTGTTCCATTTCTATGGCAAACCTTTCTCCTCTGGCCTCCCCAGCCAACCTCTTACAGCAGACTGAGGACCAAATTCCTTCCAGCCTAGAAGGACCCTTTGTGAACTTGCTGCCCCCCCTGCTCCAGGAAGACTATCTCCTCAGCCTTGGGGAGGAAGAAGGCATCAGCGATCTCTTCGATGCTTATGATTTGGAAAAGCTCCCGCTGGTGGAAGATTTTATGTGTAGCTGATTATGCATTGTGTGAACTCCCCTTATAAACCAATATTTTTTTATTCTGGAACCAGAGCATCTGTCATGCAGTGTTGTCCCTTCCTACCTACTTCCTCCAAGATAGTATCATGAAGTAAACTACAAACTTCAGAACAAAGCTGACATTTTAATGAATTAAAAAAAAAATAATAATTTTTGTTTGTTTGTTTGTCTAAACGCACAGTTGCAGGCTCCCTTGGGAAAGCCCTGCTTTGCCCCAGGCTCCAAAATCTCCTGGATGAGTCAGCAAGTGAGAAAATGTGCAATCAGGTGTCTCTCGCCGGTGTTTTTTCCTCCCCCGCCCCCTTCCCGGATTGGCTTGCTGTGCCTGATGGATGGGCTGTAGAATGGGGTCCGGCCACCTGGCCTACTCGAAAACAGCAATCTTCCTTAATAGCATTTCAAGCCGTGCCTTCTCCGCAGAATGCATGTCTTTGGGGGTCTGCTAATACGGAACGGAACGGCAGGAACTGTAAACTTGAAGTCATGCAAAAAGTATGAAACGGATTTCTTCAGCTCTTCCTAGGAATATTTAAATTACTGTCATAATTCAGTGTAAGCTATGGACCGCGTGTCCCGCCCGGAGGTCGGGGGAACCCCCACAGCCTTTCGGATGAAGAACCCCGCTGCCCACGATCTGTTGCAGATACCGAAGAAGAACCGGAAGCGTTCTGCCGCTGGAAGCTGTTGTGGATTTTCCCGACTCCGTTAACCACTCCCAGTCCCCGCCCCCAACGTACTTGTCAGTTTAAAGTTGATTTGTAGCGAAAGCTCACTTAGGAGTTCTTTGTGGATTGATTGTTTTAGGCTTTTTAATTTTTTTTTAGCCGCCATTGAAGCATTCCTGTGGCACCCATCGCCATTTCAATTTAATTGTTTACTTTGAAACGGTTGTTTGCTCGTTGGAATGATTTAAGCAGAGGTAGAGAACCTCTACTGATCAGAGCATCTAGGCGCGCGGGCCCGCAGGTGCACCGGCCTGGCGAGAAGCGCCAACTCCGTCTTGCTTCTCTTCCCGGGAGCGAGTGGGCCCCGGGGCTCGCGGACACGCGTGGCCCTTGCGAGAGGAGAACCAGGTCAGATGACAGAGCAAGTCCCAGGGAGCCGCAGGTGTGGATCCCTCCGGCCTCCGGCCTCCCCTCTTCCCTCACCCCCCCGCCCCTCCCCCCGGCCCCGAGAGTGGGGCAAGGGCTCTCTTACACTGCACTCAGGGAGACCACTTCTCAGGATGGGGTCAGATGGAGAGGCCTCCGGGGACAAAGACCTCCCCCGCCTTGTGAGTGGCATTCCGTCCCCCGGCATTCACGTAACGCTGGCCAGAGCAGGGCGCCCCCCGCTGCCCAGGGGCTGCGTCGTCCTGGCCAGAGCCCGGTCCCCTTCCTCTGTGAAGGAGTCAAGTTGAACCATGGGAAGCCGGGACTTGGGAAGAGAAGCGACAGAATGCCAGGGCGCCTCCCACTTTACTCTTCGGGGATGGTGGCCCCTCCCCCCAGTTGCGGAGGCTTCGTGTCACCGGCACATCCTCCCAGGTACGTCCCAGAATGGCTTTCCCATGGGCCCCGGGAGAGAGCCTTCTCCCCCACCCTGGGCGGGTGGCCTGGTACCTCAGATCCATTCCTTGGATACTGAAGGCTGCAGGAATGAGGGAGTCACTTAACAAAAAAACAAAAACCTCAAGATGAAACAAACAGTTAAATTGAAATGCTATGTGCCTGACACAGTAGCCTTCGATTCCTGTGTTGAATTGAATCGAAAACATCCCTTAGGAAAAACACAAACTAAGACAAAACAAAACAAACCACGAAAGCCCCCGCCAGTCTCCTCTAGGTAGATTTCCACAATATGCAAAGTGGTGGTGGGGTCAAAACAAATGACACCAGCACTTTAAACGATTTGTGTGGGTATGCGTGGGTGTGTGTTTGGGAAGGAAAACAAAGGTGCAGATTCTCCTCGTTTTTCTTCTTCGGCCTCCGTCCCCAGCCTCCTCTCTCTCACACACACTGGATTTGGTACAAATAGCGGTGTGGTCCGTGATGAAGCACTGGGTTGGGGGGGGGGAGGGGGAGCTTTGTGTCAAGTGCCTACTAGAAATGCACTGTGGGGTGTTTTCCTGTACGGGAAACCATTTATGCCAAGCTTTCCCCATTTCCCATATTTATCTCATCTGGTTAGCTGCCTCTGCTTCCAGCTTTGTCTAATTCTCCCTGCCAGCGGCACAAAGCTGATTTTTTTCCAAAGTCTAAAGACTGAGCTCACCTGGCTAGGTTGCTGTGTGTTCTGTTGACTTTCTCGCGAAGCCTTTGCGTAATGTAATAATGCCGTATTTATTGTTTTTAAAAAAGAAAGGAATACTAATAAGTCTTAAAGAGTTCCTTCACGCATAAGACTTTTTTTTTTTTCCAGTTAGTGGGCTTAACTGGTGTACCTTAATTAGATGTCCGTGCTGTTTTCCATTTGCATTCGTCCTTTTCTTTCCGACATAGTACCTGGCATACCAAGTGGGTTAGTACTACGGTATTTGTGTTACTTTAAGTACTGAGTCTGTAGGTTTTCTGGTACCATTGAGTTGCTGCTATTAACGCTCACACATGAAATGGCTGAAAGTTACAAGTGTGCAAATGATGACTGCGTGAGCCTTACAAAATTAAGTGTATAAAGGGTAACACATGAGCTGTCAAACAGTGTTAGGTGTGTGTTCCTATGTACAGATCTGTGCATAGCGATCGTTTTTATTTAAGTTGATATGTAGTCTCCTCACATTTTCATTATCTAGCAATTTTGTACAGAAAAAATAGCAATTAATTTGTAAACACTGCCAGAGTATTTTCTAGCTGGTTTGTAATTTTTTAAGAGTGTCATATTGCGTTTTCGTTTTTAGTCGTGGTTCTTGTTTCTGTTCTCGTTGTTTTAAGTGTAGATCTGTAAATAAAACCGCAGTATTTAAAGCTTTAGCTTTCAGGAGAAAGAAAGAACTCGAGGCGTGCATGACAGTCTGTGTGTGAGAGCAAGAGTCTCAAGGAAGAATGCTCTGCAGGGTGACTCGGGTGGCCATGGCAAGTCAGATTGTGGGAACTTCTTTTCCTTCGGGGTACGTGATTTTGTCAAAAGGAAGTATTTCTCCCACAATTGGGAGTAGGCAAACTACTAATCGGTATAGCTTTGTGTTGTATGCTAGTTTAAAAGAGAAAATATGTAATATAATGTAAAAAAACAAAAGCTTTTATGATGGATTTTGTAAATAGATTTGTTACAGGCTACACCTGTTCTCTCTAGCTGTGATCTTACCACTTCAAATGGGTGTAATTTGAATAAATTTTGTATGGTAAAGGATCAATAAAATGATTTTTTTTAAGAGTTCAGACTTGTAAATGGCTTTTCTTAATACTATCTCATTTTCCTATATTAACTTCATTTTTAAAGATGCGCTTTTGGGGCGCCTGGGTGGTTCAGTCGGTTAAGCCTCCGACTTCGGCTCAGGTCATGATCTCACGGTTCGTGGGTTCGAGCCCCACATCGGGCTCTGTGCTGACAGCTAGCTCAGAGCCTGGAGCTGCTTCAGATTCTGTGTCTCCCTCTCTCTCTCTGACCCTCCCCTGCTCGCGCTGTCTCTCTCTGTCTCTCAAATATAAATAATTTTTTAAAATTAAAAAAAAAATATGTGCTTTAACAAGGGGAAAGGTTGCCCAGAGGTCGAAGAAGGTCAGGTGCCTTACCCTTTCTTTGGGACTTCGGGAACCAGGACATCCCTGTCTAGCACCTGTGCTGTGCTTGGCACTTAGAACATGCTGTCCCTCTGGCCACCTGCGAAAACCACTTCCGGATATTGAAGGATTTTTGCACTATGGGACAAGTCCAGTTTTATTCTTCATAACAAGTATGAAGCCAAACGATTTTAATTCTCAAGATGGGTAATTACCTCCCTTGTCCAAGATTCTGTATCTCTTTTAATGCCACCTAGGAGCAGGTTAGGAATTTTGGATGGCCACCTCATGCTCTTTTTAAAAAAAATTTTTTTTTTTAATTTATTTATTTTTGAAGCAGGGGGGTGGTGAGGGGCAGAGAGAGGGAGACACAGAATCTGAAGCAGGCTCCATTATCTGAGCAGTCGGCACAGAGCCGGACGTGGGGCTCAAACCCACGAACGTGAGATCATGACCTGAGCTGAAGCGGAACGCTCTACCAACTGAGCCACCCAGGCGCCCCATCTCATACTCTTAATGCTGAGCTTGTCATTTAAACTCCCAAACTGTTGTGTATTGTACATACACACACACACACAACCAATCAATCAATACACAAGAGTATGAAGGTCAAGAACAAAGCCATTCCCACCCCCTCCCCCAACCTATTCACCCCAGAGGAAACCACTCTTCCTCCGGTCGTTTCCCAGGCAGCTACACATGGGTGTGCACGTGCATGTATATTTTAGCATAAATGGTACCATGTACCCTCATCGGCACCTTTTTTGTGTGTCTTCGCTGTGAGTTCAGCCACGTTTCCAAGTTTGTACTTACCACATTCACTCTCCTCAAAGCCTGCATAGCATTCCAGTGGTTAAAAGTTTATTTAATAATGTTGTTTACCTAGGTAATTTTCTTTTTTAATTTAGTTTTTAAATTTTATTATTTGTTTCTTTGTTTTTAAGTTGACATTCAAGTTAAGTCTAGGCTTTCTGGTACTATTGAGTTGCTACTATTTTTGTTCTTTTATTATTCCTTTCTTCCTTCCTTTCTTCCTTCCTTCCTTCCTTTCTTTCTTTCTTTCTTTCTTTCTTTCTTTCTTTCTTTCTTTCTTTCTTAATTTACAGCCGAGTTAGTTAGCATGGAGTGCAACAATGATTTCAGGAGTAGATTTCTTACTGCTCCTTACCCATTTAGCTCATCCCCCTTCCACAACCCTTCCAGTAACCTTCTGTTTGTTCTCTATATTTAGGAGTCTCTTATGTTTTATGCACCTCCTTGTTTTTATATTATTTTTGCTTCCCTTCCCTTATGTTCATCTGTTTTCTATCTTAAATTCCACATATGAGTGAAGCCATATGATATTTGTCTTTCTCTGACTAATTTTGGTTCCATCCACACCATTGCAAATTGCAAGATTTCATTCTTTCTGATGGCTGAGTAATACTCCATTGTGTGTGTGTGTGTGTGTGTGTGTGTGTGTGTGTGTGTGTGTATATGCCACATCTTTTTTATCCATTGCTCAGTCAGTGGACATGTGGGCTCTCTCTATACTTTGGCTATTGTCGATAGCGCTGCTATAAACATTGGGGTGCATGTGTCCCTTTGAAACAGCACACCTGTATCCCTTGGATAAATTCCCAGTAATGCAATTGCTGGATCATAGGGTCGTTCTGTTTTTAGTTTTTTGAGGAACCTCCAGAGCGGCTGCACCGGTTTGCATCCCCCCAGCAGTGCCACAGAGATCCTCTCTCTCCGCATCCCTGCCAACATCCGTTGTTGCCTGAGTTGTTCGTGTTAGCCGTTCTGACGGGTGTGAGGTGGTGCCTCAGTGTGGTTTTGATTTGTATTTCCCTGACGATGAGTGATATTGAGCATCATTTCATGTGTCTGTTGGCCATCTGGGTGTTCTCTTTGGAGAAGTGTCTACCATGTCTTTTGCCCATTTCTTCACTGGATTATTTGTTTTTTGAGTGTTGAGTTTGTAAGTTCCTTATAGATTTGGATACTAATCATTTTACCTGATATGTTGTTTGCAAATATCTTCTCCCATTCTGTCGGTTGGTTGCCTTTTAGTTTTGCTGATTGTTTCCTTCGCTGTGCAGAGCCTTTTATTTTGATGAGGTCCCAATAGTTCATTTTTGCTTTTGTTTCCCTTGAAGTTGCTGCGGCCAAGGTCAGAGAGGTTTTTGCCTGCTTTCTCCTTGAAGATTTTGATGGCTTCCTGTCTCACATTTAGGTCCTTCATCCATTTTGAGTTTACTTTGTGTGTGGTGTAAGGAAGTACTCCAGGTTCGTTTTTCTGCATGTCGCTGTCCAGTTTTCCCAGCACCTTGCCGAAGAGACTGTCTTTACTCCATTGGATATTCTTTCCTGCTTTATCAAAGATTAGTTGGCCAAATGTTTGTGGGTTCATTTCTGGGTTCTCTATTCTGCTCCATCGATCTGAGTGTCTGTTTTTGTGCCAGTACCATACTGTCTTGATGATGACAGCTTTGCAATACAGCTTGAAGTCCGGAGTTGCTGCTATTAATGCTCATGCATGAAAAGGCTAAAAGTTACAGGTGTGTAACTTATGACTGCAATAATGATTTCAGGAGTAGATTTCAGTGATTCATCCCCTACATATAACACCTCTCGCTCATCCCCCCGAGTGTCCTCCTTGATGCCCCTAGCCCATCTAGCCCATCCCCCACCCATAACCCCTCTAGCAACATACAACGTGTTCTCTGTTGAAGAGGCTCTTGTGTTTTGCCCCCCTCCCTGTTTTTATATTATTTTTGCTTCCATTCTATATTATTCTTGCTTACGTTCTTCTGTTTCGTATCTTAAATTCCACATGTGAGTGAAGTCATATCATTTGTCTCTCTTTGAGCTAATTTCACTTAGCATGATCACCTAGGTAATTTCCTGTTTGGGAGATTTTTGTTCATCTTGCTATAAAGAATAATGTTGACGTTTTCTTGAATACTTATATTATGCCAGGTACTATTTTTTAAATGTGGTAAACGACGGATAACTTAAAATTTAACATTGGCGACATTCGTACGTTTATAGCCTCGTGCACTGAGCTCTGAAACATTTTCAACCTCCCGAAAGGAAAACCCATTCCCATTACCAAACTCCACAGCCGTACTGCTCCCAGCCCCGGCAACCTCTCATCTGCTTTCTGTCCGCACGCATTGGCCTGTTCTGGATATTTCCTATAAATGGAATCCTCCAATAAATGACCTTTCGTATCTGCCTCTTTTCCCTGAGCACGATGTCCTCAAGGTTCAGCCGTGTTCAAGCCCGGGTCAGTACTTGGAGCACTTGAGTGATGTTGCGTTGTGTGGATATGCCACGGTCTGCGTATCCGGTCGTCCGTTAATGGACATTTGGGTTGTCTCTACCTTTTGGCTATTGGAACGCCAGATGCTATTTTAAGTGCTTTCTTTGAGTGCTCTATGTTTTCTCGGAGCATACATCACGGGCTAAAGTATGTATCTGTTATTTCTCTGCTTCTGGAAGGTAAGCTCAGTGCGGAGAGGAACTTCCTGTTGCTCTCTGCTGTGCCCCCAGTTCCTAGAAGAGGGACTGGCATAGAATAAGCACCTAAACCATGTGGGAGGGACTTAGTCCTATTTTGCAGATGAGTCTAGGAATTAAAAATGTTACCGGGGGACCTGGGGACTCAGTCTGCTGAGCGTCCAACTTCGGCGTCCGTGGGGATCTCACCGTTTGTGAGTTCTTGTCCCCGCATCCGGCTCCCTGTTCCTGTCGCAGAGCCCATCCGGGTCCTCTGGCCCACCCCCACCCCCACTCTCTGCCCCTTCCCCGCTTGCGTTCTCATCCTCTCTCTCTCTCCCTCTGTCTCTCAAAAATAAATAAGCAGTTAAAACATCTAAAGAAATAAAAGTAAAAATGATACAAACAAGAGCCCAAAGAGAACACAGCGGTGTGGTGAGCATTTCACCCGTGCCGTCCGTCCTCTTCCTCAGTTTGTACCTTGTACTGGACTTTTCCCCCCCACATTGTTGCATTTCATCTTCTTTAGTTCTTTAGTCCCATTTTCCCAATTTGGTTCTCTTACCCCTGTTATCCACCGGAGCTGCTACCCGACCCAGGGGCGTCTGCATTTGGTCGGCGGCTCTTCTGTGCTCAAGCCAGTGGTAAAAACGGAAGGAAATGATACAAAGATATAGTCCTTCTTCGAATGAACTGCTGAAGACAGCGCTGGAGGATCTAGGGAATAAAACTGCCCATATACAAAAGCAGTTGAAAAAATGTAGACAAGATACAATTGAATCAACTCTGTAGGGCTACGTCCTTTAAAAAAGTGAATATAGGGGCACCTGGGTGGCTCAGTTAGTTGATTGGGCATCTGACCCTCGTTTCGGCTCAGGTCATGATCGTGGGGTAGTGGGACTGAGCCCCATGTCAGGCTCCGTGCTGAACGTGGAGCCTGCTTAATATTCTCTTTCCCTCTTTCTGCCCCTCTCCTCCACTTGCTCTCTCTCTCTCTCTCTCAATCTGAAATAAAGTAATAAAAATAAAATAATAATAATAAAAATAAAATGGAATAAAATAGAGTAAGGGGCGCCTGGGTGGCTCAGTGGGTTAAGCCGCCGGCTTCGGCTCATGTCATGATCTCACAGTTCGTGGGTTCGAGCTCCGCGTCGGGCTCTGTGCTGACAGCTCAGAGCCTGGAGCCTGCTTCGGATTCTGTGTCTCCCTCTCTCTCTGACCCTCTCCTGCTCACGCTGTCTCTCTCTGTCTCTCAAAAATAAATAAAAGACAAAAATTTTTTTTAAAAATAGAGTAAAATCAAATAAAACGGGGAGTATCGGGCTGGGATGTATAAATATAATTCAGAACCTTGTCTGAATATTGTTTGAGAAATGGAGTGTCATCAAGAGAATTTAGAAGCCAGTCCCAGCAATATTAAGAGATAAAAAATAATAGAAAAGTCCATTGCATTCCGTCATACAGTGTGTCCACGAAAAGCAATCATTCATAGATTCATTTAGTCACAGAAGGATACAGCAGTTACTATTTGCCAGGCACTGGAGTCCAAATAGAAAAAGGCACAGTTCCTATCAGCAGGAGGAAGCTTAGAGTCTAGTTGCGGAAGAAACCAGCTTTAGCTGGAAGTAAACACTGGCGGCCAGATCCTAAATAAGTGATTTTTCTTTCTGAAGCCATATTTGAAAGATTTGGAAGATCAGATGATTAGAGGCAGAAACAGAGATGGAAGGAGGACGCACCTTCCTACCGAAGAACTTGGCCCAACGCCGTTCTGACCTGGGGTGGTGTGGGGGCCGATCCCCGGTCCCGGGCCGTGCATGGAGTAGTTGTAGAAGATTGTCCAGGTAAGCCCAACTCACGTCAGTACACCGATGGATTCTTCTGGGGTCTCAGGAACTGGGGAGACTCCACGTAGACCCGACAACACCCCTGCTATCACGAAGGAAAACAACAAGTTTAAATGGTAGGTCAGGCACTGGGACATTTAGTGAGAACTCCTGTGCTGTCGCGAACGCGTCAGCCACGAGTCCATCAGAAGCTACAAGAAGTCGAAGTTGTAGCTGCAAGTTGGGATGATCTAGAGAATGCACAGAGAAGGCTTTTCACTGTGCCCTTAAATGTAGGATGTGACGGCTGAAAGGCAAACAGAGCAGTTCATTAAGATATTCTGAAATGTCTGCCACATTAAGAATTACAGTTGTGCTTTCCGTGTCTGTGAAGGGTGCTGTCACAAAGCTCTGGAATTCCTTTGCTGCAGTGTCTGGGAAGCGCCGTGGGAAACGGGGAGCCAAGTCCCGTGTTATCAGGACTGTGGCTCAGGAACAACACTGGAAACTCCTGCCATGCTTCCTTTGGGAGGTTTTAGGACTAGGCCTCCCATGTGACGGGAGAGTTGGACGTAGTTAGGGGTCACGGCGGCTGTGTCCTCTCTATCCTACATCCCCTTCAGTGATGGACTGCGCACAAGCCGGTATTGCGCAACATGGGAATTAGAACCCTAAGACACACAAAGCAAACCACTAATCGAGCCCTCGTTTTCCAACTCAGGCAAAGCCAGGTCACCTGGTGATGGTGATAAATCACAGAATTTGAGCTGGAAGGCGCCCTCACAGCAAGGAGCCACTTTCGTCATGTGACACTTTAACGATCAATTTTTTTTTCATCGGGAAAAAAAAAAAAAAACCCAGTCTCGAGAATCCTAGTCCAACGCTCATAAGGTTTCTCGGTTCTCAGACACGCACGAAGGAAATCTGCCTCTTTCTAGTTTTAGCCCCGGAACCAGAGCCCGCCTGTCATGGTTAATTCATCACTTTGAATTAATGTAGCTTCTAGAAGTTCCCCATTGAGATTGTCCACTAGCACGGTAATCCCTTCAACTCTTCCACACCACATTTCATCGGCAGGTGCTTCTAAATAGGATGTCCCATTTCCCCCTTGAAAGATTCAGTCCTCTCTTCCAGTGCAGACGACTTTTCAGCTTCAGAAGGCTTTAGGACAGTTTCTCCCCATAATCAAAGTCAGGGGCATTTGCCTTCAGCCGAAGCCTGAATTAGACTCTGTATCTCATCCCTGCATAGTCCTCGGCACCGCACAGGGCTTTGTCGTTTACGCAATATTTTTGTGAGCCTTGTCTGGTCGTCTGAAGCCATTTGTAACTGACTCCGACAACTCTAGAAGTCACTTACCAAGCTAAAAATGACAGAACAGTCCGTGGGCAGTGATGTAGACCGAGGAAGAAAAGCATTTAGCTTTAAGCCACACTCTGGAGACCCAAAGAGCAAGAAAGAACACTGTAGTTCCACAGGAGGGACCTGAAATAATGACATCAGTAAATAAAAATTAAACCATGTCAGCAAAGAGATCATGTTTAAGAGGGTTAGGCCTGAGAATAGAGGTTGTGTGTATTTTAGAAATGCAAGGAAGCAGGACACCCAAGATGCTTGGAAAGAACCACAGCTGAATTCTATCCTTGGCAAGATGCCAAAGAATGGGTGTTCCTTTGGTCAAGGAGAAGATACCATCATTGTTGACTCTGCATTTGGGGACCCATTAAGGGGATAAAATGAGTGCTGAAGACAAGGGCAGGCACCGAGCTGTACCAAAGGAAAGGAGAAAGTAGAAAGTATGGACATAATTCTATTATCTGGTCTGAGGAGGAAATAAACCAGCACGGAGGGGGTGCAAAAATTAGTTATAAAACAGAACAAAGGACTGGTTAGGATTCCTGCCTTGGCACACTAGATAGCCAGGTAACCCTCCTGTGATAAAACATTAAGATTGCATAGAAAAGGGGCGCCTGGGTGGCTCAGTCAGTTGGACGTCCAGCTTCCGCTCAGGTCATGATCTCACGGTTCGTGGGTTCGAGCCCCGCGTCAGGCTCTGTACTGACAGCTAGCTCCAAGCCTGGAGCCCCTGCTTCGGAGTCTGTGTCTCCCTCTCTCTCTGACCCTCCCCTGCTTGCACTGTCTCTCTCTGTCTCTCAAAAATAAATAAAAAACATTTTTAAAAAAATTTTAATTGCATAGAAAAAGCATTATTTTCCTATCTTGCTGAGATTACAGGAAACTCCCAGTGGCCAGAAGAATGAAAAAGAAAACTGAGCAGAAAAGAAAGATGGACGGGTCACCTGGGTGGCTCAGCTGGTTAAGTGCCCAACTTTGGCTCAGGTCATGATCTCACAGTTTGTGGGTTCGAGCCCCTATCTGACTCTGTGCTGACAGCTCAGAGCCTGGAGCCTGCTTCGGATTCTGTGTCTCCCTTGCTCTCTGTCCCTACCCTGCTCACGCTCTGTCTCTCTCCATAAAAAATAAATAAAACATTTAAAAAATTAAAAAAAAAAAAAGAAAAGAAAGATGGAGGAACAGGTACAGGGGGAAGACAGGTATGCCTAAACTTTAATTGCTGGAAGTGAAGGCAACAAGTCTTGGGCCAGCAGAGGAGGAATGAATATGGAACCTCAGACTCCCAGATTAAGCCGGAGAAATCGGAAGAAGGCTCTAATGCTGTAGTGATAGCCAGCTCCCTGGCTTTCTGCAGAGCAAAATCCCCCTGGACTGGTCTTTCGTGTAGGACGACAGACTTGATGTGCCAAACATGAGCTCACAATCAAAGATCGTCAAATACATGAGGAAACTAAGCAGCATCAGTAGCAGAAGCAGTAATATCAGATTTAGACCTCAAAGGTACAGAATATCAAATGAATATATACAAGATGCTTAAAGAAATAAAAGAGGATATCGAAGACATGAATAAACAATAAGAGATGACCAAAGCCTGCCACATAGATTAGAAAAAGAATAAAATACAATGTTAGAAATTTAAAATATAATTGTTGGAGAAAAGGGGGAAAATTATGACTAAATCAGCAGATTAGATGAAGCTAAAGAGGTCATTATAAACTGGAAAGTAAATCTGACACGATTACCAAGAATGTAGCACAGAGAGAAAATGAGATTTTATATATGTATATAATTAAAAATACATACACATATATATTAAATAAAGGAGCAGGGATAATAAATGTTTTAGGTTTTATGGATCTCAAGGTCTCTGTCAAAACTATCCACCTTGTCTGTTCAGCCTGGAAACACCCATAAGCAGCATGTAAATAAATGATCATGTCTATATTCCAGTAAAACATAATGATAGATTCTAAAACTTGATATTCATGTAAGTTTTACTAGTCACAAAATAATATTCTCTTTTGATTTTTTTTCCATCCATTTAAAAAAATGCAAAAATTGTGTGTTGAGCCCAATTGAAGATCCAAAAGAATGCTGGGTATTAAGAAATACAAGCATTTTTTAAAAATAGTTTATTGTCAAATTGGTTTCCATATAACACCCAGTGCTCTTCCCCACAAGTGCCCCCCTCCATGACCATCACCCCCTCCCCCTCCCCCTTCAGCCCTCGGTTCATTTTCAGTATTCAATAGTCTCTCGTGGTTTGCGTCCCTCTCTCTCCCCAACTCTCTTTCCCCCTTCCCCTCCCTATGGCCCTCTGTTAGGTTTCTCCTGTTAGACCTATGAGTGCAAACATATGGTATTTGTCCTTCTCTGCCTGACTTATTTCACTTAGCATGACACCTTCGAGGTCCATCCACATTCCTAAAAATGGCCAGATTTCATTCTTTCTCATTGCCATATAGTACTCCATTGTGTATATATACCACATCTTCTTTATCCATTCATCCAGGGACACCTTGAGCTCAAGTCTTAAACAGTGTGGAGGTTCCTCAAAAAACTATCAGTGGAACTCCCCTATGACCCAGCAATAGCACTGCTAGGGATTTACCCAAGGGATACAGGAGTGCTGATGCATAGGAACACATGCACCCCAATGTTCATAGCGGCACTGTCAACAATAGTCAAATCATGGAAAGAAATACAAGCATTTTGAAGGAGGAGGAGATAGAAGAGAAAGATGCGGTGATGCGGTCCTAGGCTTCCTATTTTGTTGTACTTTAAAGACACTAAACTCTTGAGATTCTGTTCACTTCAAAATAAATATTAAAAATAAATACATAACTAAATAAAGCAAACATCGTTTTTAGCTCACAGTTGTACAAAAAAAAGGTGGTGGACGGTTTCTGGTCCAACATGTGAAGAATGTGGAAGTTGGCTCACCTGTTCTCACAGCAAGAAAAAAGCTGAATAATATGAAAATTAACAACTCTCTTTGGATTCATTAGAAGATTGAGATTCAGAACAAACCCCTCTCCTGAAAACTGGACAGAAAAGTATACATGAAGAATGAGAGCGTATCCGGAGCAGAACTGGCCCCTGGCACCAGCAAGTAGTATGAAAGTCTAAGATTTTTTTAAAATGTTGACTTTTGAGACAGAGACAGTATGTCAGTTGGGGGGGCAGAGGCAGAGGGAGACACAGAATCTGAAGCAGGCTCCAGGCTCTGAGCTGTCAGCACAGAGCAAGACACAGGGCTGGAACTCCTGAACCACAAGATCATGACCTGAGCCGATGTTGGATGCTCAACTGACTGAGCCACCCAGGTGCCCCCATGTAGTATGAAAATCTAAAAGGCAATTGACTAACTGTTAGGGTCTGAGTGTTGAGGATCAAATTCCCTGAGGACCCTGTCTTAGGAGGACCCCTAACATTTATACTAGTTTACATTTTTCCTTCAGGAGTTCCACCAGGTTCTCATGGGGAAGATCTAAGAATATATCCTTCATGCTTCTAGCAGGAGGAGGGTGAAACTGGCTATATTTAAATATGCCTGAATGTTTTGTTCTCCTAAACAAAGGCCTGACCTCGAGGAAAATGAGTTTGCTGGATCTTAACCAACAAGGATTTGGTCAGAGCTTAAATGACATGGGGAAAAGGACATACCCAATTCCAGCCACTTCCAGTGTTCCTACCCCAACAATCCCTAGGTCATGATATGAGCAGAAACTAAGAATCTGATGATTAACCTACTGAGTCACTTAGGTGCCCCTAAAATGTTTTTATGGAGAAGTACAATTGATATGCTAACAGAGGAGGAAAAAAATGGAATCATGCAAAATGCTCAACTAAAACAAGAGAGAAGAAAAAAAAGTAGATGATGCAAAAACTAATAAGGGCAGAAAATGGACAACAGTAACATATATGGTAGATATTTTTTTCAAATATAGTAGATATTGTTTCAACTACTATCCATAATCACTTCTAGTGTCAATGGTTTAAATATACCAATTAAGGGGAGCCTGGGTGGCTCAGTCTGTTAAGCTTCTGACTTTGGCTCAGGTCATGATCTCACAGCTCATGGGTTCGAGTCCTGAGTCAGGCATTGATGCATTGACATCTCAGAGCCTGGAGCCTACTTCGGATTCTGTGTCTCCTTCTCTTTCTCTGTCCCTCCCCTGCTCACGCTCTGTCTCACTCTCCTTCAAAAATAATAAACATTAAAAAAAAAAAAAGAACTGCAAAGAACAACGGTGAAATTAAACTAGAAATCAAGAACAGAAAGAGAGGTAGAAAACCATCAAATACACAGAGATTAAACAACAGACTTCTCAATAACACACGGATCAAAGAAATTTTAAGAGAAATTTTTAAGTATTTTGAAATAATCGTAAGGAAAAATGTAGTTTACCAAAATTTGGGGGTTACAGTAAAAGCAGTGCTTAGAGGGTAATTTGTATGCATATATTAGAAAAGAAGAAAGACCTAGAATAATATAAGCTTCTACCTTAGTAAACCAGAAAAAGAAGAGCAAATTAAATACAAAGTAAGCAGAAGGAAAGAAATAATAAAAATTAGAGCTGAAATCAGTGAAACCAAAACCAAAAAATGTATAGAGAAAAGAAAACATAAAACATAAAAGAAAAAAGCATACGCCTAAATAGAAAACACAAATCCATAAAACATGAAAATGACAGAAGAAAATCCAGGTCATCCTGTGTTTGGTAATGACTTTTGACATATGGCACAGAAGGCATAATCCATGAAAACAATTCTGATAAATCGAACACAGTTTGATGCAACAGTGTTGGTGCCTCTTGCTTAAGTTAGGTGGTGAGTTCGCAGGTCTTGTTTAGTTATTAAGCATCAAAACGTTCATACTACTACCTATTACTACACAATTTAAATTTTTTCTTTCCTTTTTAAAAATTTTTAAATGTTTGTTTATTTATTTAGAGAGAGAGAGTGAGCACGGCCCAGGAGGGGTTTGAGAGAGGGGGAGAGAGAGAGAGAGAGAGAGAAAATCCCAAGCAGGATCCACACTGTCAGACAGAGCCCAACGCGAAGCTTGATCTCATGAACGCTGAGCCAAAATCACGAATCAGATGTTCAAGCAACTGAGCCACCCAGGTGCCCCTAAAATTTTTTCTTCCGGTTGGCCCCCAAAATGCCCAAGAAGAATACAGGTAAGGGTTTAATAGGCTCTTTGATGACAAACTGGTGTTCAGAGTAACAAATGTGAAATTTTCCTTGCCTATCGTATTGCCAATTAATTATAGAGGACTAACACTTTTTTTTTCTTGCTGTGAACTGCAGTAAAGGCCTCTGATTGAGAGAGAAAACTCAAGAATTGGGTAGAATTAAGAGAAAGGCAAAGCTTTACAATTCATTATTTTTTTAAACCAAGAAATAAATAAGAAACAAAAAACTCCAAAGAGAAGCAAGGAAACAGAGAACTGTCATTTTACAGCACCGGGACTACAGGGCGCATAGCCCGCCTTTGAAGGGCTGACGCGCATGCGCAGACGGAGCGCCTGGCGCTGCCCTTGATAAAGACTGCTTTCCCTCCAGGCCCCTGGCCCAGCTGTGCACAGTCACATCTCAAAGGCCCCAGGCACGACTTGACTTGTTCCTAGGTGGGTGGCAACAAGAAGAGGCTGATGAGGGCAGGAGCCCTCACCACTCCTGCACTGTGTGCCCTGTGGCTCCGGAGCTGATTTCATGAAAATACTGGCGGGGAGGGGAGACCTGGAGTGAGGAAGACCGTTCTGAGCCCTCTTGCTGCTTTGTTCCTTCTTGCCTCCGTCTCACCTCCAAATTCCGGGGCTTATTTCCTATCATCTTTGCTTTCTCTTACTCCTCTCTCTGAGGCCCACTATTTCTCAGGCTGTCACAACCTGGGTGATCTTGGCTTGGATGCACATGCCCTTCACTGCCCCTCCCCGAAGCCCAAGTCCCCTCTGGCCACCCAGCACTAGTGTTTGGCATCCTGGGCCTGGCCACCTCCATTTGGGCGATCAAAGCACAAGCTTCATAGAAGAACAGAGATAGTAAAGCAATATTCTGTTGAATATTTGTGGGGGCGCCTGGGTGGTTCAATCAGTTAAGCATCTGACTCTTGGTTTTGATTGGGTCATGATCTCCTGGTTCGTAGGTTCAAGCCCCATGCAAGGCTCTGTGTTGATAGCTCCGAGCCTGCTTGGGATTCTCTCTTGCCCTCTCTCTCTGCCCCTCCCCCCATGCATGTGCATGTGCACTTTCTCTCTCTCTCTCAAAATAAATAAATAGGGGCGCTGGGGTGTCTCAGTCGGTTAAGTGTCCAGCTTCAGCTCAGGTCATGATCTCACAGTTTGTAGGTTCAAGCCCCGCATCGGGCTCTGTGCTGACAGCTTAGAGCCTGGAGCCTGCTTCAGATTGTGTACCTCCCTCTCTCTCTATTCCTCCCCTGCTCATGCTCTGTCTCTCTGTGTCTCTCTCAAAAATAAATAAACATTAAAACATGTTTTTAGATAGAGGAGCCAAGATGGCGGAGAGGAAGGGAGCTCTGTAAACTCCGTCCGCCCCATCTATCGAACTGAGAAGGACAATACTCTCATCTGCAAGAGCGGAAGGAGAAAATACGGACGCCAGAAAGAAGAGAATCTCAAAGATACTTGAGTGAGTGAGTGCGAACTGGGGAGATTGGAAAGCGGGCCAGCCCGAGATGGGCAGAGGAGGTGGGAGCCCCAGCCCAACACGGGGCAAGGGCGTGGAGCCCAAGAGACAAAGGGAAGAGACAGAGAGACTGAACACACTCATAGTACTGCCTCTGTGGAAGAGGTAAAGAACGCTTAATCGCGCTTGGAGAGAGAAACTCACTCCATAGATAACAGCTGGGTAGCCCAAATCCCAAACCCAGGTGGTGCAAGGGAAAGAACAGCTTCCAGTCCTGCGCCATCTTGGCGGGGAGTCAGCAGCCACGGCAGCGGCGGCATCAGGAGCACTCACCTCGATCTCGGTTTTGGGAGTGGGAACACACACCTCATTTCCATGGCGCATCTCGCCCCCAGCATTGGCCACGCGAATCCCGAATCCCAGGTGCCAACAGGGAAAAAAAAGCCCCCACACCTACGTGATCCCGGCAGGGAGTTGGCGGCGGTGGAGGCCTGGGCGCCACTAAGGCTGCAGGAGCTTCCGGCTCACTTCCGGCAGTGCACGGCGCCTCGGGCAACAGCTGCGCAAAGCCAAGAGAAACTCAGTCCTCCCCCAACGCAATCGCGAGATCCCGGCTGGGGGCTGGGAATCCGAAGTTGTGTCTGTGACGGTGAGCACTTCACCTCCTGCTGCACATCTCGCCTCAGGCAGGGGCAGCCGAAATCCCTGCCTGAGCCAAGACAAACTGATTCCTCCCCCTAAGAAGTCAGCCACCAAAGCAAATACATCTCATCTGTGGTAGCATAAAAGTGCATGGACTGGAACTTTGAACTGAGGCGGGCCTGGAAAATATAACTCGGCTCAACCACGGTACAAGGAGATCGGACTCATTAGAGTGGCCTACAGTGCGTAGTTCCAGCAAAGCTTGGCGTGCTGCCATTCTACTCTGTAGTCACCGAGGCGGAGCCTCTGAGAGCAGCCCCCTAGGCCTACTTCACCAAACCAAACCACGCCTATCCCGAGGGGGAGCTGCTGCTTTTTTTTTTTTAATAATTTTTTTCTTTTTCTTTTTTTCTTCATTTTTTCCTGTTTTCTTCCTTTTTTTGTACTTTTTTATTATTTTTACCTTTTTTAACTTAATTTTTAAAAAAATTTTTACTCCTTATTTTCCTTTCTCCTCTCTCCCTTTTCTTACCTTCTTGCAATCCAGATATATTCTCCTGTATCTCATCCTTACCTCTCCCCTCAACTGGTCATGCACTTGTAGACTGTCCACTGTCCTTTGTTGTCTCTGACCCCCTTTATTTATTTTTCTTTTTTTTCTTCTTCTCTTCTTTTCGTCTCTTTCCTCTCCGTTTTCTTTCTTTTCTTTCCCCCTTTTAATGTGTTTGTTTGTTTGATTTGTCTGTGCGTTTGTGTGCTTCTGTTCCCTCTGTGTTTGTCTGTCTGTTTTCCTTCTTAGGGCTACACCAAGAAACAAACCAAAGTGCGTGACAGCGAGTCCCAAATATTGCTGAGTAGGGAAATAATATATTCAAAGGCACAACAAGAAAAACTGAGAGACACCATTAAAAGAATATTTCCTGAAACGACAGGCCCTGGACAGTCAATAAGCCTCCTCTAACAGAGAAATATTAACAGGTGCACAGTGCACAAAGAGCTTTCTAAAGGTGACAAGAGACAGAAAACTAGCAAAAATGACAAAACGAAGGAACTCTCCCCTGAAGAACCTCCAGGAGGAAGTCACAGCCACAGAACTGCTCAAGGCAGATCTAGACAACATACCGGATCAAGAATTTAAGAAACTTGTCATAAAATTAATCGCTGGTATTGAGAAAAGCATCAAAGAATCAACTGAGACAATGACTAGGCACTTTGAAAATAGGTGTGATGAGTTTAAAAAGGCTACAGATGAGGTGAATAACAAACTGGAGGCAGCCACCTCAAGGATTGACAAGGCAGAGAGAAGAATAGGTGAATTAGAAGATATATTTATAGCAAAAGAGGAAGCTAAAAAAAAGAGAGAGAGATTAATCCAGGAGCAGGAAAGGAGAATTCGAGACCTGAGTGATACAATCAAACGGAACAACATCCGTATCATAGGATTTCCTGAAGAGGAAGACAGAGAGAAAGGTCCTGAAGGGATACTAGACCAAATTATAACTGAGAATTTCCCATATCGGGGAAAGGAAATAGACATTCAAATTCAAGAGGCACAAAGAACCCCCTTAAGACATAATTTGAATCGGGCTTTGGCACGACATATCATAGTGAAACTGGCAAAATGTAAAGATAAAGAGAGAATTCTGAAAGCAGCTAGGAAGAAAAGGGCCCTCACATACAAAGGGAAACCTACCAGAGTGGTTACAGACCTGTCTACTGAAACTTGGCAGGCCAGGAAGGAATGGCGGGAAATCTTCAATGTGATGAACAGAAAAAACATGCAGCCAAGAATCCTTTATCCAGCAAGCCTGTCATTCAAAATAGGAGGAGAGATAAAAGTGTTCCCAAATAAAAAATGTTTTTAAATAATAAATAAATTTAAAATATATATGTATTTGTGGAAATAGACACCCAACTCAGTTCAACCTTCCTTAGGACTCTGTTCTTTTTTACCCTACTTATTGTGCTTTCGGGGAAAATACATATAATTCATAGATACTTTATCATCTTTTAATTATTTAGCTTCTTAAAAGTACAAAGATACTGTCTTCATGGTAAAATTACCAATTTTTTTCTCTCCTATTTCTTTTGGCAATTATTTGGCATAACTGAAGAATTCTGCATCATTTATGAAAGCTTCTCTTGGTTTAGGATGATTATTTTCCTTACCAGAGCAAGAAACTGAGGGAAAAGGAGCAAAGGAAATGGCAACCATCCTCTGGCCTCTTCCTGGGCAAGTACCACACCCAGGACCACTTGCAGGAGACCCAATAAACATAATGTGGAAAGCCTCAACTCTCAGAGTTAAGTTTTTCTTTCTTTCTTCCTTCCTTCCTTTCTTTCTTTCTTTCTTTCTTTCTTTCTTTCTTTCTTTCTTTCCTTCTTTCTTTCTTTCCTTCTTTCTTTCTTTCTTCTTCTCCTTCTCCTCCTCCTCCTCCTCCTCCTCCTTCTTCGACAGAGATAGAGAGCAAGCAGGGGAGGGGCAAAGAGAGAGAGACAGAATCCCAAGCAGGTTCCACACTGTCAGTGCAGAACACCACATGAGGCTTGAACCCACGAACCATGAGATCATGACCTGAGCCAAAACCAAGAGTCGGATGCCTAACTTACTGAGCCACCCAGGTGCCACCACAAATATTTGATCATGAGATCATGACCTGAGCCAAAATTAAGAATTGGATGCCTAATCAACTGAGCCACCCAGACGCCTCCAGAGTTAAGTATCATAATAAAGTTTTATTGCTTCAATGATCAAAAATAGAGTAGTTTCAATGTAACTTTCCAAACTTAATTATATAGTAGTGTGATTAAGGAGACTTTCCAGACTATTCAGGAAAATTCTAATGCCACCATGTTCATTGTGTGGATTCAGATGTCATTACAAAGATCCTTCTTCTGGCTATGTTTTGGCTCTGAGCAACTCTTTTTTACTTTGGCTCACTTTTCAGCTCTCCCACCAATGGACAAAGGGCCTCTTCTAGAAGTCAACATTCTTGAAGATCTGAGGAAAACAATATACATTTTAAGATGGTAGAAGAAGAGCAGTTTAAGCTGGTTTAAAAAGAAATGCAGCATCAAGCACTTGACTCACATTATGCTTTGAATGGTAAGAGATTGATACGTGCTAAGTTTCTTGTAAAACGATAAACAGGAATGCCAGAATGGAAAGGGTGTGTGGACCGGATCATAGGATGATTTGTAAAAATACATAAGCTGCTCATTTCAGAATCATTCAAAATGAAGGACATTGGTCTTTGCTCTACGAAAAGTAGATCAAGACTAGGGCAAGTGTTTGCTTCCTTTCCTTACTAATTCATAGTCTTTTCATACAGTGTGGTTAAATAAAATAGGCTGAAAAACAAATTAGTGAGGGGAACACTTATGCACCGCAGGTGGGAATGTAAATTGCTGCAGCTGCTATAGGAAACAGTATGGAGGTTCCTCAAACAATTAAAAATAGAACTACCATATGATCCAGCAATTCTGCTTCTGGGTATTTATCTGAAGGAAACGAAATAACTATCTTAAGAATATATATGCCTCCCCATGCTCACTGTAGCACTATTCACAATAGCCAAGACATGGAAATACCCGAGTCCATTGACAGATGCATGGATGAAGAAAATGTGATATATATTAAGCCATAAAAAAAAAAGAAAATTCTGTCATTTGCAAGGATGGGATTTGAGGGCATTATGTAAAATATGTCAAATAGAGAAAGACACACAGAGAGCAGATTGGTGGTCTCCGGGGATGGGGGGTGGGGAGGCAGGGAAAATGGGTGGTCAAAAGATACAAATATCAGTTATAAACTGAATAAGTTCTAGGGATGTCACATACAGTATGTGGACTGTAATTAAGTTAAAAATGAAAAACAGGGGCGCCTGGGTGGCTCGGTTGGTTGAGCATCCGGCTTTGGCTCAGGTCATGATCTCACAGTTTGTGGGTTCGAGCCATGCGTTGGGCTCTGTCCTGACAGCTCAGAGCCTGGGGCCTGTCTTCAGATTCTGTATCTCCCTCTCTCTCTGATCCTCCCCTGCTCGTGCTCTCTGTCTCTCAAAAATAAATTAAACAATTAAAAAAAAAAAGAAAAACAAATTAATGAGGCAGTTAAGAAATGAGAAAAGAGGCACCCGTCTGGCTCCGTGGGTAGAGCACGTGGCTCTCTCTTGATCTTGGGGTCATGAGCTCAAGCCACAGTTGGGCATAGAGATTATTAAAAGAAAATGAAGGTTGACTTAAAGATAATACGTCAGTGGTGATGAGATAGTGTACATGAGACACATAGGGTGCTATGTGTTTGGTAGAAAAGACACACTAATTCAATGCCAACATTTTGAGATCCAACATGAAGAGAGAATTAGGACCACTTACATGATTCAGGGTTCACACAGACCAGGACTCACAAGAAGTCCTAGCTATTCCTTGGTGCTAAGATCCCGAAATCACCATTTCTCTGTGAATCTTCATAGAAAGAACCCTGCTTAAATGTAGTAAACAACAAAATGTATTGAATTAGCAAATTCTTCTTTTTTTTTTTTCAAAAAAAGGATTCCATTTCAAAAAATTATTCAATAAGCAAATGATGATTTGCTTATTAGTCAATAAGCAAACTTTTATTGAGCATCTATACTGTGTCATGAATTTTATGTGTTAGCTTGGCTGGGCCATGGTGCGCAGATAGGTGGCCAGATAATATTCTGGATGTTTCTGCGAGGATGTTTTTGGGTGAGATTAACGTCTAAACATGTGGATGCTGACAGGAAGCAGATTGCCATCTGCCATGTGGGTGGGCTTCACCCAGTCAGTTCAAGCTTTGAAGAGAGCAAAAGACTGGTCTGTGTATACATAGATACACATTCTTTTGGTTCTGTTTTCTGGAGAACTCTGACTAATGCAGCATTAGGTCGTAGAAACTTTTCGGTGTCTGTCCATCCTCCAACTGTCAAAGCTCCCTATCAAACTATAGGGTCACAGGTGGGCCCTCTGTTCTTACACGATCGTCATTTCCTAGACTAACCTGATTGAACACAGTCTCTTCCCCACGAATGGTATGGAGGTTAAAAGAAATTAGTTTCTATCTCTTGAATGGAGGAGATTTAGCCCTTTTGGAGTGCACCCCCCCCCCCACCCGCCCCAGGCGCCAAGTAGCAGAGGAAGCCACAGCAGTTAGAGAAGAAGGAATTCCAGGAGTCGAGGGAAGCAGGGATAAGAGATAGAGAGAGATCAATGAGTTCTGCATGCTTCCAGAAGCCAGCTGCCCGGGAATACTCTTTACAGTAAGTTTTTCATTGTTGAATTGGGCTTGAGTTGGCTTGGTCTTACTACTTGTCCCCTTAAGAGCCTAACGAATATAAGCTAGTGTGTCACACGAGGCATCAGCCACTAAGGACGCGGAGATAAGAAAGATAGACCTTCAATGCCTCATCCGTACCCCACTCACTCCCCACCGAGGAAAGACATGGTCCCTTCCTGTAAGAGCCCTCTAACCCCCAAGAGAGAGGCACACATGCAAGCAGCTAAATCCCACACAGGGCAATAAGTGAGGAAATACTTCATGTTGCCCGACTGGGGACAGAAAAACAAAACCAGGATGCCTAGGGGCGCCTGGGGGGCTCAGATGGTTAAGCAGTTGGTCTGACTCTTGATTTAGGCTCCTGATCCCATCGTTTGTGAGATCTGACAGCACGGAGCCTGCCTGGGATTCTCTCTCTTCTCTCTCTGCCTCTCCCCTATTCACACTCTCTCCTTCCCTCGCTCTTGAAATAAATAAATAAACATTAAGAAAACAAGAAAACAACAACAACAATGAAAAAACCCAGGATGACTGGTTTAAATTTGAATTTCAGATAGACAATGAACAATTTTTAGTAGAAGCGCTCCTCACATATTTTATCAGGCCACCTCAGAGATGGAGTGTACCCAGATGTCCGAGAAAGGGGGCAGCTTAACCCAAAGTGAGGTGTCTCAGAAATACTTTTGTTTTTGGTTAGTTGGTTAGTTATCTCCTGGAGAAGAGAGGGCTTTGGGTTGAGTCTTGAAGGATAAGAGTTCGGACAAAGAAAGGTGGTAAGAGTTTTTGAGTGAGAAAGAGAAAACCACATGGCCAAAGGTAAGGAAGTGTGACATAGCAGAGCTGTGTAGAAAACGCCAGCATCTTGGTATCGCTAAAGCTTACAAACTCCAGGCAAGGGGATGAGAAACGTCAGTAAACATATTGGGATTAAGATGACATGCTAAACACAAACAATGATTTCCTTTCCTGGGCATAGGCCTGTTGGAATGTCAGGAAAGATATGTTAAAAGCAGTGATTCATGACACTAAAAATCTAGAAGGGATGTAGGCAGCGGATGAAAGAGTTGAAGAATTCCTGGAAACTAGGACATTGATAGCATCAGATTAACAAAGAAATCAGATAGAGAAACTGTAGCCAACACACATACACAGGAGAAAGTTACTTCAGTAATATTTCAAGGATAAGAACAGATTTTCCTAAGGAAACCCCAATTGCATGGTCAATAAATAGGAAAAAAAAAAAAAAAGAAGAGCCTGGATGTATCATTATGGCAATAATTGTGAGATCCGGCCTGGAATGGGAGGACTGTTGGATTCCCCTCATAGCCTCAAGGGCTAGCCAATAGTTTGCTTCCAGAATAAAGGCCTGAGGATTTTTTTTTTTTTTTTGCTAAGAATGGCCAGGAAGGGTCAGAGTTAGGATTGTCATATATATTTGGGTCATAAAGAAAAGGAGGAGCCATTGGTTACTCTAGACATTGGTCAAGACTATGGAGGGAGAAAAATTCCCAACCAAAGTCGTGAGCACCATACTCTAAAAAAGAGGATTGTGGTCAGGAGGTAGGTAGAGACCCCCAGGTAAGGGTAAGCTGTCTCTATAAATACAAAGCAAAATTGTTCGCTCTCTCTGTCTTTCTCATCTGTCCACACATGTGTGCGTATTTCTAGCTTGACAAATACTCCTGCATAACAAAATATTTTGAAGTATCCAAAGCCACGGTTTTGCAAAATATCAACAATGTCAGACTTTAATTAGTATTGCACTCGTCTGGATATTCTACGTGTTAAAAAAAAAATCTAGAATTCATACACTAATATATAGTTATTCTATAACATTTCTCTTCCTTCACCATTTTAATGAAATCACCAACTACATTGTTCCAATAAAAATTTTTACATAATTTGTCTTTTATTGAAGGTAATTATCTGAAGAATTTAAAAAAATGTAATACTTAAAATGTACAAAATTTAGGGGTGCCTGGATGGCTCAGTTGGTTGAGCATCCAACTCTTGATTTCGGCCCAGGTCACGATCTCAGGTTCCTGAGAGCGAGCCCCTAGTTGGGCTCTGCACTGACAGCGGGCACTCTCTCACTCTCAAAATAAATAAATAAACATTTTTTAATTTAAAAATGTACACAATTTATATTGCTTTTATCAAAATGTGTAAATTTAAGTAAATGTGAAAATTATTTTTCATACGTGTTTTCAAAATACTATTTTTTTGACACACCTGGTGGTTCATACAGTTAAGCTTCTGACTCCTTTGATTTCAGTTCAGGTCATGGTCTCACGGTTCATGAGTTCGAGTCCTAACTCAGGCTCCATGCTGACAGTGTGGAGCATGCTTGGGATTCTGTCTCTCCCTCTCTCTCTGTCCCTGTTTCATCTCTTTCTCTCAGCCTTTCTCAAAATAAATAAACTTTAAAAGCCACTATTTTCTTCTAAAACATTTTAAATTGTCAGAATTAAAAGGCAAGCTTCAAATTAAAGTTCATGAGTATTGAATTTTTTAATCAAATTATTTTTAAAGCTGAAATTTAATGTTTTAATTTTATTTCAATATTGTTAATTTTTATATAAAATACATGAAAAGTTAGTTTAAAATGTAGTTTTTACCATCCATTTGCCCAAAGAAAGAATCAGCATCATGCTTCATGCCTATTACCTTCTAACCATAAGTGTACAAATTTAAAAGTAATATGAATTATTCAATATTGCAAAATTCAGCTGTCATGTACAATTGTTTCAAATGTTGAGCTAAGTCAAGAGAACCTCCAGCTACACAAAGGCAAGCGAGAAAATAGATGCTCAGATTCTTAGAGAATAATTCTTCATTATGTAAGCAACTATTGCATTCATCTTGAGAGGAAGGATTTGTCACGATAATTAATTTGTATTTTCTCTTCTTTCAGTGAGTCTGCCTCTCAAATCTTCTTTTCTGAAACAATACCTATTTCTCAAATCGATAAGGCACAACTCACAAACCTCATGGCATTGGGACAGGATTGTCTCCTTTTCTTTCAAGGTCAAGACGCGAGCCAAGGAAAGCGTTTCTCTGGGATTCGAATAGTGTTAGCATGATGGCCTATGTCTTGGGGTCCACATCTTACTGCTCCAGAACTGAGTGCCTAGCGTGAGTGGGAAAGGCACCTATGGGTTCTTTAGCCATTTATTTTTGTGCAGTCTTTTTTTTAAAAATGTTTGTGTGTGTTTTTTTTAAATTTTATTTTTGAGAGACAGAGAGAGACAGCACAAGCAAGGAAGGGTCAGAGAGAGAGAGGGAGGCACAGAATTCGAAGCAGGCTCCAGACTCTGAGCTTTCAGCACAGAGCCCAACGTGGGGCTCAAACCCACGAACCATGAGATCATGACCTGAGCCAAAGCGGGACGCTCAACTGACTGAGCCCCCCAGGTGCCCCTGGTGCAGAGTCTTTTATGTCCAGCCCTCAGAGTGTGAATGCCCCCACACTTCACCTTGTCACATTATTCAAACCTCACCTATAATCACCAGAATCAGTTTTCTGTGATCAAAATTTGAACGTACTGATAGGTGTGACCAGGGCGCCTCATTTGGGCATGGAGGTTAGCTTCCTAACGTAACAGCAAATATTAACCAGAAAGAAAAGCTAAAACAAAGCAAGAACCACCAAACACCTAAGAAAAAACAATGCTGTGCCACAGACACCAAATACAACAAATAAAAGAACCGACTCTAGGGGCGCCTGGGTGGCTCAGTCAGTTAAGCATTCAACTTCAGCTCAGGTCATGATAATGGGGTTCATGAGTTCAAGCACCATGTTGGGCTCTGTGCTGACAGCTCAGAGCCTGGAGCCTGAAGCCTGCTTCAGATTCTGTGTCTCCTTCTCTCTCTCTCAAATAAATAAATAAGTATTAAAAATTAAAAAAGAAAAAAGAACTGACTGTAGGATATATAGCATTCAGAAGAGGAGGAGCAGACACTGGCCAGATCCTGACAGGCTTCCCTAGTTATGCGAAGGAGAATGGACTTCAGAGAGCTGTCAGAAGGCCAGAGAAGGTTCTCACCAGGGAATGGCTTTATCATATTTGTGTTGTAGATAGGCCACTGGCTACAGTGTGAGAAACAGTTTTGAGAGGAATAAGATTAGAGGCAGGAAACAATTTAGGAATCTATTTAATAGTCCAGATGGGAGTTGATGGAGTCCTGAACTAAGGCATGGGAGTAGAGATAAAGAAAATAGTCTGAAAGTACTTAGGAGATACAATCATTAGAACATAATGACTGATTGGATGTAAAAAATGAAAATAAAATCAGTCAAGGGTAATATCCAGGTTTCTGGTGTTTTGACTGATGGGATCATTGTGTTGCTAATTGATTTTGAAAAAGGGGAACAGGGGCATCTGGGTGGCTCAGTCGGTTGAGCGTCCGACTTCTGCTCAGGCCACGATCTCACAGTCTGTGGGTTCGAGCCCTGCGTTGGGCTCTGTGCTGTCAGCTCAGAGCCTGGAGCCTGCTTCAGATTCTGTGTCTCCCTCTCTCTCTGACCCTCCCCTGCTCATGCTCTGTCACTCCCTCTCAAAAATCAATAAACATTAAAAAAAAAAGAAAAAGAAAAAGGGTCACAAAAACAGATTTGATTAAAATTAAAAATAATAGACATAATAATAACAGCAAATGATAATGATGGATGACACTTACTGAGTTTCTACTATATGCTACTTATGATTCCATTTCATTCTCTATTTAAAAAAACTTTCTTTAACATGTATTTATTTTTGAGAAAGAGCGAGCGAGAAAGGCAGAAAGAGGTAGACAGAGAATCTGAAGCAGGCTCCACGTTGTGAGCATAGAACCCAGTGTGGGGCTTGAAATCATGAACCGTGAGATCATGACCTGATCCAAAATCAGGAGTCAGCCACTTAACCGACTGAGTCACCCAGGCGCCCCAACCATTTCACTCTTCAAACTAACTACACCTATTATTCCAGCGAATGCTATAAACAGTTTTGAAACATGGATACTACTAATTAGTCTCTTTTGACAGGAAAAAAACTGAGGCTAACTAACTTGCCAAAACTCCCAGACAATAACCTTGATAACCAGTCATATTTTTTTAGTGTAGCAAACAATTCATCAGGATTGTTTCTTCTAATGTCTGCTTTAATTTACTCCTGCGTATCAAAATGCCAAAATGTATTGGTTTAAACCGACGACAAACATATGTGTCATATCATACCGTTTCTGTGGATCAGGAATCGGGAGTAGCTTGGGTAGGCGGTTCTGGCTTAGGATGTGTCACGTGGTTGTAATGAAGATTCAGCCAGGGCAGCGGTCACCTGGAGGCTTGACTGGACTGGAAGACTCACTCCAAGATGGTGACCCTCATGGCTGGCACGCTGGTGCCATGACTGGCAGGAGGCCTCAGTTCCTTCCCATGTGGACCTCTTTGTAGGGCTGCTTGAGTGCCCTAATGACATGGCTTCTGACTTCCCCAGAGCGAATGATCCAAGAAAGAAAGAGACGCAAGCTACAAGATCTTTTATGTCTTAGCTTCAGTAATCACACACTGTCGTTTCTCCATGTCCTATTGGTTACACACATCAGCCAGATTCCGTGGAGGAGGAGAATGTAGAAAGGTGAGCATCACTGGGTCACCTTGGATACCAGCTGCCACGTGTCTCTTAGTTTGGCCTTGTGGCATTCAGTCACAGCACCTTTCAACAGTGCAGACGGGCTCCCGGCTCGGCTGATTTAAGCCACAGATAGATTTTTAGAGACAAGCATGCACTCCATACCCTTAAGGCAATTCTTTATTAATATTGTATCTGTCAACCAAGCTTTAGTCAATGTTGAGCATCAGGAAATGTGACACTGTAATCCAAGACAAGTTCCCCGAGGCCGATAAACCTCCCTTGGTGGCTAATAAGGGTACAGAAGGCCTAACGTAGCTGATCTCTGTCTACCTGGAAATCTCTTCCCAGGCCAGGGTCTGCCCCGTCATACACCCCTTCTTACCCATCTTCTTCCCATCTCGGAGCCTTTGAAATTACAGGCGCCTCTGCCTGGAGTGCGTTCCCTTGCTTCCTCCCCCTCTTTCTCTCCCTTGGCTTCTTGTTCCAGACTTCAGCTTATCTGCCATTACCTCAGAGAGAATGCCCGTGCTCACACGGGACTCCATCGGAGCAATGGCCTCTCCTCCTTGGGCACCCTGAGCCCTGTTCTGCCTGGAAGCAGGAGAAAAGAAATCTATTCTACCTGAGGAAGGCGGCTTACATTAGCACCCTCTTCGGGGAAGAGAAGGCACCATTTGTTATGGTTGTCATGAATAATCAAGACAATTATTGCTACCATTTGTCAGTACTTAGATAGCAGTTGGGCCCATGTCCTTTGTCCTTCACGAATTCACTTGCCTAAAAACAATAGTGAATAAAGGGGACTTTACTAAAGATGTCAAGGGAAGAACAAGAAATAAACAATCTGAAAAAAAAAATCTCCCTTAGATATCCCTGTTCCAAAGCAGTGGTTTTTGCTGCTCTCTGACCCAGGGACCTCTCCTCCAGGGCTGTGCTGTAAGTGTTTACTAACTAGGTCTTTGGAAGGTGGAAGGACTCATTTGAAGAGTTGCCAAGTGCTGTGGTATAAATATCCTCACCATGGTTAATTTCACACCACCAACCACAGAGCTACAGGAGATGCCGACAATCAGCCCCAGGAAGCCATTGGGCACAGCTCAGCACATCCTAACGCCCCCTCAGCACCGACCTCTTCAGTTCTTTGATTCTTCCTCAGATTTACCCCATCTTTCAGCTCCTCCTAACCATCAAAAAGAAACCAAAAGGCCCTCCGTTAGCAGGATTCACCCTTCTTAGAAGGCAGTATATTTTGATAGCAGAGCTTGATTCTTAAGGTGTTGCGCCAAAAAAATCCTATCAAAGTATTTCTCTTAAACTCATGTACTAGAGGGGCGTCTGGGTGGCTCATCACTTGACTGTCTGACTCTTGATTTCAGCTCAGGTCATGATCCTAGAGTCATGGGATCAAACCCCGTGTAAGGCTTAAGATTCTCTTTCTCTCTCCCTCTGCCCCTCTCCCCCACTCACATGCTGTCTCTCTCTAAAAAATAAATAAAAATAAAAACTCATATAGTAGAGCCAAGAGTAACTTAAGAGGATGTTACTTCCTGTCTCTCTTCATACAATCATCATCTCATTTATAATCTTCATAACTGTCATTGGGGATATTATTACCCAATTTTCCAATGAGAAAATTGAAGCGGAGGGATTTTAAGTGACTTGTCCAAATTCATTGAGTTAGGAAGCGGCGTACTAGGATTGGAAGCTGGGGCTGTCTGAGTCCATATCTGTGCTCTTAATGCTTACCTTATGTCGTATGTGCCTGTGAACTCAGGCTGTGTCCCAGGAACCTGACTGGGAAGCACTGGGTTTAGTTGTTTCTCTGTCAACCACAGGGCCTTCCCAGGATGCCGCTGGAACATTACAGAATTAATGCTATAACTTGAATAAACAACGTGAGTTTTTTTTTTTTTAAAGATTGTAGTTTTTAAGTAATCTCTGTACCCAACAGGGGGCTCAAACCTATAAACCAGAGATCAAGAATTGCATGTTCCACCGACTGAGCCAGCCAGGTGCTTCCAAAGTGAGTTTTAAAAAAGGAAATTCATAAAACTCGTTTTTAAAGCATGTGTCATCAATACACAAAATGCAGAGCCAGGTAGAGTTGTGGCTATAAACCGAGGACCCAGGACTTCTTCAACACTTGTAGGAAAGCACTGAGCAAGCTGCTTTAGGCCAAGTCTTATGGGGTGGAGGGGGGGAGGTGGGGACAACCCAGGAGGTCAATGATAACTATGCGGAGCTTCGAGATGTCAGGTTGGGTCCTTTGAAAATAAGTTCATACTACCCAAACTCAGTTTTTGGTGGCCAGAATCCATTTTTTCAGTAGGCTTCCTGCCAGCAGAGAGCCCAATGCAGGCCTTGAACTCACAACTGTGAGATTAAGACCTGAGGTTGGTGTCCCCAGTGCCTATTTTGGTTTGGATATCTTGCCTCCCCAATTTTCAGTTCAGACCAGTCTAGGTGGTATTCACTCTGTGTCTTACTTCCAAAGGGTTCATTTGGGGTGAGTTTTATGGTATATGAATTATATTTCAATAAAGCTGTTATTAAAAAAAGATAGAATTCATGAGGCTCAGTCTGGCTAATTAGAATATTACATTCTCCTGGCCAGAGTGAATTTGTTCAGGGACAGTTATGTAACCCAATCAAACTAATAAAAAGAAATGAGATTTTTTGCTGGGATTGTTGAAAGTACACCTTAACAATTTTTTTTTTTTTTTTTTTTACTGAATTGAATTGGGAAGAAGATTCTACAGACAGCCATCTTGTTACATCCTGGAATCAGAGAACAACCCCCGCCTCCCGCCCCGTTCTCAAGACAACACATTTAGAATGGTATTTCCTGATGGCATTTTTGTTTAACTTTCCTCCCAACCCAGCCTTTTGAAGTGAGATCTTAATTAAGACTTTTCAGTGCCAGAAGCCAATAACTTATCTTTCTTTAAGCCAGTTGGGGTTGTGGTTTCTGTTATTTGCAACTGGAAAGAAGTTCGAAATGATGACACAATTCATACCAAAATTGAAGTGTGAAAGACACTCAACTATAGAATTACCTAAGTTAAGATAGTTTCAGTAAGAGTGAAGACCTTTCTTTTCTTGACTGGAAAGTTGGTGACTCTTCTAACCCTTAATATAAAGTAGGAATCAGCTGGTCACATGACTAGGATGTTTTTGTTTTGTAGAGAGAACACACAAAAATGGAAGAGAGGGACACAGAGAGATAATCTTTTTTTAAAAAAATGTTTATTTGTTTATTTTAAGAGAGAGAGAGTGCACAGAGGAGGGGCAGACAGAGAGGGAGAGAGAGAATCGCAAGCAGTTTCTCTGGGGTCAACATAGAACTATATAGGTTCCCCTACAGAGAGAATCTTAAGCAGGTTCCACGTGGGACTTGATCCCACAACCCTGGGATCATAACCTGAGCCAAAATCAAAAGTTGGACACCCAGGGTGCCTGGGAGGCTCAGCCAATGAAGCGTCTGACTTTGGCTTAGGTCATGATCTATCAGTTTGTGAGTCTGAGCCCCCCTGTTGGGCTCTGAGCTGACAACTCAGAGTCTGGAGCCTGCTTCAGATTCTGTTTCCCTCTCTCTCTGCCCCTCCCCTGCTCCTGCTCTGTCTCTCTCTCTCAAAAATGAAGAAACATTAAAAAAAAAATTAAGAAAAAAAAAAAGAGTTGGACGCTCAACCTACTGATCCACCCAGGCACTCAGATTTTATTTTGGGACTAGGACTATTTACTAACAAAGGATGGAATGTTAAAAGACACAGTGCAACAATGTAAGAATTTTAGAGCGTGGTTGGCTGTTTCTTGCGGCCAATGTTATGGTGCTCCATAAAGGAGAACTTAGGTTGAAAGTGGCTCATCTGAAACCTAGAAGCTAGAATCAGTATTTTTAAAATACTCCTGACCCCACGAGGCCCCTCCAACCAGCTCTCTTAATGTACTTCTGCCTGATGAAGTGGGCGATCAGCAATTACAAAACTGTGATGGGACCACAGCCCCGAAGCAGATTGGCCTCACCTACCTGCCCAAGAACCTCATTTTGAATTTCGTGAGACATGTAGAGATGGAGCCATTAAGCTAACCGTTGTAGAAGAACAACAGAGCACTTGAGTCCCTGCTGCTAAGAAACGGAACCCCACAGGTCCAGTTCTGCACTCAGCCCCTTGTCTGGCTGTGGTTATTAGCTCAGAGAATTGCCCAGAGCAAGAGCTAACTCAACTCCAAGTCTGGCAGAAAGAACAGTGATTATTTCACCTCTAAGTCTCTTGTCACACTATTAATAGCTAAAGAGGTGTAACCTCCGGAAGAGAATCCCTCCCCAATGTTCATCTTAAACGTGGCCTTGGAGGAGAAGGACTGTTTGGGCCAATTCCTTCACCTTCCAAGATGAGGAATCTTGCTATTCCTGTCTAGTAGTGTATAATGCACGCTATGGATTGTGAGACAATTATAAACATATTTTTCTGTTCTTCTTTCTTCCAAAGAAGGGTTGATGGGGGCCGGTGACAAAAAAAGAAGATGATGGTCAGGTCACTACTCCACTTTTACTCCTGATTCTGTTGTCCTGATTCTTTAATGCTGGGAATAGTGTTGTGTGATTCTAGTCTATTGGAAAGCAGATGCTGATGAAGTTAGAAATGTAAAAAGTTTGGGGCACCTGAGTAGCTCAGTCACTTAAGTATCTGACTTTGGCTTAGATCATGATCTCATGGTTCGTGAGTTCGAGCCCTGCGTCGGGCTCTAACAGCTCAGAGCCTGGAGCCTGCCTCGGAATCTGTGTCTCCCTCTCTCTCTCTGCCCCTCCCCCACTTTCTCTCTCTCTCTCTCTCTCTCTTTCAAAAATAAATAAACATTAAAAAAATTTTTAAAAAGAAATGCAGAAAGTTTATTAGGGAGTGGGGAGAGAATCCACAGGAGAAAACCAACTTATGCTACTCTAAAAAAGAGATTTATTTATCAGGAGTAATGTCTGTAAAGGACAAAGGGGGAGAAAGTTGGAGTGGGTGGGCAAGGCCTTCAGCTGGCAATGCAGATCATACAGCCTCAGCCCAGCGTTTGGCTCTGGAGCGCAGTTACAGTGGTCTGCACTGTACGGAAATGGCTAGATATGAATGAGCCCGTCATGCCTAATCGTCGTCTGGGAGGGTTGCCCAGGAGGAGCATGGCCTCAGCGAGAACCAGGGTGGGTGGGAAGGTGCAGCTGACGGAGGCTGTTAGCTGGCCGCCCTCTTCACCGCTGAGAAACGTCTTCTTTCGTGAGAGCAGACCTGACGGTTGCACGTCCATGGCCAACGCAGTTTTGGGTTCTTTCATGACCACTATTGGGTATGTTTCTGCGTGCTTGGGTTATTTGTATGCTTCAAGTCGGGCTTGGCTGGATTATCTGAAGTCACCCAGAGAACCTGGGCAAGCTCTTCAATGGAGCGACCAGACAGAACTTTGGGTTGTCTTATTTTAAGGATGGAGCGCCAGTGTTTTGGTTGCATATGGTATTCCAGTATGGAAGTGTGGGCATGTTTTAAAGCATATGTATGGGAACAAGGGTGTGTGGGAATGTTGAGCTGCTAAAGGAAATGAATTAAATAGTGAAAATCCATTTTGCTAAGCAGAACCCATTCATCATTCTTCTAGCAAAAGTGTCCCGATTTTCCTCAATGAAACTATTCTGTCCTACACCGCCAGCCCAGATGCTGTAGAGAGCTTATCCTCTCTTGCCTGGGGCTGGGGGGGAGGGGGGGCGTGGCTCGGCCTTAGCCAATCAGCGCGTTGGATTTTGCTGTACCAAAGAGATAATAGAAGGAGCACCGCCAAGACCCAGTCAGAGCCAATGATAGGCAGTGAGATCTTTTTTTTGGGTGGGTGAGGAAGGGGAGTTGTTGGATGAAAAGTAAATTTGTTTTCTTTTGGACTTGAATCTGGAAATTGTCCTCGAAGCTAATAACAGCCATCTTGACACCTAGTAGAGTCTGAGAATGAAAAAAAAAAAAATAAAGAAGAATGTTAGAGGCAAGAGGTTGAGAGAGATGGGTGCTGTCTGAAATTATTTAAGGCTCTAAATCTATGCATACCTGATGCATGTTGTATTTACTTTTATACACACTGTCATATATTAAAAACATGTTTATATTGAAGTCTCCAATTTAAGTCCAATACTACAGGGTTCGTTCTTATTTTCCTGTTTAAGTCATCACTACACCCAAATGTGGGGCTTGAACTCAAGACCCCCAAATCAAGAGTCACATGCTCTACCAACTGAGCCAGCCAGGCATCCCTTATTTTCCTCTTTCTAATTCTCTTATTTGATAGTAAAAAAAATAAAAAGAACTTGGCTCCTGTTATGATCCACATATTAACTTATCGGCTTAATCCTTTTGTTCGTAGCCACTCTTTCATTGTACCGCCATGTCTCTTCCCCAGTCATAGATGCCCTACTCGCCCCACTTGAAATATGACATCATCCCCGCTTAGCAGACACTATTCCTACTGGGTCTGGGCTCTGATACTTTGCCCCAAGTTGGTGCTGGTGCTGACCTATATGGATGTCTTTTTCACCCAACCCTGACTCCGCCATCCTGCACTGGGTCACCACTGCTGACTAGTCTCAGTGCGGATGTACTATAGTTTGTTAAACCATTCACTTATGGAAGGTAATGTTGGTTATTTCCAGTGTGAGGTATTACAATGAAAGCTATTGTGAATAGTTGAGTATGTTTTTTTTTTAATTTTACTGTTTTTTAAAATTTATTTTTGAAAGAGAAGGAGAGACAGCATGACCAGGGGAGGGCCAGAGAGAGTGGGAGACACAGAATATGAAGACAGGCTCCAGGCTCTGAGCTGTCAGCACAGAGCCTGATGCAGGGCTTGAACCCACCAACCTCAAGATCATGACCTGAGCCAAAGCCGGATGCTCAACCGACTGAGCCACCCAGGCGCCCTGAGTATGCTGTTTTTGTATGACACACAGGTTTCATTTCTCTCGGATAAGGGCCAGGAATGGGATCGATAGGTTATACGGTAAGTGCATGTTTAATCTTTTAAGAAATAGCCAAACTCTTTCCCAGAGTAGCTTTACCACATTACAGTCTTGGTCTAATGACTTTTCACTGAGTTGTTCAGGAAGGGCAGAGAATGGAAAAGAAGGGAAGGAAAAGAGGAAAATGAAGAGTTAGTAATAAACTATTACCTATATTTATGTCTATGTCTGATTTCTCTATTCTTTTTGTTATTTGTTTGCTTTTTGGTTTGGTTTTATTTTTATTTATTTTTAAGCGAGCATAGCAAGGGAGGGACAGAGAGAGGGGAAAACAGGATCCAAAGCAGGCTCTGTGCTGACAGCAGAGCCCAATGTGGGGCTCAAACACACAAACCCTGAGATCATGACCTGAGCCAAAGTTGGACACTCAACGACTAAGCCACGCGGGTGCCCCTCTACTGGTTTCTTCTGATCTGGGTTTCTGGTTTTACCCCATTGACGTATCATTTATGTTTTTATTGCTCGGTGTTATTTTCTTGTAAAAGCACGTTTTACCTGTTTTTTTTTTAAAGCATATTCTTTACTATTTCCTCCACTAAAAAATGTAAAAGCCAGGTTATTGAGGCAAAATATGCATCCAGTAAAATTTTCCATTTTTCACATACAGTCTAAGAGGTTTGACACATGTATAGAACCATGTAACACCTACCACTATCAAGATACAGAACATTTTCAACACTCCATCACATTTCCTTTTGTCTTTATTTACTTTTTTTAAGATTTTATTTTTAAGTAATCTCCGTACCCAAGGTGGGGCTAGAACCCATAGCCCCAGGATCAAGGGTCACAGGCTCCACCAACTGAGCCAGCCAGGTGCACCTTCTTGTCCATTTATAATCAACCCTTCCCTTCCCCCCAATTCCTGTCAGTCGATGATGTGTTTTGTGTCCCTATAGTTTCACCTTTTCCAGAATGTGATACAGATGGAATCATATGGAATGTAGCTGTTGAGCTCTGACTTTTTTCACGGAGCATAATGTATTTGAGATTCACCCTTATTGTTGTGCTAGGGATTCATTCATTTTGCTTGTTGACTAATATTCCTTTGTATGTATGCGCCACCCAGTAACTACTGGTTAGAGAACACTGGATTGGTTTTCAGGTTTTTTCGGTATTTTTAAAACTGAATCTGATTTCTACAAAATTCCTGTTGCAATATTAATTATTTTCCCTTACAATTTTGTCTTCCTTTTGATTTGTTTGCTATACAGGCCTTCTTGTTTCTAGTTATTGTGTTTCTTTTCCCTCTTTCCTGCGTTGTATCTGTCATCTGTTTATTACATTTTTCTCTTTTAAAAATCAGCTTTTGATTGTATTAGTCAAGGGCATTTTCCGTTTCTGATTTACTTATGTGTGTTTTAGTTTTAGTTCACTCAGGGTTTATTATTTTTCTAAGATCTTAAATTGAATGTTTATTAATTGTCTATTAGTAATAAATACTTTAAAAACATGAATTGTCTTCTAAGAGTTTTCCTGCATTTCAAAGCTTTTGAGAAGTACTTTGTTATTGTTATGTTCAATGAATTATATAATAACATTGTGAGTAGGTGTTGAAGTCCTTTTAATATTATTTTAAAATAGACTTTCAGTGTGTTCTTAATTTTCTCCTTAATTAGCCTATTATTTAGGAAAACTTAAATTTTTTTCATGTAATTAAATTTTTTGTTGTATATTTTGTTACTAATTTCTGTTTTTATCACAGTGATGGCTTAGAAAGCATTTTGTATATATTATAAATAAAGGTCTTCTACTTCATTTAATTGGTTCCAAATATCAGTTAGTTCTATATTTGAAGATTTCAGGACCTTTTGCACGATGTTTCATCCACTCCGTCTCTCATTATTGACACAGGAGAATTAAAATCTCCAATATAATTTTCATCCTGTCAATTGCCTGTGTTCTAACAAACACAGATACTCCAGGGCTTTGACACTTGGTTCGCGTTCTCCTCCACCTAACTACTGCCAGTCTCCTAGGTGAATTGTACATTCTGTTTCTTACTGCCCGAGTTTCTGAACCTCTACTCCAACTCTTCTTTCCTTTCAACAGCCCACTCTTCTAACCACGTCCTGGACCTTGTTACAATTTAGGACTCTTCTACCTTTGGTAGCTCACTTTTCAGGCCACATTGTTCCTCTCAATTCCTGACTCCCACAAAGCAGCAAACTCCTCTAACCCTGCCCTCCCTAGTCTTTTCCCTTCTTCTAGCTGGGTCTGGTCATTTTGGATTCTCTTTCTTCTCAGATCCAACTTGACTCTCATTTTCAGTCACTTCAACTTTGCTCTCGTCGATACCTACAGTTTCCTTTCCCTCTTGCCTTTCTACTCTATCCATCCCACAAATTCCCAGCCGTGGGTCTATATATTCACCTACCTTTTCTGCTACTTATTTACCTTCAGGGACCACAGAATTAATAAAGATTCTTGACTGACAAGGAGAAACCAACTGGGACTAGCTTCAAAGAAAGAAACTAACATGAAGATTCAAATTTGTACCTTCAGAGAAACAAAGGTCAAGACTGTAGCCTGGCTTTGAGAGGACTGAAATCAGGACTTCTCTTTTCATTTTTCATCTCTGCTTCTCTCTTCCTGATTGCTTCTTTTTCTAGGAGCCTTTCTGTTCTCCCATAGTCACCTGGAAGCCCCCTAATATACAATTGTTCTGTTAAAGAGATGTCAAAACTGATATTGGACTTTCTTAGTTTCAATTTAAAAATCGTGGGGAAAGAGCTCTGATTGGCTCAGTTTGGGACAGAAGTCAACTCTAGATCAATCAATGAGGGCCAGAAACGCATGGTCATATTTTGTAAAAATGGCAGTTGGCAACCCATAGTGGTGACCATGTGCTCATCCATGAACCTACTTCCAGGAAGGCTAGGATATGGTGCTGAGCCTGGCCAGAGTTATATGTATGCATGAAATCCAGTACTGTGGTCAGAGGAATGTGAGATTCTGATTGAACTGGTCTTATTCACTTGCCCACTCGTAGAGGCTGAAGTAGTCATGGGATTAGAACCACAGGGAATTAGAGTAGGTTCTTCCAGATAAGAGAAAACAACGGCTATCTGCCATAGTTGCTAAAATGATAGATAAGGAAGCCAAGAAACTTCCTGGTGGTCAATTACCATCTACTTATTGCACGTGTAATTTGTGCAGAGCCGGCCTATGAGCTCAATAAGGTTTACTCAGTAAGGTTTACATAAAGTTAAAAAAAATTAGAATGTTCAAATTTTCCACATTCATGGCTCAGTATTGGACTTTTTTCCAAGTCAAATATAAAAGACTTTATTTTGGCTTAACCACTGCATTGTTTCCCCCCATTTGATAAGATGATCAACAATCAAATAAACTTAAAAAAATATTTTAAATAAACGCAAAAACTAAAAAAACAAACACATGTGTCCTTTGTATAGTAATACATCATAGTTATGTAAAAACAAAACCTCAGGGAGTATAGTTTTGCTTTGAGCAAATTCATTTAAGATATGAATTCTGCCCATATTTATGCATAAAGTAATTAAATCTGCTTTGAAAATAAATGTTGTAATTATTTGCTGAGTGCCTTTTTACTAAACATTTTTTCTGCCTCCTTACAAATCATTTATTGAGAAATCAGAGAGGGCAAATGTAAGAACACAACAAAAAGTAAGACCAAAAAAATCTTGTTTCCTTTATTTTGTCCAGGGTTAGGTTTTCTTTTTCTCTAACTCTTACTCCCCTTGAATGAACAACTCCAAAGGGGGTCTTCGAGAAATTTAGAATAACCAAATGATCCAAAAATGGAATAAAGCAAAATTGAATACCCTCTCTTCTTCCTCCCTTCTTGTGTATTTCAACTTAAATATGGTTTCTCTTGCAGGCTGAGAGAGTAAAATTCTCATAAAATCAGGCTCTGTTCTGCTCCCGGGCAGAGTTTCCGAGTAGCCAAGCACTCTGTGGCCTTTGTTATTTCTACCATTCACCCTCAAAGAGATTTGTTCTCAGGGGAACTGCAAATCACTGAATTATCCCGATAGATTTATCACTAGTAAGAAAATATTTGGAAAGAAGCCAGTGAGAGATGTGGCTAATAGAGAGCATTAATGAATGCCTTTTTTTTTTTTTTTAAACCAAAGCCATGAATGTCCTATGGCTAAAGAAGAAAAAAAGGATCTTCTCTTTCGACATCTTCCTGGAAGTGACCACATTCTGATACTTCCTAGTGAAATAGATTTTTAGTATAATATTTTAATTGACTCTTTTTTAAAGTTGTAATTGTATATTGATGTATTTATTTATTTAATCTCTGCACCCAATGTGGGACTCAAAGTCATAACCCTGAGACCGAGAGACCATGCTTTTTTGACTTAGCCAGCCAGGTTCCCCTATTTTAGTTGATTTTTTTTAAAGTGTATTTATATATTTTTAAATAATCTCTACACCCAGTGTGGGGCGCAGACTCAGGCCTCTGAGGTCAGGAATTGTGTGTTCTTCTAAACGAGTCAGCCGGAGACCCCTCGTTGACTCTTGATGGTCACTGTTCATGAATGTCTCGGAGAGCGCTAGGTTTTTCTTTAAGTCACATTTTCTTAAGGTTGGGTTTTAAAATAACATCAGCCAAATACATTTCACTTTTTAAAAATTTTGTGTAGGGAGGTACGGAGAGGCAGAGGGAGAGAGGGTATCCCAAGCAGGTTCCAAACCCATTGCGGAGCCTGATAGGGGGTTTGATAGGGTGAGATCATGACCTGAGCTGAAATCAAGAGTTGGATGCTTAACTGACTGAGCCATCCAGACACCCCTGTATTTGGCTTTTTAAACTAGGTTAATACCTTTATTTCCCAAATATTTATATTTCAGGTATGTGATATGGTGCTTAGAAAATACACACTGTCTTTCCCGAGGAATAATATTTCAATAGTTTCCACCTCTTTGTACCATATCATCAATTTCTCCATCTCCATGGGATTGTTCTTACTTAGCATAGAACAATCTCTTGTTTTTCCTACCTTTTAATAACAGTCCTTCTTTATTTAAAAAAATTTTTTATTTTAACTTCAGTATAGTTAACATATAGTGTTATATTAAATAAATTTCTCCGCTCTACAGTCTAGTATTTCTGTTCCCCTTTGCAGCAAATCTGCTGAGTTGTCCACACATGCTGTCTTCAGTTCGGTTTCCTCCTTCACCCTTAAATCCATGTCATTTAACTTCTACCCACAACATTCCACTGGAATTGTCCTTCCAAGTCGCTCAATCCAATGATTAATTCTGTCATCTTACTTGACCTATTGGCATAATCTGACACGGTCGATCATTCTCTTCTCTGTGATGCACCTTCGTCATTTGACTTCTTGTGGGATACCGTTTTCTTCCTACCTCACTGGTTGCTCCTCCTTAGTTTTCTTTGCTGGCTCTTCTCCAATACTTTTTATTTATTTTTATTTTTAACATTTTTTTTTTTTACATAACCTCTACACTCAATGTGGGGCTCAAACTCACAGCCCCAAGATCAAGAGTGGCATGTTCTACCGACTGAGCCAGCTAGACACCCCCTCCCTCACCTTGATATTGGAGTACACCAGCCCTCAGTCTTTGGTTCTCTTCATTATTTATAGTCATTCCGTAGCTAATCTCCTCTGTCTTCTGGCTTTAAATGTCGGCTATCTGCCAATGACTTGCAAATTAAGGTCTTCAGCCCAAACTTCTCCCCTAAACTTCAGACTCATCCATCGAACTGCCAAGTTAACAGTCCAGTCAGATGCCTAATAGGTATCTGGAGTTTAAGAAGTTTAAAACTGAGCTCCTAAAGCATTGACCCCGTTAACAATGAGGATATTTAGTATTCACATTGGCTCGTGGATATTACGTCTCACTAAAAAATAACCATGACTCCTTGAAGAATTGGCTGATTCTGAGCAGAGAAAGAGCAGGATGAACCTGGAAAATCTTGTGGTTCCAAAAAATAAGAACATGCTAAACAACAAACAAACAAACAAACAAACAAAGCAGACTTGTCAAAAGAAAACAGGCCATCCCAAAGACCAATGGCCAAATCTGGGATAACTGAAGCAGCAAAATAATGGTAGTAATGGATTATAAACCATAGAATAAAATAAATATCTACGAGTTCATAATAATATGAATAAATAATTGGACAGATAAATAAATGATGGGGAGGAACAGCTCATCTAGTAATAAAAGTAGAAGGAATGATGGCAATGGAAAAGTATCATTTGGCAAACACCATAGTAATAATTGTGGCTTACAGAAATCATTAAGGGACACTAAAATTAGTGGATGAATGCATGCTGAGAAACAAGATACTCGCACAATCTCGAAGTACCTTCACACAGGCACTTACTAATATCAAAGGGAAAGATAGTAACTTTCCATTGGAGAGATCGAGTGTTCAAGTACATCCTCCGTAATGAGACGTTTCAACATCAATGTGCCTCTTAGATGTGATGGGCGGAGAGGCCCACGGCATTACTACGTGGCAGCACTGCCAATACTGCATACCTGAATTAAATCATGAGAAACAGCAGACTAACTCAGATCACGGGGCATTTTAGAAAATAACTGGTCAGTATTCTTTAAAAGGGTCAAGGCCAAAAAAGACAAAGAAAGAATGAGGAAGCGTCCCAGACTGAGACAGTTCATAGTCCACAGTGTCAATGTCAATTTCTCGGTGTTGATGATTGTACTTTGGTTATATAAAATGTTAACATCCGGGGGAGCTGGGTGAAGGTCATGCATACATTCATTGTACTGGTTTTTGCAACTTTAAAGAGTTTTGAAATGATTTCACATGATTTCATTCACTCTCTGACCTCCTTTCTTATTACTTGCTCATTTCCACACTCACTCCATTTAAACCACACTGATCTGCCTGCCATCTCTTTAACATGTCAGGTGGGCTCTCTTTCCACTGACGGGTCCCCTTTTCCCTGAACGCTCCTCCCCCACACATTCCTTGGGTAGCCTCCTCATCTTTTTCAAGCCTTTGCTTAAACATCTTTTTCTCAATGGGCCTGCTCTGACCACCATCTTTAAAAATTGCAAGACTTCCCTCTCGGTTATCCTTAATTTGCTACAAATTTAGGGCCATTTTTATCAACTTTGAACATAAAATTTTTACTTATGTCATATTTATTGTGTATCATCTATGTACATGCTAGCATATAAACTCATAAGAAGGCACGTTGCGGTTCTCAGAGCATTCCGAATACTCATTGTTAGGGGTGCCTGGGAGGCTCTGTCGGTTAAACTTCTAGCTTCAGGTCATGGTCTCCTGGTTTGTGAGTTCAAGCCGTGCATCAGGCTCTGTGCTGACAGTTCATAGCCTACAGCCTGCTTCATATTCTGTGTCTCCCTCACTCTTTGCCCCTCCCCCACTCATGCTCTGTCTCTCTCTCTCTCTCTCAAAAATAAATAAACATTAAAAAAATAATAAAAAGAACAGTCATTGTTACTCTATATGCACTATCAATATATTATTCTATGATTCAATAAATTTATTATATATTGAGTCATGTTATTGAAAAATAGAAAAGCATATGCTTCTTTCCAACAGCTCTTTATAAGTAATCAGGGATTTAGACAACAGATATAAACTACTATTTTTTAAGTCAAGACATTATGCGCACATCTGGGTGGCTTAGTCGGTTAAGTGTCCGACTCTTGGTTCCAGCTCTGGTCATGATCTCATAGTTAGTGAGTTCAAGCCCCGCATCAGGCTCTGTGCTGACCGTGCAGAGCCTGCTTGGAATTCTCTCTCTCCTTCTCTGTCTCTCTCTAAATAAATAAATGAATAAACTTAAAAAAATAAATCAAGCCACTATGTAAAGCTAAGAAGTTTATGAGTACTTTTTCAGTTTCAAGTGAAAGAAACATAGCTTAAAGTAATAAAAAGGCGGCATTTCCTCTTTCACAAAACTCAACAGCCCAGGAGAAAAGCTAGCTTCAAGTAAGCTGGATGCAGGGAGGCTCACAGTCAGCCTCAGAACTCCCCGATTTCTCCCTTCAACCTTCAGATCTACTTTTGTCTGCAGCAGCTTGGGCCCCAGGCAGGTGTTCCCCACCTGGTAGTTTCAAAAGCTGCAGCTGCGGGTTCTCAGGTCTGGTTGAGAGCCGGAAATTGGCCCGCTCCGCGCCTGGGGAACCCGCCCTGTGGCTCTCGCTGCTCTGGCCCCGCCCCCAGGCACAGCCCCCACACCGCTTCTACTAAGAGTGGAAGAATCGAAAGAGAAAATTAATTATAGAATTGAGCCAAACCTATTTGTGTAAACCTATAGAATGCACATAGCTACTATTGGAGGTATAGCACTCTGACCTCTGGTGGTTAGAAGTCATGGAGAAAATTCAGCCTTAGTTCAAAGACAACAGCAATTTAATTTATTTCACATTATGGTTTTATATGATCTTTTTCACTTTATTTAAGATATCGGTGTCCCTCCTTTTTATCCTCTCCATTGAAGCATTCACCCATTTTGGTGCCCAAAATTTCTTTTGACGTGCTTTCTGTATCCCTTATTTTTCCTCTCTCTCAACTGACAACCATCTTTCTCTTTGGCTTCATTTATTTAGACTATTGTGATAATGTCCTGACTTATTTCCTGATCTCCAATCTTTCTTGAAAATCAATACCTGAAAAGTCTTCCTACAAAACTGCTTTAGTTGTGTAGCATCCAGCGGTGGAGTTTACTCTGACACTTAATTTATCAGGTCCAATAAAACACCCTGAGTCTGGGGGCGCCTGGGTGGCTCAGTCGGTGGAACGTCCGACTTCAGCTCAGGTCATGATCTCATGGTTCATGGGTTAGAGCCCCTCAGTAGTCTCTGCTGACAGCTAGCTCAGATCCTGGACCCTGTCTTCGGATTCTGGCTCTCCCTCTCTCTCTGTCCCTCCCCTGCTCTCTCTCTCTCTCTCTCTCTCTCTCTCTCTCTCTCTCTCTCAAAAAAAAAAAAAAAAAATCCTGTGGCTAGCGTCAGTTTTCCTGTGCTGCCTTCCATTCTTTCTGCTTAAGAAATTACAGTTAGCTTTCTGACACAGGCAATCAGAAGCTTCCATAAATAATAATACACTCACGTAATACAAGTTGACATGCTGAACTTTAAAAATTGGGAACACTCATACTTTTCTGATCTCATATAAAATGTAGATTGATACATTTTAAATTTCATTCTGCCAGACTTATCTAATATTCTACATTGAAAACTTCATTAAACTTCTTATCATTTTTTAAGAGCAAGTTAAGTGTATGGTTTATTTCTCATAAAAAATACGGATTGGTACAAATTTGTAAGGATACTAACTAAATGCTCAGATTATAAGCTAAAACAAAAATATCTGTTCCTAAATGTTTATCATTTTCATGTTTCATTCTTTCTTTCCTGGTTAGTGGCTGAGATAGTAAGAATTCTAATTTCATTATTGTCTACATTTTCTCTTTCAGTTTGCAAAGACAAACATAAAAATTGGCATCATTCACTCTGAAACCTTACAGATTTTATTGTACACCCCCCCTTTTTTTGGTAAACGAGACAGCAACAACAAACAAAGGTAGAGAGACATTTAAGTATTGGAGAATATTTTTTTAATGTTTATCTTTCAGAGGGAGAGAGACAGCATGGGGGGAGGGGCAGAGAGGGAGACACAGAATCTGAAGCAGGCGTCAGGCTCTGAGCTGTCAGCACAGAGCCCGAGTGGGGCTCAAATTTATAAACTGTGAGATCATGACCTGGGCTGAAGTTGGATGCTTAACCGACTGGGCCACCTCCAGGCGCCCCTAAGATTTTATTTTTGAGTAAGCTCTACATCCGGTGTGGGGCTGGAACCCATAGCCCCAAGGTCAAGAGTCACAAGCTCCCCCTCTTGTTTTTCCTCTTCACTGTTTTCCTTTGTCAATTTTCGCATTTTTAACGACAGCATATAGTTTTTTCTTCTATTCATGTAAAGTTGTTTAAAAAAGACCGAAATAGGACTACTTAAGCTTCAGTTTTCTTCTCTATAAAAAGAGCATAATAAAACAGTAGTAGTACTACTAATTTATAGGATTACCTATACTACAGTAGTAGTACTACTAATTTATAAGAGTTATTGTGATGAATCTGATAATTCAGTGAGGGCTTAATGTGGTTACTGACACACACTTCTAAATTCTCAAAAATTGTTAGCCTTTACTATTATTGTGTAGATTCACTTGCATTTTTAGTGTGTCTTTGGGTATACGTATTGGCTTGTCTACCACCAAACTTATTTTTTTCTTTTTAAGTAGGCTTCCTACCCAGCATGGAGCCCAGCATGGGGCTTGAATTCCCAAACCTGACATCACTACCTGAGCGGACAGCAAGAGTCTGATACTTAACAAACGAAGCCACCGGTGCCCCTCCCATCAAACATTTACAAAGCGTTAAATATTACACTATGGGCTGAAAAGCCAATAACAAGATAGTGTGTCTATTCTTATGAAGTTTACAATCTAATTTCAGAATCAAAGCAGAGAGATTTAAAATGTATAAATACAATGTGATATATACAGATGACGGAATATTATTCAGCCTTAAAAAGGAAGTCAATTCTGAAGCATGCTGCTACATTGACAGCTTGAAGACATTATGCTAAATGAAATAAGGTAGATACAAAAGGACAAATATTGTACGATTCCACTTATATGAGGTACCTAGAGTAGTCGGAGTCATACACTCAGAAAGTAGAACTATGGTTGCCAGCAGCTGGCTGGGAGAGGGAAACGGAAGTTGTTTAATGAGGACAGATTAGTTTGGGAGGATGAAAATCTTCTGGCAATGGTTGGTGGTATGGATACACAAAAATGTGAATGTTCTCAATACTACTGAACTGCACATTTAAAAATGGCTAAAATAGTGATTTTTTTTTTATTTTTGAGAGACAGAGAGAGACAGGGGAGGGTCAGAGAGAGGGGGAGACACAGAATCCGAAGCACGCTCCAGGCTCTGAGCTGTCAGCAAGGAGCCCGATGTGGGGCTCGAACCCACCAACCACGAGATCATGACCCGAACCGAAGTTGGACATTTAACCAACTAAGCAACCCGGGGGCCCCTAAAATGGTGAATTTTATGTTATGTATATCTCACCAAAAATTTTAAAATTTAAGTATTAATATAAAGGAAAATCAAAGTTTAATACTGCAAAATAACAGGCCAGTTAAGTTATAAATTATCAAGTGCCATTTTAATTTTATTCGTAAAATGTGTTTTTATGTTTTGAATAAGTAGGACATTTCCATGGTACAAAAACAAAAGTTACAAGAGGAAATACAGGGAAAAGTAAATCTTCCTACGGCAATATGTATATATATATATATGTATATATATTGCAATAACTGTAGTCAGAACTGCAAACACTATGTTGAAACTTTTTTTCCCACTTAACAATGTCTTGAGTAGTACATTAAAAGCAACTTATTTTTTTAAATTTTTTAAAGTTATATTTATTTATTTTGAGAGAAAGAGTGAGAGAGAGCAAACGTGAGGCAACCTTGTTCGTTTTTAAGAGCTGTATAGAGATACCATCAATATATTTAACAAATCCCTACTAAGAAGCCAGAGAGGGTTTCTTTATTTTGTTATTACAAGAACATTTCAAAGAATCATCTGGCACATACGTCATTTTGTGTAACAGTGAACATTCCTGCAAGACAAATTCCTAGAGGTATGGTCACTGGCTTTTCAAATGATTCATATTAAAAGCATCCTCCATTCCCATTTACCCATTCCTCACAGCCAGCAAGTCCATTTAGATTTTCAATATTTATTCATGTCTGAAGTGTTGTCCTCAACCCGTCCTCTGGAAAGAATAATCTGTGCCGATGCTTTCATGCTACCTAACCCATGCAGGATTAGGTCTAATATCTTTATTTTGGAAAACAAGACTCAATTTCTTCTGGTCCCTGCATTTTCTCTATCACCCTTCTGTACCATCATCGCCCACTTTAACTTTTTGCTTTTATAATATATAAGAATTTATACTTTCAGGCTCCATGCATTCGCTCTTACTATCTCCTTGGCCTGGCATACCCTCCTCCACTTCTCCCACTTCCACTGTGGGGAGTCTAGACCATCTTAGTAAGAAGAACCACCTCCCTCTTAGGCTCCACTGGTCTGCGTGCATTTATCTTCCACAGCCATTGCTCTTCTCTAGGAAAACTATATCCTTGAAGTCGCCGGAAACAGTGGTAGGGAGTTGTCTCTTTTTTCCTTTCTAGCTCTAGCATCCAGCACGGTGCTTGAGGTCATGTGGTGTGCACTCAGTAACGTTTGTTTGCCTGAACTCAACTAGATCTTGGAGGGAAAGGGGTGGGGTCATTCATTCATTCATTCATTCATTCAAGGTATGGTTATGGAGAGGCCATTAAGTGCAAGAGTATGTGCTGGGCAGTGGGATTACAGTAACAGGGATGGGCAACATACACATGCAGTTCTAGTTCAGCTGGGTAAGGGCTGCGTGGACTCTAGGTCACAGTTTAGATTTTTTCATGGAAATGGTGAGCAAAAGGCGGTATTGTAATTAGAAGGAATCACAGGAGGAATAATGCTCATGATTTCTGACTTCTTGCTCACGGCCAATTGTCTTCATTTTTTAAAGCGGAGATGCTCTTCTGGTAAACAAGGTCAAGCACAGCGTCCTGGGTAAAACATAATAATGTGAGCTAACACTCACAAGGCAGCTAGGTCAGAGTCAGTATACTCCACGAAAGTTCGCTTTCTCTGCTAAATTGCCTTAATATTTAGCTGCTAAAGTGTCCTCTAAGGGTTAAAAACCCTTCTTTCTTGCTGTTCAATGATCTATATTGTTCAATCCAATTGTTCTTTGTCCTATTCTAGTCTCTTCTCCAGTATGACCTCATTTCACAAAAGGTTGAGGAAGCAAGTAAAATGAAATGAAAAAAGCAGGTTCTTTCAGAGTTGGTTAGAGTTAAATTCAGCACAGAGGACGGTCACTACTAGTAGCGTAACTTTAGGCAAGTACTTACACTATTTCTCCTTCTGTAAAATAAGCAAAACAATTTTTTTTATGTTAAGCGCTTAATATGGTGTCTGACAGAGCTCAACAGAGGAGAGCTATTAAGCGATTCTAAGAACCCTGGGCTTTGGCGTCTAATTTCGCTCTTGCAACCAAAAAAATTCTAAGCGTAATCTTCACCAAAATAAGTTAGACCAGAACGCGCGCTTTCAGCGATGATGCAATTTGGCTGCTCCGGACCACCGTCGCCGAGCATGCGCAGTAAACGTGGCGGGACGTAAGTGTCATGGCGACCTCCAGCTGAGGTGTTTCCCGTGGCCGCAGAACGGCGTGTGGACCGTCTCGCTTTGGGCTGGTGTGTTATCCCCCGATCTCCGGGTAGGGGTGGCGGGTGGGGCAGTGTGGGGCACAGTGTGGCCAGAGCTCCTTTAACGGCAGAGCCTTGTTTCCCCACTTTCGGTCTTTCTCGGGCCGGTCGCCGGTTTGGTTCGTAGTTGAAACGGGACTTGCCAGCCGGGGTCAGGGGATCGGGAGGCGGGTGGCGCCGCCTGAAGCGGGGACAGAGTCGTTGGCGTTGCGTGCTGCGGGGCTGCGAGGAATTCTTAAAGGATCTCGTCCCTTGCTGTCAAATCTGATTTCATTCGTTGTCCCACAGCGGTCTGCGCTGAATGTGTGTGATGGATGGGACGAGGCTTTCGCAGTTCGGTGGCTTTCACTGAGCTGCACCTCAAGATTGAAACAGACATTGGCCACAAAAGCCAGGGTCTTGATCTTTCACGTCTGTTCCCGTTTTATTCTCCTAAAGCCTCTCTCTGAATCTCGGGACGACACGTGTGTTTCTGGTGGAAGGTGATCTGGCTGCGGACCTCATTGCCTGATTCCCATTTTGTAGCCGGTGTTACTTGCACCACACAGGCGTGTTGTAGCGCTGGGCAGTGTTTATTACGGTGGCCCGACGCTGGATCACTGTCGCGCCAAATACGGTGGATGTAAACACTCCTGACCCAATCAGTAAGAGCTTGGAAGTAGCGTGGAACCTCGTTAACTTTGCTGGAGAAAGCACTATTTTATGAAGTCCAAGCCCTTTTAACTAGTTTTAAAGAGTCCTTACTGTGGTTTTGTGAACTTGTTGGAAGCTCACTATTGTAATCAGTGTTTATTTTCCAGACTTCTCTTTCCAGAGGACTTGAGACTGATTGCAGATCATCAAGACTGATTGCAGATAATCAAGGTACTTATTTCTTTCGAGCCTTTCGTGTGTGAATGAAGTGTTACGCATTGGAATGTTGAGAAACGCAGCCTGGTGTCTCAGCAATGCTGCACCATCATTATCTGGAAGTGCCATCTCCATATCTTGCCTTGTCACTAAATCTAAGAGACATTGTCATTCACTTCAACCTTTTATCTCCATTCCGCAGCACTGACCTTGTTGATCTTGTTGGCCTCTTTGACACGCTCCCTTCCTTTGCCTTCTATCGCCTACTGTTTTTCTGTTTCTGGTTGCTGCTTCTTAGTCTGGATTATAGCCTACTTGCCTTTTTGGCAGTTAAATTCGAAGTGCCTCAAAACTTGGTCCTGTATCCTTTTCTCTTTCTGGGTGATCTAATGTACATCTTAGTCAATTATTATTATTATTTATTTTAGCCATCCTAGTGGGTGTGAAGTGGTATCTCAGTGTGGTTTTGATTTGTGTTTCTCTTATAATGATATTGACATCTTATCATGTGCTTATTGGCCATTTTTATACCTTTGGAGATGAATGTATTCATCTCTTTTGTCATATTTTACATTGGGTTATTTATCTCTTTATTGTTGACTTCTGTACGTATTGTACACTGATACTGGATACTTATGAGACGTAATTTGCAAATACTTTCTCCCATTGTATGAGTTCTCTTTTCACTTTTTTTTATCTAAAAATTTTTTTTTAATGTTTTTATTTATTTTTGAAAGACAGAGACAGCGTGAGCAGGGGAGGGTCAGAGAGAGGAGTCACAAGATCCGAAGACAGGCTCCAGGCTCTGAGCTGTCAGCACAGAGCCTGACACGGGGCTCAAACCCACGAACCGTGAGATCATGACCTGAGCCAAAGTTGGACTGAGCCACCCAGGCACCCCTCTTTTCACTTTCTTGATGGTGTTCTTTGAAGCATATAAATTTGTAATTTTGCTGAAGTTCAGTTTTTTTCGGGTTTTTTTTGTGCTTGTGCTTTTGGTGTCATAACTAAGAAAGGAATAATGCTTAATCTAACATCACACAGATTTACATCTATATTGTCTTCTAAGAGTTTTATTGTGTTAGCTTTTAAATTTAGATCTATGGTTCACTTTTAGTTCATTTTTGTCTGTAATGTGAGGCAAGACTTCAACTTTTTTCGTTGCATGTGGATTGTTCTTTCTCTCCATTGGATTTTTTTTTGGCATCCTTGTTGAAGTCATCTGATGAAGTAATATATTTTTGACGAGCATTCTTGCATTCTAGATGGTTTTTATGAAAGACTAAGTCTAGGGTAAAGATTTTCAAACTTTAGTGCACATCAAGATCACCTGCAGGGCTTGTTACAGATTGCTGGGCTTTACTCAGAGTATCTGATTCAGGAGGTCTGGAGTGGAGCCGTCGAATTTTCTACCAAGTTTCCCAGTGGTGCTGATCATGCTGATCTGGGAACCACGAACTCTGAAAACTACTGGTGTAGGACTTTGGTTCACAGTGTGGTTACACGCGTGAGAATTACTGGAAGGTTTAAAAAGTAATCTCAATCCCCAGGGTCTGTTCCCTCCCCTCCCCCCTTTTAAAGTACTCTCTACTCCCAGTTTGGGGCTGGAATTCAAGACCGGGAGCTGCGTGCACTGAGCTTGCTGGGTGCCCCTGGTCCCCTAGACTGAGTCAGTGGCCCTGGGGCTCAGGTGTCGGTAGTTTTCCAAGGCTCCTCAAGGTTAATACAATGAACACGTAAGCTTCAGAATCTCTGTCTTCCCCCTCTGTCTCTGCTCTTCTCTGCTTAAGTTGTCTCTCTCTTTCTGTCTCTCAGAAATAAATAAACATTAAAAAAAAATTGAGAATCTCTGTCTGGGAAAATGGTGGTTCTCCACTGGGGATGTGTAGTGGAATCATCTGGCATGTTTTATGTTAATGTCCTTAAATTCCGCTCCTTGGAGCTTATGATACAGAGTGGGAACTGGGGATTTGATACTATAGAAACTCTCCTAAGAAATCTCATGTGCAAATAACACGATTATAAGATATTGCTTTATATTTTTTTAATCATTTTCAGTATCTCCCTTTTCACTGATGATTTTTATTCCCTTCATCAAACTTGAGGGCTTTTACCTTTTGAGAAAAAACTTTATGATCCTCTTGTTTCCTTTCATTGTTGTCTTTCTTTCTTTTTAGTCTCAAACTGTCATTTCCTTCTTACAAATTTCTGAGAGATAACGGTTCTCTCTACTAGTTTTTTGGAAATAAAAGCATTACAGGTAATGATGAGATGGTTCAGGTACTTACAATATGCAGCCACATTCACCATCCTCTGCTTTATATATGTCTTTTTTGTTTCTCTAAAGTGAATTTCTAGAAATAGAATTGGTGGCTCAAAGGATACAGTGTGTATGTCTTGGGGCGCCTGGGTGGCTCAGTTGGTTAAGTGTCTGACTCTTGATTTTGGCTCAGGTCATGATCTCATGATTCATGAGCTTGAGCCCCATGTTGGGCTCTGTGCTGACAGCATGGAGCCTACTTGGGATTCTCTCTCTTCTCTGCCCACATGCTCTCTCTCAAAATCAACATTAAAAAAAAAAAGGATGTATATGTTTTAAAGTTTGATATGTTGCTAGCAACAGTAGGGTTTTATCAGTATTTTTATCATAGGCAAAAAATAATTGATGGTTTAAACGCTCGCTGTTAGTGTGATTGAGCATCATTACTGCCAGTGCTGATTGGCTCTTGGCGTCTCTTGGAAGCCTCTTTTTCCTTTGCCCATTTTCCCCCTGGAATATGCTTATTTCTTAGCATCACATTGGACTCTCGTGTTGTTTGGGCTTTGCCAGTGAGGCTGAGCTCTAGTTGGGGGAGCGTGGTGTTGAGGCCTGGGTTCTAATTCTAGCTCCGTTGGTGTGCACATCTGTTGGCTTCTTTGGACTTGAGTTGTGTTACGGTGAGAGGCTTAGCAGTGTTTTCTGCTTCCGGTACTGTGTGATGTTGTGTGTCTCCTTCAGCGGACCCCTCTCATTTTCTTTCTCCATTCTCTTTCCCTCCCTGGGGTGGGTGCACAGTGCTGTATGGGATGTAAAGAATGTAATTAAAAAAGTATGGCTTTGATTGTGTCATGCAATTCGTAGTCCTTCAGTACATTTGAAGGCAGTACCCGGTCTTAGCCTTTCTCATTTATCCTATTTATTTCACAGACTAATAGCGATAGAAGAAACCCTAAGGGCTATTAGGTGTTTGCTTCAGATTTGCATCCAGTATAAGAAAGACAAGCTAAATTTACCTTAAGCATTTTATTAGTTCATTCATTTGGTCAGCAGATACCGTTGGCCTGCTCTGTGCTGGACATTGTTGTGGGTGTCAGATACGGTGGTGCAGACGAGGTGATGCCTTTTTTCCCGATGGCGCCGACACTGCAGTGAGAACGACGGAATTCCGTTGGGCAGTGAGGGGGTCAGGTCAGAGGTCAGTGTGCGTGTGCGCAAGCGTGCTCTCTGTGTGGTTGTCTTAGACGTGGAGGTAGGGAAAGGCCTCTCCAGGGCGGTGTCATTTGAATAGAGAAGTGGGCAGCCAGCCACACAGACATTTGGGGGATGGTATTCAGGCAGAAAAAAGGCGAGTGTGGCGACCTCTGAGTCAGAAACGAGTTTGGCATACTCAGTATCTCAGAGGTTTAGTATAGTCAGGACAGAGCGGGTTAGACTGGGTCATCGACAGTAAAAAAAAAATATTATTGAGAGCCTGCAATGCTAGATGTGGTTGGAGGTACCAGAGGGGTAAAGCAGTGAACAGAGCATATTCTGGTAGAAAGAGGTAGATATCAACCAAGTAATGAGAACATCTAAGCAGGTGCGAAGATGCTGCGGGAGAGGCACAAGGCAGGGAAGGGGGGGAGCAAATGTGTGTATATGCGGTGAGGTGGGAGTCGCTCAGGAGGATTGCACTGTGATCTTTGAGCAAAGGCTTGAAGGGCAAAACAGATCCTGGGATGCGCGTGTACCGAGTGGTTGTGAACTGGAAGGAGCCCGTGTGTTGAGTGGAAGGAGAAGATGGAACGGTAGGAAACAGAGTCAGCAAAGTAACTGGAAACTGATTATATACGTCCTTGCAGGTCTTTGCGCTGATTCTGGTTTTTTACTCTGTGCGGGAACACCATTGGCAGGTTTTGATCTGAAGCTTGAGATGCAGTTAGGATTTAAAGGGATCCCTGGCTCCTGGGCTAAAAATACACGTCCTTTGGGATTTCAGGGTAGAAGCAGGGAGACTAACTACGGCAATAATCCACGCAAGAGTCGATGCTGGTTTGTGCCGAGAATGTGGCAGTGGGTAGGGTTAGAAACAGTCAGATTCTGAACATATTTTAAAGTAGAGCCAGCAGGATTTTGTTGGTGGGTTGGAGGCAGGGTGAAGGAGGGAGAGGAGTCCGGGAAGACACCAGGACTTTTGCCTCGAGCAGGTGCAAGGTTGGGGTTGCCTTTAAACGAGATGGGGAGAGTTGTGAGAGGCTGTGGTGTGATGGTGTGGTGTGAGGTGGTGGTGGTGGTGGTGATGGTGTGTGAGGTGGTGGTGGTGATGGTGATGGTGGTGGTGGTGGTGGTGGTGGTGTGTG
>PISW01000052.1:617787-833732 GCA_004023785.1 Mungos mungo | reverse complement strand
TCAGGAGACTTGGGGTGTGGCCAGCATGGTAAGAGAAGATCCTGGAAGCCAGTGAAGAAAGCACCTCAAGGAGAGAATGGTCAGTATGCCAGGTGCTGCAGAGGGTGTCCCGTCAGATGACTGGTGATCTGTGATTACGTGTATTGTTGGAAGTCACGGAGATCATGACAGGCAATTTTGGTGGAAAGGTGGGGGTGGAAGCCTGGTTCATGAGAGAATGGGGGGTATCAGAAAATATATGTGTAGGGGCTCTTGCGGGGACTTTTTATTTTATATTTTGTGAGTACAGTTGACACACAATGTTACATTAGTTTCAGGTGTACAACTTAGTGATTTGACAAGTTCATACATTATTAGGTTATGTTCACCACAAGTGTGGCTGCCATCTGTCCCGTTACTTGGCTCTCACAGTATTCATTGACCGTATTCCTTATGCTTTTGCTTTTTCCCCCATGACTTATTCCGTAACTGGAGGCCTGATCTCCTACTTTGCCCAGTTTGCCCTTCTCCCATTTTGCCCAGTCCCCTACGACTCTCCCCTCTGGCAACCATCAGCTTGTTCTCTGTATTTGTAGTTCTGATTCTGCTTTTTGTTTATTTTTTTTAGATTGAATTTATGAGTAGAATCATATGGTATTTGTCTTTCTCAGTCTGACTTATTTCACTTGGCGTAATACCTGCTAGGTCCATCCATGTCTCAAATGGTACAATCTCATCCTTTTTATAGCCGTGTAATATTCCATTGTGTGTGTACCACATTCTCCTTGTCCACGAGCCTATTGGTGCACGCTTAGATGGCTTCCATGTCTTCACTATTGTAAATAACGCTGCAGTAAACATAGGGGTGCACGTATCTTTTTGAGTTAGTGTTTTTGTTTTCCCTGGATAAGTACCCAATAGTGAAATTATTAGATCATATAGTGTTTCTGTTTTTTAATTTTTTGAGGAATCTCGGTACAGTTTTCCATGGTGTGTGCACCAATTTACATTCCTGCCAACAGCACATGAGGGTTCCTTTTTCTTCACATCCTTGCCAACTTATTGATGGCTGTCCTCTTGATTTTAGCCATTCTAACCGGTGTGAGGTGATATCTCTTTGTAGTTTTGGTTTGCATTTCCCTGATGATTAGTGATACTGAACATTGTTTCATGTGTCTGTCGGCCATATGGATGCCTTTGGAAAAATGTCTGTTCAGGTTCTCTGCCCATTTTTAATTTTGATGTTGAGTTGTAGTAGTTTTTTGTATATTTGTGTTACCCCTTGTCAGATACATCGTTTGCATATATATCTTGCCCATTTAGTAGGTTGTCTTTTTGTTTTGTTGATAGTATCCCTTGTTGTGCAGAAGAGTTTATTTGATAGAGTTCCATTAGTTTGGTTTTGCTTTTGTTTCCCTTGCCTTTGGAGATGTATCCAGAAAAATGTCGCCTTGGCTGATGTCAGAGAAACTGCTGCTGTGTTGTCTTCTAGGATTTTAATGGTTACAGGTCTCACATTTAGTTCTTTAATCCGTATTGAGTTTTTTTTATGTGTGGTATGAAAAAATGGTCCAGTTTCATTCTTTTATATGTAGCCATCCAGTTTCCTGGCACACTTTATTGAAAAGATTGTCATTTCCACATTGTCATAGATTAGTTGACCATATAAATGTAGGTTTATTTCTGGCATCTGGATCCTGTTCTATTGATTTATATGTCTGTTTTTGGGCCAGTACCATACTGTTTAGATTATTACAGCTTTGTTATACCTGTTGGAATCCAGAATTGTGATAGCTCCAGTTTTGTTCTTTCTCAGGATTGCCTTGGCTATTCGGAGTCTTTCCTGGTTTGGTATTATTTATTATGGTTTTGCAAAAAGTGCTTCTGGTATTTTAATAGGGTTTGCATTGAATCTGTACGTTGCTTTGGATATATCGACATTTTAACAATATTAATTCTTCCAGTCCATGAGTATGGAATATCTTTCCATTTGTTTATGTCATTTTCAATTTCTTTCATCAGTGTCTTACAGTTTTCAGTGTATAGGTCTTTCACCTCTTTGGTTAAGTATATTTCTAGTCATTTTATTCTTTTCGGTGTAGTCATAAATGGTGGTGTTTTTTAAACTTCTCTTTCTCTGACTTTAGTGTATGGAAATGCTACTGATTTCTGGTATTCATTTTGTGTCTTGCCACTATATTGAATTCGTTTATTCCTTCTGGTAGTTTTTTGATGGAATCCTTAGGATTATCTGTGAGTAGGGACAGCTTCACTCTTTACCAGTATGGGTGCCTTTTCTAGTCTGAGCGCTGTGGCTGGGACTTCTGGTACTGTGTTGAAAGAAGTGGTGTGAGTGGACGTCCTTGTCTGGTTCCTGACTGTAGAGGGAGAGCTTGCAGTTTTTCACCCTTGAGGATGATGGTGGCTGTGGGTTTTTCATACATGGTCTTTCTAATGTTTAGGTGTGTTCCCTCCAGTTCCATTTTGTTGAGAGTTTTTATCATGAAGGTATCTTTTCAAATATTTTTTCTGTATCTGTTGAGGTGATCATATGATTTTTATCCTTTGTTTGGCTGATGTCATTCATAATGTGAATTGATTTGTGAATATTGGACCATCTTGGCATTCTAGGAATAAATCCCGTGTGATTGAGGTGAATGATCTTTTTATTTTAAAATTTTTTAAATGTTCTATTTATTTATTTTTTGATACAGAGAGAGGCAGAGCATGAGAGGGGGAGGGGCAGGGAGAGAAGGAGACACAGAACCAGAAGCAGGCTCCAGGCTCTGAGCTAGCTGTCAGCACAGAGCCTGACGCGGGGCTCGAACCCACAAACGTGAGATCTGACCTGAGCCGAAGTCGCAGGCTTAACCGACTGAGCCACCCGGGCGCCCTGTGAATGATCTTCTTAATGTATTGTTGTATGAGGTTTGCTAATATTCTGTTGAGGGTTTTTGGATCTCTCTTCATCACAAATATTGGCGTGTAGGTTTCTCTTCCAGTGTTTTTGGTTTGGGTATCAGGGTAATGCTGGCCTCATAGAATGTACTCCTTCCTCTTCTATGTTTGGAACAGTTGGAGGAGCATAGGTATTAAGTGTTCATTAAATGTCTGGTAGAATTCACCTGTGAATCCAACTGGCCTTGTATTTTGATTTTTTGGTAGTTTTTGGGTTACTGATTCAATTTCATGATTTGTAATTGGTTTATTCAGATTTTTTTCTTTTTAAAATTATCTTTTTTTTTTAATTTTAGAGAGACAGAGAGAGAGATAGAGAAAGAGAGGATGTGAATGGGGAAGAGGGGTAGAGGGAGAGAGAGACAGACTCTGACTCAACACAGGGCTTGATCCCGTGACCCCTGGGTCATGACCTGAGCCAAAATCAAGAGGTGGACACTCAGCTGAGCCACCCAGGCTCCCTGGTTTATTCAGATTTTTTTTTCTTGGTACAGTTTTGGAAGATTGTATATTTCTAGGAGTTTATTTCTTCTAGGTTGTTCATTTTGGTGCCACATAATGTTTATAGTATTCTCTTATAAGCCTTTGTATTTATGTGATATCAGCTGTCACTTCTCTCGTTTCTCATTTTATTTGGGTCCTTTCACTTTTTTTCTTGATAAGTGTGGCTAAAAGTTTTTCAGTTTTATCTTTCCAAGAACCAACTCTTGGTTTCAATGATTTTTTCCCTATTGTTATTTCAGTCTCTACATCATTTATTTCTGCTCTGATCTTTATTGTATCCTTTCTTTTACTCATTTTGGGCTTTGTTCTTTTTTCAGTTCCTTTAGGTGTAAAGTTAGATCGTTTGAGTTTTTTGTTTTTTGAGGTAGGCCTGTGTTGCTATATATTTCTGTTTTAGGACTACTTGCCCTGGGTCCCATAGACTTTGGACTATTTTCATTTTCATTTGTCTCCATGTATTTTTAAAATTTTTTCTTTGCTTGTTTTCTTGATCCATTGGTTATTTAGTAGCATGTTGTTTAGTCTCCATTTTTTGTTGTTGTTGTTGTGATTTATTTCTAGTTTTAGATCGTTGTCGTTGGAAAAGATGCATGGTATGATTTCGGTCTTCTTAAGTTTATTGAGGCTTGTGTTTATGGCCTGTTATTCTGGAGAATATTCCATGTGCGCTTGAAAAGAATGTGTATTCTGTTATTTTGGATGAAATATTCTGTGTATGTTACGTCCATCTGCTCCAATGTATCATTCACATACTTTCCTCATTGATTTTCTGTCTAGATGATCTCTCCATTGATGGAAGTCCCCTGCTGTTGTTGTGTTACCATTAATTTCTCTCCTTCTGTCTGTTAGTGTTTGTTTTATCTATTTACGTGCTCCGGTGTTGGGTGCATAGATTCTTAGAATTGTTACATTCTCTTGTTGGACTGATCCTTTTATCATTATGGAATGCCAGTGCCCCTTTTTTGTCTCTTTAATAATGGTATTTGTTTTAAAGAAGTCTGTTTTGTCTTATAGAAGTATTACTACCCTGGCTTTTTTTTTGTTTTCTTTTTCTTTGTTTGGCTTCCATATGGTGGGATGGTGAATGTTTTTCTATTCCTTTGCTTTTAATCTGTGTGTATCTTTTATTTATTATTATTTATTATTATAAATTATATATTATTTAGTGTTTATTTCCTTATTAGAACAAAAGCACACGTGGGGTAGGGGCAGAGAGAGGGAGACACAGAATCCGAAGAAGGCTCCAGGCTCTGAGCTGTCATGACCTGAGCTAAAGTCGGGACACCTAACCGACTGAGCCACCCAGGGGCCCCAAGTCTGTGTGTGTCTTTAGATCTCAGGTGACTCTTGGAGGTGGGGTACAGTGGGCCATTTTTTTTTTTAAACATTCTCTGTGCCTTGATTGGAGCATTTAGGACATTTACATTTAAAGTAATTATTGATAGGTGTGTACTTGTTACTATGGAAAAATTCTGTTTTCTGATTGTTTTCATAGTTCTTCCTTTCCTTTGCTTTCTTTCTTTGAGATCATACGTATCTGTAGTGTTTTGTTTGGGTTTCTTTCTTTTTATGTTTTGTGTATCTATCATGGGTTGAGTTTGCGGTTTCCATGAAGTTCATATGTAGCATGCTACGTAAAGGGCAGTTCATATTAATTTGATGATCATTTAAGTTCACACACAGTCTAGAAAAAAACAAATGGAAAATCTTTTTCCTTTTTCTTTTTTGCCTTTTTACTCCCTTCTCCACACTTTGTGTGTATGTTGTTGTATTTTACATCTTTCTCTTAAACCTAATATGGCCATTTCTTTTCCACTTAAAGAAGTCCCTTTTACATTTTTGTAAGACTGGTTTAGTGGTGATAAACTCCTTTAACTTTTGTTTGTCTGGAAAACTTTTTTTTAAAATTTTTATACATTTATTTATTTATTTATTTATTTTTTTATTTTTTTTTAATGTTTTATTTATTTTTGATACAGAGAGAGACAGAGCATGAGAGGGGGAGGGGCAGAGAGAGAAGGCCACACAGAACCGGAAGCAGGCTCCAGGCTCTGAGCCCGACGCGGGGCTCAAACCCACGAACGTGAGATCTGACCTGAGCCGAAGTCGGAGGCTTAACCAACTGAGCCACCCAGGCGCCCCCATTTATTTGTTTTTGAGAGACAGAGGCAGAGCACAAGTAGGGGAGGCGCAGAGGGAAACACAGAATCTGAAGCAGGCTCCAGGCTGAGCTGTCAGCACAGAGCCTGACGTGGGGCTTAAACCCACGAACTGTGAGATCATGACCTGAGCCGAAGCTGGACGCTTAACTGACTGAGCCACCCAGGCGCCCCATCTGGAAAACTCTTTATCTTTCCTTTAAATCTGAATGATAATCTTGTTAGGTAGAGTATTCTTCATTGTGGATTTTTTCCTTTCAGCGCTTTTATGCCTTGTTCTTCTTGCCTGCAGAATTTCTGCTGAGCAATCAAGCCTGATGGGGTTTCCCTTTTAGGGAACTTTCTGTTTCTCTCTTGCTGCTTTTAGGATTCTCTCTTTATCTTTAACCTTTAACGTTTTAATTATTATATGCTGTGGTGTGGACCTCCTTGGGTTCTTCTTGTTTGGAACTCTCTGCTTTTTGGACCCGGATGTCTATTTCCTTCTTTAGATTAGGGAAGTTTTCAGTTCTTCCTTCTTCACATAAGTTCAGCACCTTTCTCTCTTTCTTCTGAGACCCCTATGATGTGAACGTTCGTTTGCTTGATGTTGTCCAAAGACCTCTTAAACTTTCCTCATTTTCTAAAAAGTCTGTTCTCATTGCTGTTCAGCTTTAGTGCGGTACTGCCTTCCAGGTTGCGGGTATGTTCTTGTGCATCCTCTTCAGGTCCTGTTGGTTCCCTCTGGTGTGGTTTTCAGTACGGCTCTTACATTCTTCGTGTCGGATGGGTTGTTCTTAATATTTTCTGTGTCTTTCTTGAAGGTCTCACTGAGCTCTTCCACTCTTTTCTCCAGCTCAGGGAGGATCGTTACGATCATTACGTTAAACTCATTACCAGACATATCGCTTAAATCTGTTTCATGTGATTCTTTTACTGAGGCTTTTTTGTTTTCTTTTATTCTTTCAGAACACATTCTTCTGTTTCCCCATTTTGCTTAATTTTCTGTGTTTGCTTCTATGGATTAGGTGGATGAAATGGTTATTTCTCGAAAAGCTGAAAGAGCGGCCTTGTGTCTGGGGACCCTGTGCAGACTGTGGGTGCTTGCTGACCTGTGCTGGGTGGAGCTGTGGCCACACGTGCTTAGTTACTCTTTTAAACTGTGGCTTTTTAGGGATGCCTGGGCGGCTCAGTCGGTTGACTGAGCGACTCTTGTTCTTGGTTCAGGACATGATCTCACAGTTTGGGAGTTTGAGCCCTACATCAGGCCCTGCGCTGACGGTGCGGAGCCGGCTTGGGATTCTCTCTCTCCCTCTCCTACTCATGCAACCACGCTCTCTCGCTCTCTCTCTCTCTCTCTGTCTCTCTCAAAGTAACTGAATAACCTTAAGAATTTTAAACTATGGCTTCTTAAAGACTAAAGAAAAAAGAACTTAAAGAAGAAAAGAAAATAAGAAAAGAACAAAGCCAAAAAGAAAAAAATGTAAAGCAAACAAGACATATTTTAAAAAGTTTTATAAAAGCCAGTAAACATTAAAGCACACGTAAAGCACAAAACCGTGGCTTGTTTTCTTTGCCCCAGCAACACAGGACGGCTGGTGCGGGCTTGTGGGCCCTGGGCTCGCTGAGGTCACGCGTCCCTGTGATGGCCGCACCCACCGGTGACGGCGTCGGGACCCTCCAGTTTGGTGTTGGAACCCGCGTCTTCCGGCCGCGTGGCCCCTCCCCAGTCCGGTGTTTCGAAGCGGAGAGGGAGCGAGCCTTCCCACGCTTCTCAGCTCTTGCAAACTGCGACTTTTCTTCTGAGAGCTGGTGTGGGCTTGGGGCCCTGGGCTTGCAGAAGTCACGGTCTGCTGGGAGGGTTGGACCTTCCTGTCGTGGTGTCCGGACCCTGTTCCCGTCTAGGGGTTTTAGGTGGGCTGGGAGCATTACTGTGCCGCTTGCCAGTCCCTCTGACCCGGAGCGCTCTCCTGCAGCCCTGCTGCTGGGCAGAGGTTCCTGTTGCCTCTTTCCTATGCTGGTGGTTCTGTTAACCTGGGTTTCTGGTCCTGTGCCCGGGGACGGAGGGATCTGCTCCTGGTCCCTCAGTGCCGTCCCTCCCCACTGCAGTTCATCGTGTCGGGGGTGGGCGTGCCCTTGGTCACCGCATCTCCCTCTCACTGTTCTGGCTTTGGTTGTTGAGCCCTCAGGTCCTCGGGAGGCGTTGTTCTGTGAATAGGCGTGCTTCGGTGTGTGCCGGGGAGGAGGTGCGTTTCAGGGTCTTCCTTCCTACGTCATCATCTCGGATTGGAACTTGAGGAGTTTTTCTTTCTTTTTTTTGTTGAGCTTAAAATTTTGTTTTTTAAGTTTTATATTAGAGAGAGAGAGAGAGAGAGAGAGAGAGAGCATGAGCAGGGAAGGGGCAGAGACAGAGACAGAATCTGAAGCAGGCTCCAGGCTCCGAGCTGTCAGCACAGAGCCCAGTGCAGGGCTCGAACTCATGAGCCAGTGAGGTCGTGACCTGAGCCAAAGTCGGATGGTTAACCGACTGAGCCGCCCAGGCGCCCCCGTTAAGTGCTTGTTTTAATTCCAGTAGTTAAGGTGCGGTGGGAGAGCATGTCAGGTGTACGGTTAGTGACTCAGCACTCCCGTTCCACGCCCGGTGCTCACCACAGGTGCTCTCGGTCCTCCCCATCCCGTTTCACACACCTCCCCACCCACCTCCCCGCCGGCAGCCGGCAGTGTGTTCTCTAGCATTCGGAACCTGTTTCTCGGTTTGCCTCTTCATCTCTTTTCTTCCTTTTGCTTTTTGGTTTGCTTCTTAAATTCTGCATATGAGTGAAATCATATGGTATTTGACTTTTCTTGGGCTGACTCACTCAGTACAGTACCTTCTAGCTCCATCTACATCGTTGCAAATGGACGAGGAGTTTTTCTTTAAGGGAGAGAAATATGATCGAGCTAGAACATAGAGGAGGTGGGGTCAAGAGAAGGTTTTTGGTTTTTCAGTGGGAGAAGTAGCATGTTTACCCCAAGACGGTATTGACTGGGTGGAGAGACAGTAATGATAAGGAAGAGTGGGCGTTGGTGGGATTCCGCGCTTGACAAAGTCAGAGTAGAAGGATTGTTCTTGGTGGGGGGTGGGCTGTTCATTCACGGGAACAGATTGCTAGGTGGAGTACAAGAAGGAAGTCATCCGTCTGTGGGGGATGTGGGAGACGATCTGAGGGTCTGCTTCACTCGGGCCTTCTGTCTCTGGTACATCTTCTGCCGCAGTAGGAGGAGATCTGTGAGAAATTAATTTTCAGAAAATTCCCAAGATAAATGAGTTTTAGTTTCTTTACTGCAGGCTTTCAGTCTTTGCTCTACTAATGCGTGCTGGGAATCTGTAAGGAGGCAGAATTTCCTAAATTTATTTGACCACACTACTGTTTTTTCACTGGTAGATAGTATTTCAAATGAATAGGGCCCATTTCAGAAAGACTAACCCGGTTCATTTGTCCTTAATCTGGTTTGCTCGGTTGGCCAGGGCTCTTGTTTGCCTGAGCCGGAAACCCGATTTAAACTAATGTAAGCAACAAGGGGAAACTTACCGGCTCAGTGACGGGGCAGAGCAGGACTTTGCACCAGGTGCTCAAATAATGTCCTTATGGCTCTTTCTCTCTCCAGCTCCAATTAGGCTTCATTTCCGAGGTCTGTCCGTGGCGGGCAGCATGGCCTCTGGTCTCCCCAGGTTCATGTCCTCCCAGCTTGGCCACTTCAGTGAAGAGGGAAGCCATCTCTCCTGTTAGTTCTGGCATAGAAGTCTCCTGATGATCCTCGTGGTCTGGGCTTGTCATGTCCAAACCCGAACCAGTTCTGGTGGCCAGGAGGACGGGTCACTCTGAAGGCTTGGGTCACGGTCCCCACTCCTGTGTCTAGGGAAGGAGGAGGCCTGTGATTGACAGCCTCACCCCGACCGTGTTGTATGCGTGTTAACTGTACCCTAATCTTTCTCAGGTTAGATTATTTCTAATCTTTTGTTATTACTAACAATGTAAAACTGGCTGAGCTTTGAACACAGGCCTGTCTGACTTCCTGGGCATCATTTGTCATCGTTGTAGAGACTGCATGGCAGCAAGGGGCACGAAATGATCCTGTCCGGAGCGCTGCTCTGTTCATCGAAAGCTGTGAATGGAGAGGTGGGGATCTGGCGAATGGGAGAGGGAAGACTCATCAGAGGGGCTGGAGGCCAACAGGGAGTGTTAGGGTCCTTAGTGGTGGTGTGGGCGACCGGCCGAGGCACAGTGGTCGTTCTTACGCGAAGCAGGCGGTAGACTGCCGCGTGGGCTGTGGGTGGGGGCCCGTCTGGCTGGGATTGTTGTTGATCTTCTTTGGGTAGGAGAGCTTCCCTGTGTTTCAGATGGCTCTTTAAAGTGAGGGCGGGAACACCTCCAGACCCCCGGCGTTGGGAGTGGTTAATGAGATGACGCCGGGAGGCGCTGGTTTGATGTCTGTACGCGGTACTAGTAGTGACCCCCGTTAATGTACGCAAGTGCACGTTCCTTTTCCTTTCCAGGTGATTTTTTCCTCTAATTACTGTATTTTAACAGAATTACAGACTCACAGTAGTAAAAGTTATGTGGATATGCTGCATAGTTTATCCAGTTTTCTCCAATGGGGACATCTTGCAAAGCCGCAACAGAGGGTCACAACCAGGGTACTGACGTTGATGTAGTCAGGACGGAGGACATTGCCGTCGCTCCAAGGACCGCTCCTGGTGACAGTTGGCGGTCACGTTCACTTCTCTCCTGCCCCATCCTCTCCTTAGTCCCTGGTGACCTCTGTGGTGTTCCCCACTTCTGTAACTTTTGTTCTCTCAGGCTCAAGTATGTTCTGTAAACGTAAGGACAGCGTACAGAACCTTTTGGGATGGGCTGTAGTCCGGCGGCCTGCTTCCCTGGAGATTCATCCGGCGTGGTTTGTCCCGGGTCTGCAGTTTTTACTGCGGAGTAGGATTCCCTGGTCCAGACGCACTGCAGTTCACCCGGCCGCCTGCAGAGGGGCTTCTGGGTGTTTGCAGGTGCTGTAAGCGTTTGGGTTTAGATTTTGTGAGGAATAAATGCAAGTCTTCATTTCTCTTGGGTAACCCTCAGAAGTAGCGTGGGAGTTACAGGGTGAGTTGTTTAAGAAAACGCTGAGCTGTGGTCCAGAGGGACTGCTGTGTTATGTTCCCTTTAGGATTGTATGAGCGATGTAGCTTCTCTGCACCTTGTCAGCATTTAGTGTTGTCACTGTGCTTTTATTTTAGCCATTCCGGGCAGGTGCGCAGTGATGCCCTGTTGTGGTTGGAGTTCGTGTTTCTCCCACGGCCAGTAATGCAGGCTATATGCTCACTTGTCTCCTTCAGATCCTCTTAGGTGAAATGTCTTTGTCTTTTATTCATTTTCTCATTGGACTTTTTTAAACTGTGTTTTGAATTCTGGATACCAGTCCTTTGTCAGATAAGTGGTGGTTTTCAAAATTTTTCTTTTACTCTATAGCTTGACTTTTACTTTAAAAACATTTTTAATGTTTGAGAGAGAGAAGGAGGGAGGTAGAGAGAGAGAGAGAGAGAATATGTGCAGGGGAAGGACAGAGAGGAGGAGACACAGACTTGGAAGCAGGCTCCAGGCTCAGAGCTGTCAGCACAGAGTCCGATGTGGGGCTTGAACTCAAGCGCTGTAAGATCATGACCTGAGCCGAAGTTGAACGCTGAACCTACTGAGCCAGCCAGGTGCCCCTGTGCTGCTTGACTTTTTACCCTCTCTTAAACGGGTCTTTTGCAGAGCAAAGGTTTGAAATTTTGATGGTGTCTGGATTTATTAATTTTTCTTTTTATGGATCATGCTTTCAGTATCAGGCCCCAAAATTCCTCATCTGGCTCTAGGTCTAGAAGATTTTCTCTTACAGTTTTTCCTAAAAGTTTGTATTTTTATATTTTATGTTTAAGTCGATGACACATTTTGCATTAGTTTTTGTATAAGGTGTGAAACGTAGATTGGGGTTCAGGTTTTGTCTGTAAATGACCCATTGCTGCAGCAATAATGGAAATGGTTATCTTTCTTTAACTGAATTGCTTTTGTACTTTTGTGAAGAGTCGCTCAAGCACATTTGTGTGGGTCTCTTTCCGGTTCTCTGTTCTGTCTGTTGATTGATATTCCTGCGCTCCCACAGCACCGCAGTCTTCATTATTGGAGCTGTGTAATAAGTCTTCAGATTGGGCAGCTCAGTTCTGCCACTTTATTCTTTCCTCATCATTGTTTCAGATATGTTACCTTTTTTTTTTTTTAACCGGTCCATATAAATTTTAGAACAATCTTATATATGTCTACAAAACGTCTTGCTTGCATTGTGAACATCTTGCTTGGATTGTGATAGGAATGTCATTGTAAACTTGTACATCGATTTGGTCTTCCCTGACTGCTGTGGGGGCGAGGGGAGCTTACCGCTTGGTGGGCTGGTTGGCGGGTCCAGGGTTGCTACGTGGCCTCCTCCAGTTCTGCCTGGGTGGCTGGGGTGCCCCATAATGGCCTCGTAAAAGCAGAAGTCAGGAGGTGGGACTGTGGTTTTGTGTTTTGCGGGGTAGAATCGTTGCTGTCTGAAAGTTTTGTCCTGCCAGGCTGCCCCTTTTCTGGTTCTTTGAAAAGAGAGTTTGTTGACTGTATCTGTTGGCGATTCTGGGTTGCGGGCTTCTTCAGCTCCAAGTCTGGGACAGAGGAGGCGAAAGAAACCCCGGGTACCTCAGCTGGCCCTCGAGTTCCAGGGTCCCCTGCCAGTCCGCCTTCTCTCTACCCTTCACAGTCTTCTGAGGTTTATTTTATATGTAATGCCCGAGTTGTTCGTTGTAGTTAGTGGGACGGATAGGAGAAAGTACACCTGTTCTATCTTCCTGAAAGCCATGTCCACGTTTTTGTTCTTAATTATAAAAATTTTGAACATTCAGGAAAGTAGAATAAGATACTGAACACCAGTATACGTGTCTTAAATTTAAGACTTGTGAATGTTTTCCTGTATGTTTTAACCTATTTTTATTGTTTTAAAGTAAATTTATAGACATAATGATATTTAACCTCTGCATATTCAGTGTTCATCTATACAAAGAAGATTTTTAGAAAAGTTTATTTGTTTATAGAGACAGAGAGAGAGAGAGAGTGAGAGAGTGAGTAAGTTGGGGAGGGGCGGAGAGAGAGGCTCCATGCTGTCAGCAGTCTGACATGGGGCTCGATCCCGTGAACTGAACTGTGAGATCATGACGTCAGCTGAAATCCCAGACGCTTAACTGACTGAGCCACACAGGTGCTCCATAAAAAGATTTTTTAAAAATATCAAATAAAAAGTAAAATCATGTTTACTGTGTCAGAAATAAGATTTTTAAACTGAAGGGCAATACTTTATATCAGTACTTTTTATCTAGTGATTTACAGTGATATCCTAATATTACCTGACACCCACTTTGTTTTCTAATGTTCCTAGTTGTTTCCAGAATATCTGACAGCTCGTTGGACAATGACACAGAGTCAAGAACACGGATTGCATGTAGTTATGCTTCTAACTTGTTCACTGTGAATAGTCTTTCTTTTGTTTTTTTCTCTGTGATACTGATTTGTTGAAGAAATAGTTTCAGTTGAACCTTGAGATGTTCTATTATCAGTAGGATTTGTCTGATTGTTTCCTTGTGTTTCTTTATCTCTTGCATTTTCTGTAACTTGAAGTTAAATCTGAAGGCTTTACTAGATTCAAGATTAGGTGGTACATATGAAAGAGATTTGTGAGGGACCCACACACCTGTCGTTTTTTTTTATGTAACAGAGAAGATGCCTTCTGCTTCCTGTGACACCTTCCTGGACGACATAGAAGACATCGTTTCACAGGAAGATTTAAAGCCACAGGATAGGCATTTTTCACGGAAGCACGTTGTTCCGAAGGTGCGAAAGCGAAACACCCAAAAATATTTGCAAGAAGAAAACAGTCCACCAAGCGATAGGTAAGCTCTTGTTTTGAGATTGTATTCAGTATCCAACCGGGGTAGAAGCTGGTGTTACTGGTCTGTGTGATATATATGATGTCTCTTTCTAAAAATCTTTTGAATTTTGGGGAGGAGATTTTTTTTATTTGAATGGTTTTAAATTTAGCAAAGTAATGGGTTAAAAAATAAAAAGATATCAGATGGCATGTTTCTTGAAGACCCTTGAAGAAGGGTCAAGGATGGTATTTGTCATAAACAAAGGAACCACGGCTCCCCCCCCACCCCAACGCCTGCCTCCATGGCCCAGGATCTCTTTGATATCACTGTAGTTGGTACGGAATTTTGTATTCCTTCCAAATGGGAAATTTTACTGGATTTTGTAATTGTTATGAGACAGTGGTGCTTTGGGTATTTGATTTTTCTTGGCAAATTTACAGATATTTCCGGATCAGCTAAAGGCATTGGGCACAAATAAATTACTGTGTTGTTTATCATAAGGTCTGTAATTTTGTGAAATTCTAATACAACCTAGCTAGGATTATGCAGGTGTATAATTTTAACAGGCTTATATTTGTTTAGATAGTAAATTGTTGAAAGTTTTAATTCACTAGATTTTGTTTGTAACAGTAGGTTTTTAATGTCTGCTTGAATTTAAACTTTTAAATATTTTAATGACTGAAGTTCATTGAATTTGATCTAAATCTGTCTTTAAGGTAACTTTTATTTAAATTTAAATTATTAGGGCACTTCGAGTTGAAAGACCTTTTTTCCCTTTCTAAAAATATTAAATTTTTATAACTCTGTTTTTATATATGGAGTATTTTTAATTATGCTGGGAGTGATGGTTTTTCTGTTTTGATTCAGTTATTTGTAAATTACAAAGATTGTAACTATTATACAGGAGTCTGTGAGCGGGTGGATGTGCTTAGTTTTTCTTTATTTGGTTCTGTTGCTAGAACCATTTTCTTTTCTTTTGTTATTTGTATTTACCTTTTTATGAATCTAACTTACTGACAGTACATTAGGAGTACTGAATTTAAAATATAACGCAGAGAAAAGGAAGATATTTTTATGTGGAGAGTCATAACTTAGACTCTAGGGCTGTTTTATCTTGATTTTAGACTTTTGGTGTAACAACTGATTATGGACTACGTTGGTACAGTTCATGAATAGATTGTGAGTTGGTTGCCGTGAGTGTGTTTTTGCATAATATGTCCAGCAGTCACTGAGTGTTTTTTGTTCTAAAAATCCCTAACTGAGACTTACTTTTTTTTCTCATTGATTATTGGATAGCACTATTCCAGGCATCCAGAAAATTTGGATGCGGACGTGGGGTTGTTCTCACAATAATTCGGATGGAGAATACATGGCTGGACAACTGGCTGCGTACGGCTATGAGATTACAGGTAACGGGACCTGCGGTGTGTTTTACTGATGAAATGTTTCAGGGCTGAGTTCTGTAGACTTACGTATTTTAGCTAAAGCCGTTAAAGCATGTTTTAGCATAAGTTAATGATTTTAAAGCAAAACAAAATGATAGCTCGTATACATTTGGATGATTACAGATACATTATTTTAAAAATACTTCAAAAAACTACTTTGAAATAAATTTAGACGTACAGGAAAGTAGGAATATCACAGTTTGCATATGTGCTTTACCCAGTGTCCTCTATACTGACATCTCGCATATTATGCTGGAACTATTAAACTGGGAGGGTCGGTTAACCTGAGGACAGCACTGTCACCCGAACTACAGATCTGTGTGAATTGTGCCCATTTCCCCACTGACGTTCTTCTGTTCCAGGATCCAGGCTAGCGTCGCACTGCATGTTTATTTGTGACATCTCCTTAGTCTCCGCCCATTGACAGTTCGTCATTTTTTCCTTGTCTTCTGTGTCTGTGGACTGCTGAGGAAAGCCGATTAGTTATTAGCTGTTTTGTAGAATGTTCCTTCACCTCGGGTTTGTTGGGTGTCTTCTCCTGATCAGCATAAGGTTACTTACGCATTCTTGGCAAGAGGAGCACATTGATTTTTAGGTGCATCATATCCGGGAGATGGTAGTGAGCTAACATGTCTTATACCCAGTGGGCCACGTCTGCCAGACTTCCCCACAGTCAAGTCCGTGTTTTTCCCCACTGTAATTGATAGATCACCTGTTTCCCCTCATCCTTTTCTCTGCCAGTTTCAGAATCTGGTGACGTTAGTAGTTGTCCCTGGATCGTGTCGACTGCAGCCATTGCTTTTTGTTGAGTGGTGATTCTCTGTTTTCTTCCTTTCCTCCACGCTTATTAACTGGAATTCTTCTGTCAGGAAGACGATCCTTTCTCCCCGGCTTGATTTCCGCGTATCGGCCTGGACTTAATATGCTTATTCGGCGCTCCTGTGGGTGTAGTCCTGGCCTGTTGTTATTTGGCTGCTCGTCTTGTTCCAGACTTGGCCGTGGCCCCCGGGTCTTTTCAGCAGGCCCCCATTCTTTCTGTTTTCTACCGCGGCAGGAAGTGCTCGTCTCGTGTTCTCCCTTCCCAAGCCTTGGGAGCACCCGTTCTTCCAGGGAGTCCTGCTCCCTTTCATTAAAAGAGTGGTGTTTGGAGCCAGACGAGCTTTGTGGACGGCCAGTAGGTGAGCTCACTGCCACCGTGAAGTGTCCGTGCGCCCAGGTGCTGTCGGGACGGAGCTAGGAAGAACGTCTGTGTAGAAACCGGCACGTGTGCGTGTCTGTACTGCTGTGTCTGTCGGCATGTGTATTGAACGGGGCCATGACTTGTAGGCTCTGTGACAGGCACTGGCCCTGGGCTCTATATGTCACCTAGCTTAGCCTTCGGCAGATGGGGAAATATTGGCATCCCGACCTTACAAACGAGAATGGAGAGGTTGTGTCCGACCTTAAATCACACAGACAGTGAAGCCTCCTGTCGCTCTGAAACCCTGCTCTTGGCAACTGTCCTGTACGTCACGTTTGCCTGTGTGACTGGCAAGGTCTTAGCCAGAATATGGGAGGGTTGGAAACTTCCTTCTTTCCTAGCAGTGTTTCCTTCAGCAACTAAGTGATCCCAAAGCCTTAACTCTGTGTTTCTGATAACTTGTCCTTGAGACTGCAAAATCAGCCTGAATAATTTTGTTCGTTAGATAAATGTGTTTTTAGAATTATTTCTCTAAAAAGAAACAAAAAAGGATTCTTCTGGAATCATTTGTAATTTTTAGTATTAAGTTAGCTTGGGTTTGTCTTGATACGTTCTGATGGTGCGGAACATTAAGACAATAGTCTATAAAGTAATTTCCTAAAACATTAAAAACAATGAGCTTGGCTTTTCCTAGGTAGTGTTAAAAATCTAACATATTTTAATCTTAGTCCACTAGCAGTTTGTCTTTGATCTTATTACAGTACTTTTCTAAATGATAAAGTGATAGTAAAACAGTAGTCCTGATGCATTTATACAAGAATACTAAATTTTGTTATGTATATCCAACTTTAGCTTTTTTTTTTACTTTTGAATTTTTTGTTTTAGAGAGAGAGTGCATGTGAAAGGGAAGAGGGGCAAAAGGGAGAGAGAAAAATTTTTTTTTTTTTTTTTTTTTTTTTTGAGGGACAGAGAAAATCTTAAGCAGGCTCCATGCTCAGCGTGGACCTTGACATGGGGCTTGGTCTGAGGACCCTGGATCATGACCTGAGCCAACATCAAGGGTTGGATGCTCGAGCCACTGAGGAGGTGCCCCTAATTTTAGCTTGTTTGGATACAGTAAAAAGGGAGAATTAAGGAAGCAGCTACTTGGATAATGGATTTATTTTTCTTATTGATGTGGTGTCCTACTTTTGTGTAGTTTCGTTACTAGTATATATTTGTATTACCTTTACTGTTGGTGGTCCCCCACTTTAGAAATTTATAGTCTATGTTTAATTCTAGTTTGGCTTGTGCATAGTGGACTTAGAGTCCCTTTTCTCACTGGTCAGGTGCCACAGGCCCAGAAAGTATGAACAAGTAGCTACTGTCAAACATTTAAAAAGGAAATTTCTGGGGCGCCTGGGTGGCTCAGTCAGTTAAGTGTCCGACTTCAGTTCAGGTCTTGATCTCGTGGTCTGTGGGTTTGAGCCCTGCATCGGGCTCCGTGCAGACAGCTCAGAGCCTGGAGAGCCTGTTTCAGATCCTGTGTCTCCCTCTCTTTTTCTGCCCCTCCCCCGCTCATTCTCTGTCTTTCTCAAAAACGAATGAACATTAAAAAATTTTTTTCTTAAATAAATCTCTACAGATTTTATATTTACATTAAATATATGAGATGATGATCGCTGGATTGTCTTTGCCAGTAGTCTCTCATTATTGTGGAATAGTGGGAGTTTATAAAATTTATAGCTAAATAATTTAAAATGTTTTAATCCACCTAAAATGTTTTTTAACTGTATAATTGATACAAAATAGGTATAAACTATAGATTATGTAGAGTACATACAGATTATTGAATTCAGTACACAATAAATTCAAAATTAGCTCTCAGTTACAATAGTAGATATTTTTACTATTTGGGGATAAAGGAGATGATATGGGTCTATACTTGAAATTGCTTTTGATTGCGTGAATCCAGGAATATAATTGTTCTCGAGTAAAATCTCACAGAGGCTTAGAGCCATTAGCTCTGGTCCATTGCTGCTTTCAAACCGTTTTTATTTTGAGAGAACAGGTGGTTCATCACTCACAAAACAGTGCCGGCTTCTCATTTCAACATGACACCTGCTGGGGAGAAGGAACGTCATTCCCCAAATCAGAAGAGTCCAGTGCATCCGGGGTTTGTGGGTGCGTGATGCACTCAGTGTCAGGGAGAGCCGTGAAGCTGTGCCCGCACACAGCATGGCTTCTAAAGGAAGTAGGATTTGAATGCGTGCATTCCGTGCGTGCTGTCTCTTCAGGTCGTCAGTTTCAGCAGCCTGAATCACATTTTCCCGCCAGTAAGGCTACCTTTGGTCATCGTTCTTGGATTCTTTCTTTGGGGATGTTGGGAAAGTATTTTCAGTGTCCTCGTTCGTGGCGGATCTTCGTATCTTCAGAGTACATTTAGTGTTCGAATGGTCACAGTTCATTTGAAGCCAATAAGTAATAAACAAAGTACGTGATACGATGTTGAACCATGCTGTTTTAGTTAAAAGTAAGGCATTTAAAAAATCTTAAAAAATTTTTTTTATGTTTTTATTTATTATTGAGACAGAAACAGAGTGTGAGTGGGGGAGGGGAAGAGAGGGAGGCAGACACAGAATCCCAAGCAGGCTCCAGGCTCTGAGCCAGCTGTCATCACGGAGCCGGATGCGGGGCTTGAACCCACGAACTGTGAGATCATGGCCTGAGCTGAAGTTGGACGCTTGACCGACTGAGTCACCCAGATGCCCCAGGCATTTTAAAAATCTTATTGATTATGAAAACTGTTACAGAAGAGTTTTCAAAAATATTTATAGTAGTGATGCTTATGCCTTTTGGATCACTTGAGAATCTCATGACTGTGATTTCATCAAAGAATTTATAACCAGTTGCTGAGTCCAGTAGGGGAATAAAGGCATGGTCTCCCAAGGTGATGGCTTTAGGGACAGCTGTCATTTAGGTAGAGCTATGTTAGAGATATTTTAGACAGAGCTACGCTAGAGGGAGAGAGAGAGAGAGAGAGAGAGGGGCTCAGAGAGACATTGTTTAGTTTGTAGCTGTGCCTGGTGTGAATGAATGAATGAACGAACGTAGCATGTGCTTTTTGGTTTAGTGGAAGAAAGTCCGTTGCACGGCCATGGACTGAATTTCTAGTTCACAGACAGAGGAGAACAATGTGAGTTATGTACATGGAATATTTGTGATAAGCCTACATAGGTCAGAATAGAGCGTTTAGCTTGGGTGCCCCCAGTTTCAGAGAAATCACTTTTATTTTACTTTACTGTTTTGAGAGAAAGCACGTGCACGTCGTGCATGTGAGCAGGGGAGTGGGGGAGACTCTTCAGGAGGCTCCATGCCCAGCGAGGAGCCAGACACAGGGCTGAGTCTCATGACCGTGAGATCATGACCTGAGCCAAAATCAAAGGCCGGACACTTAACCAACTGAGCCACCCGGGCGCCCCAGAGAGAGAGTTTTTAAATTAGCTTTTACAGTTCTGATATTTCCTCCGTGTATTTGTGTATCATTTATTCATTCAGCAAGTGTGGTCTGAACATGATGGGTGTTGGAGTGGTGCTAGGACCTGTGAGACATGAACATGAACTAGACGTGGATTCCTAGGATGGAACATTGTTCTTTGGCAAAGGAAAAAGCCTTCATATTGTGTGTTACATCTTAGAAGTTATTTTAGTAAATGGTCAAGCTCTTAGTGTGGTTTTTCATAACACAGGGATGAAGGACCTGCTTTATCAAAAGAGCCGTTACAGTTTATGGTACAGAAATGCTTGGGGAGACCGCCAGGTCAGAGTAACATTTGTGTGTGTGCTGTCTCGTCACGGTAAGCGCACTCCTGAATCCTCGTCCTCCTCACCTACTTCACCTACTTCACCTGCCCCGCCGCCCACCTCCCTTCTGGTGACCGCCAGTGTTCTTTACAGTGGAGTCTGTTTCTTTCTTTCTCTTTCTTCCTTTTTTTCCTCTGCCTTTTGTTTCTTAAATTCCACTATGAGTGGGATCGTATGATGTTTGTCTTTTTCTGACTTACTTTGCTTAGCATAATACTCTCTAGCTCCACCCATGTTGTTGTAAATGGAAAGATTTCATTCCTTTGTATGGCTGAGTACTGCCCCACAGTGTGTACTTTCCACCTCTCCTTTATCCGGTCATCATTCGATGGACACTTGGGCTGCTGCCATAGTCTGGTTTTTGTAAATGCTACAATAAATGTAACGGTACATGAATCCCTTTGAATTAGTGTTTTCGTATTTTCTGGGTAAAGACCCAGGAGTGTGATTACTGGATCTTAGGGTAGTCTTATTTTTAAGTTTTTGAGGAACCTCCATATTCTCTTCCAGAGCGGCTGCACCAGTTTGTAGACCGACCAACAGTGCAGGAAGGTTCCTTTTCCTCCACATCCCCCAACACTGGTTGTTTCTTGTGTTTTTGATTTTAGCCACTGTGACAGGTGTGAGGTGATGGCACATGTCATTTTGAGTTGCATTTCCCTGATGGTACGTGATGTTGAGCATCTTTTCCTGTATCTCTTGACAGTCTGTATGTCGTCTTTGGAGAAATGTCTGTTCATGTCTTCTGCCCCTTTTTTAATTGGACTATTTGTTTTTTGGGTGTCGAGTTCTATCAATTCTTTATGTATTCTAGATACTAACCTTGTATTGGAAATATCATTTGCAAGTATCTTCTTCCATTCTTGTGCTCTCTCAAAAAAAGAATTAGCCTTTCAGTTTTGCTGATTGTTTTGTTTGCCATGCAGAAGGTTTTTTATTTTGATGTAGTCCCAAAGTTTATTTTTTGCTCTTATTTCACTTGCTTCAGGACATCTATCTAGAAAAATGTTGCTCTGGCTGATGTCAAAGAAATTACTGCCTGTGCTCTCTTCAACTTTATGGCTTCAGGGCTCACATCTAGGTCTTTCATCTATTTTGAGTTTACTTTTATGGATGGTGAAGGAAAGTGGTCAGCTTCTTTCTTCTGTGTGTGTGGCTGCCCACACCTTTCCCAGAACCATTTGTTAATAAGGCCTTTTTTCCTCACTGGATATTTATTCTTCTTTTGTTGAAGATTAGATGACTGTATAATTGTAGGTTTATTTCTGGGTTTTGTGTTCTGTTCCTTTGGTTTATTTGTGTATATTTATGCCAGTATTATACTGTTTTAATTACTACTTTGTCATATAACTTGAAACCTAGAATTCTGATACCTCCAGTTTTATATTTATTTTTCAAAGTTGCTTTGGCTATTTGGGGTCTTTTTGTGGTTCCATACAAATTATAGGGTTGGTTCTAGTTCTTTGAAAAATGCTATTGATATTTTGATAGGGATTGCATTAAATATGTAGATTGCTTTGGGTGGTTTAGACATTTTAACAGTATTTGTTCTTCTAATGCTTGAGCATGGAATGTCTTCCATTTCTTTACGTTGTCTTGAATTTCTTTTATCAGTTTTGAGAGTACAGGTTTTTTTTTTTTTGTCTCTTTGGTTAAGTTTACTTGTACACACATCGACGTGTGATTTTAAATAATTTCAAATTCTGCAACTTCCTTATTAGTGTGTAGAAATGCAACAGATTTCTGTACATTGGTTTTGTATCCTGTGACTTTACTGAATTCATTCATCAGTTCTGGTAGATTTTTGGTGGAGTCTTTCAGGTTTTCTCTATAGAGTATCACGTCCTCTGCAGATAGTGAGAGTTTTGCTTCCTCCTCACCGATTTGCGTGCTGTTTATTTCTTTGTGTTGTTCCAGCGCTGTGGCTGAGACAGTGCCGTGTTAAGTAGAAGTGGTGAGTGAGCACATTCTTGTCTTGTTCCTGATCTTAGGGGAGCAGCTCTGAGGATTTCAAAACTGAGTCTGATGTTGGCTGTGGGTTTGTCATATATGGACATATATGCTCTTTCTAGACCCACTTTGGAGAGGGCTTTCATCCTGAATGGAAGTTGTACTTTGTCGAATGCTTTTTCTGCATCTTTTGAAATGATCACATGATTTTTATCCTTTCTTTTATTGCCGTGACATGTCATGTTGATTGTTGATTGTTTTCTGAATGTTTAACTACCTTTGCATCTTGGGAACAAATCCCACTTGATTGTGGTATATGATTTCTTTAAATCTATTATTGGACTTAGTTTGCTAATATTTTGTTGAGGATCATTGCATCTATCAGAATATAACATTTTATGTTCAAATTAAGAAAATGAATCTCCTTGTGGAAATAAGTAGTAGTTTATATGGTGAGGAGATAATATTAAAATCGAGTGTCTGAAGTATAAGCATATTTCCTGGACCTGGCCATTTAACTTGAAATAGCTTTTTAGGGTTGTCTGGGTGGTTCAGTCGGTTGGGTGTCCGACTTCATCTCCGGTCATGGTCTCGTGGTGAGTGGGTTTGAGCCCCACATTGGGCTTGCTGCTGTCAGCACAGAGCCTGCTTTGGATCTTCAGTTCCCCCCTCTGTCCCTTCCCAGCTTGTGCTCTCTCAAAAAAAAAGAAATAGCTAAAGATTTTCAGATTAAGATTAATGGGATATGTCAGATCCATATACACAGATGTTGGTGTTGAGAATACATTCAAGGACCACACTTGTGGGTCAGTAGAATTTTAAGGACATTAAAGCTCCATTTTTGTGTTTGTGTTTGGAGATTTGGGAAATCACACGCACATAATTAAAGTATGAATGCACATAAAGTTTTCTTTGCCTGCTTTTTATCTGTTTTCTCTAGGAACTGGTTACCCTGACATTTCCCATTAATATCTTGAGCTTATCTCTATAATAAAAGATATTAAGATAAGTAGACTAATTGTGTGGGATTCTGAAAAGGCAGAAGACCTCACCTTCTTCAAAATGAAACTAAATGAAAAATGTATATTTTACTTCTCTGAGAATTAGTCAGGGGTGCCCTGGGTGGCTCATTTGGTTAAGCTTCTGACTTTGGCTCCAGGCAGGATCTCCTGGTTTCTGAATTTGAATCCCGTGTCGGGCTTTGTACTGACCGCTCAGCCTGGAGCCTGCTTCAGATTCTGTCCTCCTCTCTGTCTGCCCTTCCGCGACTCATCTCTGTCTCTCTCTCTCAAATATAAATACACATTAAAAAAAGAAAAGAATTAGTACAAAATATTATGTCACCTCTGTGAAATCAGGGTTTTTGTCCACATTTCCAGGCGAGGGAGTTGAATGGGTTGAACGTGTGCTGTGTGTTAGGCATTTCACAGAGGTTCTTGCAAGGATCAGGGTAAATGACTTTGGTGGGAGTTGACTGCATATTTCAGGACCGTACTTTGAGGCGAGGAGAAGGGAAGGGAGACACGTGATCGACTTCACTCAGCGGCTGTGTGCTGGAGCGGCCTGCGGCCTGGCTGCTGTCCGCACGGCCTCTGCTCCTGCGTGATGCCGTGTGGTCCCTCAAACTTGACACCTTAAGGGCAGATCAGTATGGAAACCTAATATTAGATAGGTTTTACTGGGTGTTTTTTTATTGTTTACTTTTTTGCTGCCCAGCGTTTTAAAATTTCTCCTGCAGGACTTTTAGGACTCTTTTATGTGCAATACTATTATTTAGAAGCCTGGTTGTCTGGTTGTCTGTCTTCTTATTTCTCTCTTTCTAGAGGCAAGGAGAAGGGGGAGTACGTCCCACAGGAATTCATGCCCCAGGAGTGTGCTCACTTCTTAGTGTCGGCGCAGGGTTGGGAGGTGGCGCTGTCAGCTGAGAGCCGCTTGCTCCAGGTCCACCTTCTTCCTCAGAAATGTGAAGTCACCCCCGGCGGGCACATAAATACAACAGCATCGTCTTCTTGCTTTTCTGTTTTCACCAACAACGATAATTACCTACATGCATTTGGGGTTTACCGTGTGCCGGGCCCAGGCCAGGGGCCTTCTCTGTGTTCCCTCATTCACTCCTCACAGTAATAGGGCAATACTAGTGCTCTGTTTCCAGAAAAAACTTTTAAAACTTGAGTGGACACACGTGGTATGTTAGTTTCAGGCGTACGGCCTAGTGATCTGACGGCTCTCCGTGTCTTGCTGTCCTCAGCGTGTGGCTCCCGCCTGTCACCATGCAGCACTGTGACAGGACCATTGACTGCAGTCCCTGTGCTGTGCCTTTCCTTCCCGTGACCCCCCCCAGTCCCTAGCTGGAAGCCTGTGTCTCCTCTCCCCTTCACCCACTTGCCCATCTCCACAACCTCTGAATGAGTGGAATTCAATGAACAATCGTCAGCTTTCTTGGTGTACGCCTCTTGCCTTCCACATGTACCTCTTTATTTTTTTATTAAAAAGGGTTTTTTTAATGGTTATTTTTTGAGAGAGAGCAAGCGAGTGAGCCAGCGTGAGCGGGGAAGGGGCAGAGCGAGGGGGAGACACAGAATCTGAAGCAGGCACCAGGCTCTGAGCTGTCAGCACAGAGCCCGACATGGGGCTCGAACCCACGAACCGTGAGAGCATGACCTGAGCTGAAGTTGGATGCTTAACCGGCTGAGCCCCCCAGACGCCCCCCACACGTAGCTCTCTAATCTAGCCTTCATATTCCTTAACCATCACCACTGGTGTATATACATGTACGGTGTTTTATAGTTCATAAAACATGTTCGTCTCTGTTGCTGATTTTACATAGATTGTATCTGAAGATAAAGAGAGAACAAAGACTTTGTTTACCTAGGCTTTTAAAGAATTACTTAAAAGTGTCCTGACATTTAGGTTTCTGACTTACATTATACATACTCCTAATGAGTATTTACAATGAGATATTAAGTCATGTGCTGAACAGAACATTTTTCTAAGTGTAACCCAGAGTTTTCTTGGAGAAATTCTTTATTCTGTAGCCAGAGGTGATGCCTTTTATCTGAAGATTCTGAAGTCCATCTGGAAATTGTAGTGAAGATAAATTCTTTTCTGATGATTGGCAGACTGTAGTACACACAAGGCTGGCCGTCAGCTTTTGGGTTTAGTTGAATCTTAGCTTTATTCTAAAGTTCAATGCTAAGCATAGGGTTTTTTGTTTTGTTTTTTAAGAGGAAACAAGGTCTTTTGCACATTAAAATAGGAACTGTATCTGTTAATCTGTTAACTTTCATGCTCATGTGGACATTTCAGGCTAATTTTATAAGCTTTTACTCTTTTTTATTTTTTTTAAACTTTTTTTAAATGTTTTATTTTTGACACAGAGAGAGACAGAGCATGAGACGGGGAGGGACAGAGAGAGAAGGAGACACAGAACCAGAAGCAGGCTCCAGGCTCTGAGCTGTTAGCACAAAGCCTGACGCGGAGCTCGAACCCACGAACGTGAACGTGAGATCTGACCTGAGCCGAAGTCAGAGGCTTAGCCGACTGAGCCACCCAGGCGCCCCAGCTTTTATTTTTCTTATGTATCCTGTGTGCTAGAAAACTATAGGCTTAAGGTAATTATTTAAAAGTACTTCCTCACCTTGCCAGTAATTCACAATCTTAGTTTCCCTGCCTGGTTACTATGGAAATATTCATGTATTAGGTTATTTGCATGAACCACTAGGAATAGTCTTCCTCAGTCCTAATATTTTTTCGGTTATTTTTGCCACTATTATTCACGTAGGAAGTTGAGGATTTGACTAATGGCTGACTTCGTACGAGTGAGGATCTGACAGCGTAGGGTCTAAGTCAGGATGTGACTTATAAAAAGAAATAAAGGAGTCGTCCCCTGGTGTGGAAGGGATGCCCATTGTTAGTGGATCACAGCTGTGTTCTTTCTACCAAATCTCCGAAGAGTCCAGCTTTCAGGGATAGAAGTCTTCGAGAGGTTTGGTAGTTTCCCTGCAAGTTTTGTGCGCCCAGACGACACAACACGACTTGCAGTATTAGGATTTGACACCAGAAGGTGATCTGGAGGCAACTGACTATGAAATGAGACCTCTAGGTGCAGTCTGCGGTGATGTGTGTCGGAAACAGTGGGCTGCTTATTAGGACTGTAAATATTTGAGCTAGACCACCTCTTTCTGAACAGACCTCATGTTCTAGGAGGTCAGAGTTTCGGAATCCTCTGCTTGGAGCTCTGGAATGGCGAGCTTGCGCTAGGAAAAATTGTTCTGTGATCTCAGAAGGAACGGAATGAAGAAGATCTGCCCATCACACATTTCCCTGTTGTTAGAAAGTGGATTGGAATTCTAACAAAGTAAAAGGTGCACTGATTCAAGGAAGAGGAAGAGCAGTCTAAGGGAATTAAGGAAGGATTTTGAAAGTAGGACGAGCTGAGAACTGGTTTGAAGAGAATTCCGGGTGTAAGAGAGTTAGCATGTGTGCGTGCGTGCTGCTGTGTGTACATATTGATGAAAGACTCCACCGTTTGGAAGGCTGTGGACACTTGGAACTGAAAAGCCATTTATATGTAATTCAGTCTTAGAAATGCTTGTTTGGAAGGCCGTTGATACATAAAATCGCTAAATGTAATGTATAACTTGTCCCCTTGGAGAAGGTTCTGTCCCCTGAAAATGGAGCCTAGTGTGTACACGTCTTAAGGAAAGCATTGTGGTGAAGGTACTGTGTAGCGTACTTGGAATATTGTGACCAATATGTGTCCTATAACTTTCTCAAAAACTTTAAAGAGCTTTAATGTAGTATAATTTAGATTTTATTTACCCACACTACTTACCCATTTTACCTAGAGGATCTTGTAAGGAGGTTATCTTTATTTTAAAATGAGTCCAGGATGACAGGTAAGTTATATTTCATTACACAGAGAATTATATTCTGCTTTATATTATAAGACCCAAATAGGATTCTCCGCTCAAGTCCCTAAAACTTTAAATCTGATATGCTCACCATTTTGTTTACATTTTCTCATGCTTCCGTTTAATACATTTTAACAGGATGTTGGGATCCTCATTACTTTGATATAAAATGGAATGCGTGCCAATTTTTCTGATCTCTCTATTCCAGTGTTTTTTTCTCCTTCTTTAATGGAGCATGGAGATCTTTAGTTTCTGTTACTTTTCACCTTGTTGGCCCAAGAATCAGTCTCCTTTGTTATGTGAAGCACAGAACTCCCAGTGTTTGAACCAACAGTTTACTAAGTAGCACAGTCATTTGTTTTGCTCTTGTGCTAAATTGTGGCTTATCTCTGCAGATTGAGTAGGGACAACTTCTTTATTAATCGCAGGTGTTGGCTCCCTTATGTTTGAGAGTGAACGTGCACGGTTGATGAGAATCTCTGCCTTTTAAACAGATGAAGAGAAAGTCTAGCTCATTCTTGTGAACGCTACAGTGTATTGGCTCTGGGTCATAATATTTCTTAGCTTGGATTTATGTCTGGAGTGAAATTCCAGTAATAGTTACACACTCATGTGGTAATTTATTTTGAAAAAAGTCTAAACTTTTTCTCCCTTTTCTCTGTAGTGGATGTGGGACAGTAGATGTGTGTATTGTTTTTGGGAACTTGCAGATCATACTTCATTTGGTTCCACTTTTGGCCTGATCTTTCCCAGTGACTTAGGCCTGTATGTCTTAGAGCATGTAGGGGTCACGAGTACTTTGTGTGCAGTTGGATTTTTGTGAACTAACTGTGGAGAGAGCTGAACTGTTCTAAGAAGACTCGTCTTTAGAATTGCTGGTGTTCTGGTATTAAAAAACTTTTTTCCTACTTTTAGACTTTTTAGGAGAGAAAAATCATCATATGCCCAGAGATTTTCAGGAATTTTGTATTTGCTTAATTGTTCATTGATTCACATTACCTTTTGACATTTTTTGGATAATGTATGTATTTAGAAATAGTCTGAGTTTTAATTTTCTCTCTTTCTATTTCTCTTTCTGTCTCCCTTTCTGTCTCTCTGTCCTTCTTTCTTAAGGGTAAATGATAAATTGCCAGGGAAGCTATACTTAAAAATCTGTTTTTGTGTTACTGTCCTCGACTTTTGGGAAGAACCTGTTTTTGAGATGTCGACACTTGAATATGTAAAATAGTGTGGACTCTTTCGGGCCTCTAAAAATTTAGTGAGTTTGGATTGAAGATGTGATGTATTTTTAGCTCTTGGACAATAGATGGCAGTATTATATTACGTGATCGCTGCCCTTCTAATCTTGTGTATGAAAAGTGAATTTCATGTTGCAAATAGTCCTCTTATAAAATTCCTAGGAGTTACTAAATTTGCTAACACCTTACTTTATTTCTCATTTGCTACTTTTTAAACTGTGTAGAAGTATTTATGTGAGAATCGGACGAGCTGGCCTTCTCAGAGGCAGCCCAGAGCCTGTGCAGTCTGCTTGCAGCTTGTATGCTGGGGACCAGATGCGAGGTGACTCACTCAGTGACTCCTTGAGTGACATCTGCTTAGCTCTGCCGCCCTGACTCTGCTTGTCCTGGAAGGTGCTGGTGGCCCTCGCCCACGGGAGCCTGCTTCTGAGGACAAACATTTGTCACCTCTCCTATCACGTTGCTTGCGTACTTTCTCAAAATGAATCCTTCCGTAAGATGCATCCTGAGGAGCTCCTTAATCCTCAAATCTATTAACGTATATTAAGGTTAATGAGGCTTAATATTAAAAGAGAAGGCAATAAACTACAGCCCTTTAAAATTTCCCCACTGTTCCCACTTGACCCGCAGGTGCTTGATGGTTAATTTCAAGGGAAGTGATTCGAATGTCTGGGCATTTGCAGATTTTCCTTCTGGTCCTTCCGTTAATGTAGCCTGGTGGTTGTCAAATTTAAGAGTTTGTAAGAATTTTTGTACATAGATTCTTGCAGGTCATATATATCTGTGACTTAAGGGCCTGTGTGTGTGTGTGTGTGTGTGTAATGGTTGTGACTGTACATATTACATCAACTATTTAGATCATTTAGATCCCGATTCCTGTATTTACCCCAAGTCGGCTTGCACTGCTGTTCAGTGTATTCCCCTGGATTAGAGGCAGAGAACGTGGTCTCTGCAGGAGCTCCTGTCTTAGGGTAATTTGTCTGTTTCCCATGTTCTCCCCATAGTAAGCGAGTTCCTCCTTCCTTAGTCATCTTTACCTTTTACATCTCAGAGACAACTGTTGCTTAATTTGTAGGAGCAGACCGTGGCCGGCCATTATCATTAGCTGGACCGTAAAACCCAGCTACCGCCATGGACTAGCTGTATAACTTTGGACAAATGACAGTGTCTCTGTACTCCAGTATCTGTCTTTACTTAATGAAGGTAACAGTAGGTTTATCCTAAAGATTAAATGATAGCCTATGCAAAGTATTCACTGGATTATTATCATTGTTTCCATTAAACACGGGACCTGGCATAAAATAGGAATTCAGGCGTTTTAGTAAGTGAATTAGTGAACAAGTGAAAATGATATTCTGGCTGTCTTGAAGTAAGTTTATTCTTATCTTTATAGGAGAATAAAACTTTAACATATATTCAAAAGGTTAAATAAAAGTGTGTGTGTGTGCGTGTGCGTGCACGCGCGCACGCGCGCGTGTGTGTGTGTGAATCCCTGGAATTTTCAGTACAATCCTCTTTAGGTGTCTGTCACCTCCAGTGTGCACAGTCTTGACAGGTCTTGGATAAGATCCTCATATTATCACTTTTCCTGACATGGACACTGCAAATTATATTGAATTGGAAATCTCATTTAATCCATCCTTATGAAATAGTGAGTAGTGATTTTCTTCAGTGTAACGGGATTGGATTCAGCATTAGAAATGTTGGTGTTCCCTCAAACCTACAAAAATTTGGTTCTTTATATATTTCCACATATTTGTGTGTGTACCCGGCACTTGTAGGCAGAGGCCCGTGACCTTGGAGTGGTAACTTGTATTCAGATACTGAGCTCCCTGGGACAGTAAGGGTGCAGAGTTCAGGGATGGCAGTGAGGAAGGCACTTTCTCCACCCACCCCCCCGTTTTTACCTGGGGACTAAAGCAGAGAGAAATAAAACTAAGGACCTTCAAAATGGGATTTTATCTCTTCATAAATAGAGGCACGGAGTCCAAGGTCTCTACAGTAGAGGCAGAGCGTTGTTTACCCTTGAAGGTGAGCAGTGCTGTGGGGTCACGGAAGTCCTTCTGGAAAACTCACTCTTAGCCCGTTTTTATTGAATCCTTCCCTCTAAGTCCTTTTTGGAAGTAGCCCTGTTGACCAGCTTTCATGTCTTACACTTGAACACGTGAGGACTCGGTTTCTGGGCTAAGGGCTGACTGTTGCACTGGATCATGGAATTGGGTTACACGGAAGACGCGCCCGAGGCCCCTCCTCCTGTCTGCTTTGACTCTTCAGGTGCTTCTGGAAACCCTTCTAGCTGCCATCTCACTAGGTGGTGTTGCGCTGCTGTCTTTGTAATTGAGCTGCTGTAATTTAAGCCAGTATCATATTAACCATAATTTAAAAATCTCTGAGATGATCTGAGTGAATTTTGAGTAAAATTCATGGTAACAGATGAATCGAAGACAAAAGATCATTGGGAATATTTTCTGCTTTTCTCCTGAGAGCTCAGTCATTGGCTACCTTAGAAAAATAAAGGAATTTGTGCTGGTGTTCTAGAAGACACACGTTATGGTCTAACAACACCATACGGGATCTCGTTGAAAGATGCGAAAACGGAAGACATTGAAAATATTACACAGACCTCTAAATACGAGATCAAATTAAGGCAAAGACTCTTTAGGAAGAGTATTTGAAGCTTATCATTTCCATTACTTTCGTAGCATCTTTTAATCTTGTGACTTAGGTGAGTTGCAAATCATGTGCAAGCCCTATACAAGGGGTTCTTTCCTGGGGCGAGGAAGGGGGGAAAAGGGGTGCTGAGGTTTGTCTCTTAAACCTTAAGATGGGAGAACGGGAAGAATACTAGTTAGAGTTGTTGGTTGTTGTGTGTGTGATGTGTCAGCTGCTGTGTGAGTGTAGTCATTGTTTGTGTGTTCTTCATTTAGGAATTTAAACCAGTAGATTTCCAAAGGTATACAAAAAACATTGTAAAAACAACTACTGTGCAAAATTTTAAACAGTGTAGCAGTGTGTGCATTAATTGTGACACAGGATAATTCTAGGATTTGACTTACTATGTAATATTTTAGGAATTGATGTGGGAATAAAAAAACTAGCAACTTTGAACCAGTGGTGGCTCAACCATTCTTAACCTAGGGGTGTTTGGGTCAGTCATGAAAGCTTTCTGAGCCTTGTCAGGTCTTTTTTTTTGTTCCTTTTTTTTTTTCAATGGAGTGATGTGCTATGAACCTCATGAAATTGAAATGAAAACATGTAAACATGAGGCAATGTTTTAGTTTTTGAAAATATTTATAATTTAAAAGACAAATAACACATTTATTTATTAAGTTTAATGTTATTAAACTGCAAACTGATGGGTTTTGAATTCCTTGCTATAGTCTTTGATCAGTGTTGCATTAAAGATGTTTTTGTACAATTTAGAAACTCATTTCCTAGGTGTACCAAAAGGTGGCACTGTTTACCTATGTTTTAATATTTTTAATTTGCTTTTTGATGAGAACATGTGTTGGATGTTTTATCTGCAAATGTATTAAATTGAGGTTATATTTTTACATTTAATTTTCTGTTTTGTAAATGGATCTTTAATTCATGTAAGGTTTACTAGGACCAGGTTTCATTTTTATTTTGGAATGGCTTGGAAATTCAGATATTGAACAGTCATTTTGTAGATATAAACCCCTGCATAATCCAGTATAATTAATAAAACCTTGTATTAATGTGACAGCTAGTGTTTCATGGAAAACACAGTTGCTTTTGTAGAGCAAAAACCATTAGTTTTTTTAAGCCTCTAAGAACAATCCAGCAATTAAAATATAACAGCCATAAATAAATGATTTGTGTGGCTTTCAGGTCACACCACGTAGGATTATACATTTTGGAATGTTATTTTATGTTTAAAATACCTTTGAAAATTCACCAGAATCTGTCATTGCTTGAATTTCCTATTGCCAGTAATGTGATGAAAGGGGAATCTGGTAGGTTCTGTGAATAGCTTCTTAGGTGAGAAATGCAAAAATTAGAGAATAGGAATGTGACTTGCAGTGAGGATTTGTATGCGGCAGGATGTGGTTCATATACGTCCCGAGCAGTCGGGGCGACCCCCTCCCCCGACTGTTCATTCATGGAGCATCATGCATCCAACGCACCGTGTGACCGGAGCAAGAGGATACGAGGAGGGTATTCTTATGTCCCATCAGCGCTGTCTGTCCTTGGTTTGCAGAATAAACAGAATTTGTCAGTAATCTTTACTGGAAGTGGAAATGCACCAAACACTTCTGTTACCAGTGTTAGAAAAGGTTTGACTCATGTTTGGGGCAAGGTTAAAAAATCGAAGGCGATTGGGGGTGTGGGCCTACGGTTTCCTTTATTTAACACTAGAAAATGCTTCCAGTTAGCATGGCTTGTACATTTCAGCTTTGCTACTACTCCTTAAATACCCCTTTTTAAGGTGCAAGCCTTCGAAATCAAGGGTTTGCCTCTTTTTTCATTAAAAAAACCATCCTTATAACTCTGACGTGACTGTTTCTGTTACTAAATGTGTGTAGTTTGGGAGAAGTGAGGACACACATGGCAGAGGTTTGTTTTATGTTCATCAGAGTGTGTGTGCTTATATTTAAGTGCTCACTCTTGTTGCTGCCTTTATGTTAGTAATATGACACATATGTGATGCGTCCGAATTGTTTAAGAACGCATAATTAACGGCTTTGATTATCCAGCAACTGCTGGATAAAGTAGTTAAAGACGATTATTTAGATATTTTCTTCCAGTATTTGACCGCTGTCGTTGACCTATGGATAGCATGAAAAACAGAAGGAATGTGCTATGACACTTTTAATTTCAGACCCCATTCTCTTAGGATACTATTATTGTAGAGATTAGAAAACAGTGTTTTCATTATTTACAATAGCAAGAAACTGATCTTCTCTTTTCCCTTTTGTGTGTATGTGTGTGTGTGTGTACACATGTAAAATCTGTGGATTTGGTAAATGACAAAGGTTTTTTTTTTTTAAATGACTTTGTGTTTTCAGATTTTTAGAAGGAAATTAGAAAAATGCGCTCAGAATGACTTCTAAAAAAAAACCCTCAAATAAAAACAATTGGTGAAAAACGAAAATGAAAAAACCCTCTATTCCTGCAAAAATGCAAAATGGAGAAAGACAGCTAAGCTTCCCCCCAGATGCTTCACACCAAACCCCCGCCCCGCCCCCTTCCCTGATCCCACACGCGCACCCAGGCTCTCTCCATAATTTCACATTTGCTTCTCAGGGAGGCAGACATAGTAACATGTGATGTTTTACAAGCAGTACTTTTCCTGCAAATAATAGGTGTGATTAAAAGAAATCAAATCAAATAGCATTATATATTTGTTATGAAAAAAGATGGATCCTGCACATTTTATCTGGCTCCTGTAGAGGCCTTATAATAATGTGCTAATTTATGCTGATGATCTTACCTTATGACACTTCTGTGCGGCCCAGATATGTGAATATGTTACAGCTTTTTAATCTCCGCCATGTGTGGGGCTGAATATGCTTGTCGGTCCAGGGTACCCCTTGCCAGCCCGTGTCAAAGGCTAGAAAAGAACAGGAAAATGCATTTCAGAGCCGTTTTCTTGAGCATGCCTTAGTCATGGGGGAGATTATAAAGTGGACCTGGTTTTGGAAAGACGGTCTCATCTGAATATTCACTGAGAGTCGTAAATACTCCAAATATTGTCAGCTTTTAATGAGGAGAGACGGGTCATTGGTGGTATTAAGAAAGCCTTTATTAGTAGTAACCTTTTGATTTAAAAATTAAAAATGTCAATGAGAAAATACCACAAGAATAAGAAATATATGTCCTCGACAGTTGTAAAGAAATAAACCATTTTATTACAGCCCCTTTTCTGTTCTGTGCACTTTGAGGGTTATGTGTCTAAAAATCCCCACGGTAGGAAGCTACTACATGTGGTTGAGAATTTCAGGCCTTTACAGTAGAAAAGGGGTAAGGATGACCGAGACCTAATTAAGATCCTTTTTAAAAATTGGTTAAAATTCAAAGAAGGAAAATAAAAATATTTATGACTTAAATATAATTAATTCACTTATCCTTCTTCCCAGAAACTCCTGATCAATTATTTTTATCCTTTCTGTAGAAAGTACTTTTCCTAGGAGGGATTTTTTTCACTTCTTACATTTAGGCCTTGATCTGCAAGTGTAATGGTCTTTATCTTTGCCTTGAAATTGTTTCGCATTTTTGGGTCTCCCTTTGATCTGAAAAACACCGATCAATTCAAATGTCTGGAAAACCTGGGGTAATTTTTAAATTAGCATGCTTGGCATAACTGAATACGTATTTCTCAAACCTCTCTGAGCCTGTGATTCCTTATCTCTAAAATGGGGTCAGGGGTTGTTGAGAAAATTAATAAATGGTTGATAAGGATGGGTATTATTAAGTATTAATAAAGAAAATTCACTGTTACATGGAAATGTTTTGAATCTAGATCTCTGAAACAAACTGGAACTTCAGTTTAAACATGTGTTTAATTCATTTTAACCCACTTAGTTCTGTGTTTCTGGTACACCTTTCTGATGCTGAGTGTTAATTAGGAGTTGAGGCAAAATAGGATATTGAGGTAACATGATAGATGGCCTCTTCGGGAAAGCGGCCAGGCAGAATGGAGTGATTTCGTAGAAGGAAAAGGGGTTAGCCATCGGAAGATTTGAAGTCTTGTTTTAAAGATGACAGTATTAGAGGATTTACCTTTTTTTTTTTCAGCAAATTTATTTTTTATTTTATTTTTCTTCTCACTGTGAAATAACCCATTTGTTCCCAGAAGTCCGGGGGATGGGTCATGTTTTTCTCACATACTTTGGGAGAGGTGAAGTACTCTATTAAGACATGTCAGGTGTGAATCCTTGTGAACACTTGTAACTCTGCTCCTCCCTCCCCCAATCAGGCTCTTCATTAACACACTCCTGTGACTGAGATTATCTTTATGTCCACCTGTGGCACTTACTAGACTGTTGGAATCACTTGTTCACAGCTCTCTCTCACTCTGTCCTATTAGACTGGACTTGAGTACATCTTTCCTATTCATAGGACCTACTCCCATATTTGGCCTATACTAAGCACTCCGTGTTTGCTGAATGAATTCGTGCCAATATTTGTTTCATGGATGAGAAACAAGTAAAATGTACTGAACGATTATGTACAGAGTTGGTTTCTCATTTGCACTGCCCTTTTTACCGTTAGGTATAAATCACTGATGATTTCTTACCACCTGAAAGAATTAAATGTAGCATTTTTCTAGTTCAAGTAGTTCTTTTATAAGTTTTGGGGCCTCTTTTATGAGCCTGACCACAGTTAATGGCTTTATTTGTGCTTTACAAATGTTGTGATTCATGGGCACTGTACTTATACATTTCTTGCTTAAAGTGCCTAAATAAAATGGGCACATTGTTCTTTGTTAGTTTCTTCAATTGGTTCTTTTCATTTTCCTGTTCTTACTGGTGATACCTTAAGGCATCTGGCCAGTGTGGAGTATTTCTTCCTGACTCATCATTCCTTCTGCCACCTGCCAAAGAAATGCTTTTTTCACTTTGGTCAAGAACATTTGGAGTTAGATTTCATTATGGGTATCGGCCATGGGCCATCTGATAAGTCTCAGCCTGTCATACTAATTAGCACTGACTGCCAGCCACTCGAACGCTTAATTCTGGTGCTGTGCTGTTGTAAACCTGAAGGTGTTATGGAGGATGGAGAAATTCTTTATCTGCATATGGAACTCCCAAATCTGAAGGTTCTTCCTCCACGCCCAGTACAATTTCCCTTTGTGTGAGGTTCCAGTAGATTGCATTAAGTCGATGTTTATTTCATCTTTCAGGGCCATTAAGTTTTTTTCCTTAGGTATATTTAAATCACCCCTTTTTGAGATAACTTAGAAAAGAGGAAATTGAGGGTTGGGAATTCAAAAGGAAGAAAAATGGCCGATAGGTCATATGGTGGAGGTTTTAACCTTTCAGCCTGGAAGACAGAGACCTCTGGGTCCTAGTATTGCCATCTTGTGTCTGAGAGCCAGGAGAAGTTGAGATCCAAGTTGAGTCCCTCGGACTTTGTGGGACCCCAGAAATATAGAAATCTATTAAAGTGAGAATGGAATCTATTCAACTTATAAATGTTGTAGCTACAATGGAAGCATCTTAGAATGTATTTTATCTGTTACAAGTCAAAAGAAAATTTTCTCACATTTGAATGAAACTGTATACGGGAGATCCTGAATTTTCTCAAAAGTAGAGGCTGGTTAGATAACCTTAAAATTGCAGTATTTGGGGCACCTAGGTGGCTCAGTCGGTTGAGCGTCCGACTTCGGCTCAGGTCATGATCTCACAGTCCGTGGGTTTGAGCCCCTCATTGGTCTCTGTGCAGACAGCTCAGAGCCTGGAGCCTGCTTCCAATTCTGTGTCTCCCTCTCTCTCTGGCCCTCCCGTGCTCACTCTCTGCCTCTCTTTTTCCAAATAAAATAAAGACTTAAAAAAATGCAGTATTGATCATTCTGAACTGAGAGTAAATGTCACTTACAGTGCTTCCTGGTGGTGTGTCATCTTTACTGTGGTGAATTAAAAACATCTTTGATTGGGGCTCCCACAGATGCTTTCTCTACGTTGATGTCCCAATCCTGCCCTTCCTTTAGATTTTAGAGTTCCCTCCAAGTAGATCTTCTGCTGCGGGAAGTTTTAAAAAATTAGCCCCCTGATTGGGAAAGAATTACTTTCCACCTGTATTTCTATAAGGGGGAACCTACGTAAGTCTCTAGGAAGAGGGTTGGGTTGATCTCAGAGGATACGTACTTTAGGTGGGAGAACGCACAAGAAAGAAATTGGTGTCACAGTAGTGTCTGCGGAGTTCACCTCCGGGAGGTTCATCAGCTCGCCTAGCGGTCTTAGCCAGGCCGTGTAATCTTTCTGAGCCTTGGTTGACTTCAGTTTTATAAAAAGAGCGAGTTCAACTCTAGTCTTAGGTGGCTCTTCAGAGGTCCATTTTTTCAGTAGATCTTTTTGTGCCTGTGGAGCTGTATACTCGTCAGTGAAAAAGACAGACACGGTCTCCTCCTCGTGAGAAGACACCTGTCTTTGTTGTCCTGGCCTTCTCCCTCTTCTGCCCTTATCTGGTGCTTGGGTGGATAACGAGGCCATGAAGCAATGTGAAATGATTAATTACAAATTCGGGGCCCTGTCTGCTTTAATGTACAAAGTGAATCAGCATTTTTTGGAGGAAAAACACACTTGCACAGAACCTGGCTGATGTATGTTAAAAGTGTTATTAGAATGAAGAAGTATCTGTTAGTGGAAATAATTGGGTGACTTGGGAGAGAGAGAAAGGGGTGTCTGGACTGGAGAGCGGCCCACTTCCCTGCACCAGGCACAAACGCAGAACACTTATCCCTGGTGCTGAAAAATAATTAGAAAGTATTTGAGCTTTTTTGGGGGGGGGCGGGGTACTAGTTACTCACGCTGTTGTATATGTTGAAGGTCAGATGTAATTTTTTTAAATTATTATTTTTTTAATCTGGGTAGAAAAACCTGTTTGGTATGTCAGCCTTTAGTCTGGAGAATTGAGATTTATTGTCTCACCAAAGTGGGAAATAATTTGAATGGAGTTAATAAAAATGAAAGGGATAACATTTTACTTCATTGAGAAATACGGGGAGGCATCCAAAATGAAGAAAAGCCCGCATTGGGGACCCTCCAGTCCGCGTAGGTCGGTCCAAGAGAGTTCAGTGCTGTTGGAGGTGGCCAGGTTAGCAGCGGATAATTTAAAACTTGACTTTTCCCGAGATACTGATGAAAGCAAGTAAATTTACTAGTTATTAGGTGGTGAGCGTAAGTTCAATTTTCTCCAGACTTGGCGACAATTAGGGGTTGGTTCTGGCATATCTAATGCTTAAGTTTCAAGGCTACCTCTATTTGAGAGCTGTTTTGGGGGAGTTAACCTTGTAACACATCCATTTTAATGAGTGTATTACTTTGACCACTTGCTGACGTAGACCTGGAGTGACTGCCGGCCTGGAGTGAGGGCCCGCGTTCAATATTACCACGGCACGTCTGCGTCCAGACAGCAATCTTTCATCCTGACATGCACGTAGTCAAAGTAAATTAATGCTTAAAACCCGAACACTTTAAGTTCAGCCAGTGTGTGCATTCCATAATAATCCTTCAGAAGCAGTTTACACAGAAATGCTGATGGCTTTCTTATACTTTATCTATCATGTGTACGGGTCCACATTGCCATATTTGTAACAAGATTTATCCAGTGCTGTTTTCGTGACTCCTCCGTCTTGGGGTGGCTCAGGAAATTAATTATCTTAGGATTTTAGTCTTTGCGTGTTTTAAATAAAATGACACTCTTTTTATATATTCATGCCTAGTAAGACCGTAGTCTAATTTCGGTTACATTATTTTTAGATAATTTTTATTAAGCTAATTCCTTACTTTATTTCTGCTCAAGAAATCACAGGTTTGTGAAAGCATAGTACTCATTTTTAATAAGCCAGGCCTGGAAATAGTGTGCACTTGTGACTGTCTTTGTAACGAGGGTAGTGCTGGAGGATTTTTCTTACACACCATTTTCTAACCTGCTCTTATTGGTGGAAAAAACATTCACGGCCGATGTAGTAATGGGGAAATTACATTAACATTTAAGTATTAAATTAGCTTTTAGCCAGAGACTCCTACTAACATGATGACATTTAGTGAGTTCAGGACTTTTAAGGACCACGTGGCACAACACTCATTGTCACCTCTTTCCTGTTTGCCTCTTTAAAAGCACGTTAGGTCCACTTTTCCAGATTCAAAATTTCCACTGTGGATTTCAGCGTCGTCACTGTTTCACTCTGCTCGTCAGTGTTGGTTATTCAGGTATCGGGAGTGTGTGTGCGGTGGCCCTCAGGAGAACGCCACGCACCCCTCACTGGGTACAGCAGGCTGGTTTTCCTAACGCTCCACACTTTCATTCCAAAGACAGAGTACCGGTTAACGAGGATATTTCAACTGGGGAGTCTTCCATTCTCCAAAAAGATGGCAGATGAAAGTGCCATCTTTAATACGTGTTTAAAGAAACTACGCTGCATTTAAATTATGTCATCAGCATGATGCTTTTAGTTTGTCTTAGAGTTATCGTCAGGGGCATATTTTCGCTGTAGAAAATCACACTTCGATTCCTTCTATGATAGAATTTATTTTCTGTTTGGCAGTAAATATAATATTCGGTGTAGGATATAGACCATCAGATGTTTAATACATTTACAGTTTCCTGAATCTTGGCTACCCCTAACAGAAGAGTCTGTGCTTCCCCCCTGGTACAGTGGGTTGAGATTGGATTTGGAAATATTGCACGGAGAACTCCTGTGTCCACTGAATGGGGTGTGCCCTACAGAGGTGAACTCTTTGACCCACCGCTCTGCCAGGAGTAATGGATTTACACTGATTTGAGCATAGTCGCTCACTGGGTTCTGTTTTCAGTTCTCACGTGATGACTGGCTGGCAAAATTAAACATCTGCTTTGTGGCTGAGGAAGGCAGTGTAACTCGCTGGCTCATGCTTGAAAATTTACAATGCAGACTTGCTCAGTGCTGTGTTACCACCGCCTGCTTTAACTAGCCGTGGGTAAATCGTCTACATCATCTGAACATACACATTTTTGTTCTGCATGGGGACCTTTTGTCCTTATGCAAGATTTCCCAGAAGCTTATATCAGCGTGGATTAATTAGAGGATCAGCATTTTAACACCACCTCTCCCCTAGGTCGGAGACTTTGTGAGTGATTTCTACAAAAACATGAAACAGATTACAGGATTGGGCCTTTTATTTGTGATCTGATTTTAATTTGCTTACTTTTATACGTCTTCCACAAAACCCAGCCATATTGTCCCTCTAGAAAGATCAAGGAGTCTAGCTGGAATGCGTGCACATGTAGGTCTCCATGGAGACGTCCGTGCATCTGTACAGACGCACCGTAAAGTAAGTGCGTTTTGCTGAGGCAGCAAGACCTCTTGGGGGGTGACAGGTACCGTGGGGTCCTTGGAGGTCTTGGGCTATTTTGACTGAAGCTGTCCCTGTATCTCCATTGGTAGAAATGCGACGGGGCAGACATTTTCTTTGGTGAGAAGTCATGCACAGCAGACTGTGATCTCCACTTCTTGCAGCTTTATGGACTTAGTTCAGAGGGCTGGTTACTGAGAGCAAAATATGTGCATGATTACATATAATCAAGGTTAATGTTTATCAAGGGTCACCATGTTTTCGCTATGGTCTGACAATCATGACCTACATTAAAAGAGCCCTGTGGGTCTGTCTGGTATATCTTTGCTTGATGTCTGGGTGGTTTATTTCAGAGGCTTGTCAGTTTCATTATATATTATCGTTTGGGGCTCCTGCTGGATCTCCAGGTACACCGTACAGACGGTGCTCTTAGCAATTAGGCGGTCATGGGGGAGCTTCTGTTTTATGGAGTGTAAACATTCTTTAATCTTGAAGGATGAGTAATTTGGGGGACTTTTTCCATTTGGTTTTGGGTTATATTCAGTTGGTAGAGGATTTTTAAAATAGAGTCCATTTTAGCCCTACAACAGATTCCGGATTTGGGTCAGTTAATCCATTAGTTTGTTTTTCTTGGGGAAGTATTTTCGAGTTTTTAATTCACATGCATTTTCCTTGCTTAAGAAAAATCCAGATGAGCGGTTTATTTCACAACGTAGCAACTAAATAGGATTTATAAGACAGAACTTTGCAAATATTTCCCCCTTTTGCTGGTACAAAGGGAATGGTAGCCAGTGTTTAAAAACCATGTGACTCAGGACATTTTGGTAACTCAACGACGAAACTTAATGGCTGTTAAAGCTGGCTATTTGATTTTATAGTTTGAAATCATATTTAATTTTGGCCACATCTGTCTTGGTAGTTTAAAGGATAAACAGTTCAAACAGTAAGAAAAAAAGCAGTTCATGTTTTGTCAGTTTTCAACTTTAGATATCAGTAAATCATTGCTGTAGCCTTCTTTATCTTTTGTTTGCACAAAAAACCTGTTAGAATTATGTCTGGGGGGACCATCTGCTGTGGTTCCCAGTCTTGTCAGTGTGATAAGGGATAAGCTGTATAAACAGGGGCACCGGGGGAAAAAAGAGAGAGATTGAGAGAGAGAAAAGCAGGCTGCGCTTAGGAAGGAAAAAGTGTGATGTGGATTTAATTTTACAGTGTAACCTCAGAAAGTCATAGGATTTGGCTCCTAGTCTATCAGGATTGACACTTCCATGTATTTATTTAGAAACCACAGATCCATGCTATTTAAATGGTTTATCTTCACGTTAATATTATACCTTTTTTTTTTGATTATAGGGTTTCTGTTTTGGAGGTTGAGCTTTTAAAAGTTATTTGAAAATAGATCAGGATAGCACTTGACATGGCAGTATTTTCCAGATTGTCTCTTTAGTTTTTGAATTCTTCTTTTCTAGCCATTAATTTTTTCCTCAGTTGAATCCTCAGAAATCATCCTTTCCTTTCTCATTTGCAGTGAGGTCATGGTGCTTCATAAGGAACAAGCCAGTCATTTCCATGGCAACGCACTCTATCAAAACATCACAAATCTGTCTTGTCCTTACCTTTCAACTCTCAAGAGCGAGAAGTGTGTAAGCAGCACTGTTGTTCATGTAGCATATTCGGTGATGGCAGGATTGCAGAAAGGACAAGAGAGTCAATTAAAATAAGTTAATTTCAAAAGTACCTTGAATTCACTTAGCTACATATATGTGTGTATGTATGTGTATATGTAGAATATGTTTATATTAAAATATATTTTATATTAAGCAGTTTTTTAAAGATGGAAAATAAAGATAATCAAAAAATTGATTTGAAGAGTGTTTCTTGAGTATCGGTGAAAGAATAGTAAGTACCTGAGCTCTATGGTGCATATGAACACATTACACACTTACTTCAGTCGTGAGAAGTCCGCCTTTGCGTCAAGGCCCCAGCACACTCCCATCGGTCATTCTGGCTACGGCAGTGTTATTGCAACACAGAAGTGGCACCTTGAACTTTATTATTTTTTTTTCTTTATTTTTTTTTTAAGATTTAAAAAATTTTTTTATGTCTTTTATTTATTTTTGAGAGACAGAGAGACAGTGCGAGCAGGGGAGGATCAGAGAGAGAGGGAGATACAGAATCTGAAGCAGGTTCCAGGCACCGAGCTGTCAGCACAGAGCCGGACGCGGGGCTCAAACTCACGAACCATGAGATCATGACCTGATCCACAGTCAGAAACTCAACAGACTGAGCCACCCGGCACCCCGGCATCTTGAACTTTATATGAGTTCCAGAATTTTGTTGTTGTTGTTTTTTCCTATCAGGAGGTGCTAGTGAAATGATGGGATTGCAGTCAATGCTTGAACTTCACGGATTTGAACTGGGCAGGTCCACCTATACTCAGATTTTTGTTCTTGCTTATGTTTATTTATTTTTGGGAAAGACAGAGCATGAGTGGGGGAGGGGAACTGTCAGCACAGAGCCCGACGTGGGGCTTGAACTCATGAACCACAAGATCGTGACTGAGCTGAATCAGACACTTAACCAACTGAGCCACCCAGGTGCCCCTACTCAGATGTTTTTCGATAATTATAGTACAGCACAGTTATTATATTTTCTTTTCTTTCTGATTTTCTTAATAACCCTTTCTTTCCTTTAGCTTACTTTATAGTAAGAATACAGTAAATCAGCAAATATGTGTTCGTTAACTGTATGTTGTTGACAAAGCTCCTAAAGTAGGCTGTAGTAGTTCAGTTTTTGGGGAGTCAAGAGTTAGATGTGGATTTTCAGCTGTGCAAGGGTGATCCCTGTTAAGTGGACATCCGTACCCTTAGTCTCTTTGCTGTCCAAGGTCAGATTGAACTTGTTTATGAGAGAACAATTGAGACATCATAATTACTGAAGATTTCATCCTCTTTAAGATAAAGTGTTATGGAGTATAATAAAATTAGTTTTTAATAATTAAAAAAGTTTCAAAATACATTTTCTTCCCCTGTATGCATTTTGCAAACTCCTTGCACTTCTAAACTTTGACATGGGATGCTGGTACACGTTGCAAGGCTCAGTGCTTGCTGCCTGTCCGTGCTCCCTGCCATGTGCTTGTGCTCCCTGCCGCGTGCCCGTGCTCTCTGCCGCGTATCTGTGCTTTCTGCCATGTGCCCGTGCTCCCTGCCGCAGGCCCACGGTCCCTGCTGAGTGCTGTGCTCTCTGCTGCAGGCCGTGCTCCCTGTCACTTGCTGTGCTCCCTGCTGCATGGTGTCCTCCCTGCCGCATGCCAATGCTCCTTGCCACCTGCAGTGCTCCCTGCCGTGTGCCTGTGCTCCCTGCCGCGTGCCTGTGCTCCCTGCTGAGTGCTGTGCTCCCTGCCGCATGCCTGTACTCCCTGCTGAGTGCTGTGCTCCCTGCTGCATGGTGTGCTCCCTGCTGAGTGCTTTGCTCTCTGCTGCATGGTGTGCTCCCTGCTGCATGCCTGTGCTCCCTGCTGAGTACTGTGCTCCCTGCTGCATGGTGTGCTCCCTGCTGCATGCTCGTGCTCCCTGCTGTGGTCCTTGCAGTGCATCTGTGTGGTCCTTGTCGAGCCGCTCTGTCTGCAGAGAGAATGGGCTCATCTGACTCGCTCCTCCCATTTGGCTGTCGGACGTCTGGAGGCAGGCACTTCTTGTCCCTGTCTGCATGGAGCACAGGTTCAGTAGATGTTTGTTGAGAGAATAGTGATCACAATGCATGGAGTTAGTTGTTGGTGATAAATTCTTTTCTTCTGTGGCAAAGCCTTGCTCTAATATTTTCCTGTGGGTGTCAAAAATGAGGTTGGACTGTGTTCTGCATAATCATTTTGTATCTCTTTCTATTTCGCAGTACAGTTTAGTATCTTGGGCCCACCCCCTTGTGCCTGCCCAGGCCTCATCCTCGGCCATCACAAGAGAACTCTAGGGCCCGTCTCTTCCCATTTAGCATCACTTCTGAGGGGCTAACCTGGCGGTTCTGAGCTGTCTGTTGTTGGAGGAGGGGCTGGCGGCGAAGGCACTGTGTGATGGACCGCATTATGTTAGTGTGAGCTACTTGACAGAGAAAGGGGATTAAAAGAATCTGATAAGGAACGGCTGTGCGCCCCTCCCCAGATTCAGAAATGAGCCGTTACGGATGCGGTGAAGCTCCCGTCTGCATGGAGCGGAGAACGGTGGGAGACCTTTTCATGCTCCCTTTCGGCCTCTCACTCCGGGAAAGCTTCAGCCATCGGAGGAGCCCTTCCTCTCCTCTGCCTTCACAGCACCACCCCAGGCCCTGTGTGTACTTGAACCTGCCAGTGTGTGACAGCCATCGGCCATGTCTGCCCCCTCCCCCAGGCTGGGCTCCAGCTCTGTGCTCCCAGCATTGTGCCCGGTGGCTGGGAGGGACTAGGTGCTGTGCCTGTGGCGCGAACGAGCGAGTGGACGAATGGGTAGAGTCCTTTCCTGACAATCACCGTTTCAGCGTTAGGATTCTGTTGAGCAGATTTCCTTGTCTGGCCCGTAGTTATAGGGCCTTGCTGCGCTCATTTGAACAAATTGAATTAAACATAAAATCCTGTACAACAGACGCGTTTACAAGTCCGTGCTCACACAGCTGCTGGTCTCTTTAATAAAAACATTGCTGTTTTGATTGAGCATTCATAGTCTTTCTTTTTGTTAATGCCGTTAGCGTCGTGGCGTAAGCAGAGGCTGGGGCTTCGAGATGAGTGGAGAGAACGGGCCCGCGGGGAGAATTGCGGCCGTGGGAGACGGTGAGATGGATGTTAGAAGGGCGGAGAGGGAACGGGTTTCCTTCTTAGGTGTAGTTTTGATAAAAGAAATGAATGCATATGCTTCTCCTCCCTGGACCCTAACTTGTGAGTCTCTAACTCCATATTTCTCAGGCATTTACTCTAATCTTCCCTCTCCTGAATCACCCAGGAAGAACATTCCTACTTGGAATGACCTGAGACTATATACAGATGTATTTGGTTTTTAAATTTTTAAAAAATTTGGACATGATTTATATCCCGTAAAATACACAGATCCTAGTCCTAAGTGTTCAGTTCAATGCTTTTTTTCCCCCATTATATGCATCCACGAACCCCTCCCTTCCCCCCGCAAAGAAGATGGAGACTATTCCCATCAGCCCCGGAAAATTGTGTTGTGCCGCTTTCCGGTCCCTCCTCCCATGGGTTTCCCTCTGCCAGCGCTGCATTCCACTTCTGCCCCCTCTTCCGTCTGGAAGTCCTTAGTCGACACTGGATGGTGTGTATGTACTCTTCTGTCTCTGGCTTCTTTCACCCGAGATGTTTTTGAGATTGGTCCATGCTGTTGCATGTGTGAGTTTCATTCCTTGTAACAACAGAAGTGTATCTATCAGCAGCCAAATACAAACATGTTTTTACCTTGAAGGTGAGAAATTGAGTGCCTTTTCAGGAGTTTTGTTAATCGAATCCACGACAACGGGTCGCACGTATGGCACGGCCGCCCTGAGCCAAGGGTTCGAGCTGCATTACCTTAGTCTCGTTCTGCAGTGACCTGTGTACTGATTTCTTGGCGGCAGACATATTTGGTGAACGTCTTGAGACCTGATGAAGGACTTGACGTTTGCCAAACGAACCTGCCTAGCGTTGTGAAATTCTGGTTGTTTTCCTCAGGACTGCCACCGTTTATAGCGGGGATTGATGAGCTAAAGGTGGGGCGGCTTTGGGAAGAGACCCTGGGCAGGAAAAGTGCTGTGGTCCTTCGGTTCAGATTCCCCTTCCATTCGCTGCAAGGAAACGGCCTTTGTACCTGGGACTAGTTGTGTTGATGTTTTCAGAGATGCTTAGGACCGCAGTGCCCTTCTTTGTGTTGAGAATTCTGTCGGTCCAGCTGTGGATTTTTAGGCGTAGATTTGATTTGCTTGCTCGCATAATACCTACTGTGTGCCAGAGACTCTCCGAAGCACTGCTTCACGTGTGCTAACTCTCAGAACTCTGCGAAGCACAGATTTTTTTTCTTTTGAATCCCTGTTCTGCACAGGAGGCCTGGTGGGGCTGGGCCACAGTCCCGGAGGCGGGAAGAGCGGAGCTGGGCTGGTCGCCCAGGCAGGCCGGCACCTGGTGTGCCACACCCGTCACCCCCCGCCCCCCCCAAGCTCGTACCTGCCCACCTTCCTTACTTCTTGATCCTGGTGATGATGGGGTGGGGGTGGGGGGGGGGGCTCAGGGCTGGTAAGGATTGACGGTGTCCAAACAGATGTAGTGACTGGAGCTTCCCTTTATGACTTGTACGATTCACGAAGCAGGTCTTGAAATTGCATAGTTTTGTGTGTGTGTGCACATGCACGCGTGCTCTGGGGAGGATATTTAGGCAGGAACTATTCACGTTTGGAATCTGTGCAGTAATAGAGCGAGCACTTTAAGTCTCAGGAAACCTAATCATGCAGCCAACATCGTGCTTACTCGAGGCCGGTGCGTGCGGCCAGTGGGTGCCTCTCCTGGGCTGCCTGTAGCCCCTGGGCGCGGGGAACTCACCAGACCTACTGCCGGGAATGTAGTGTGTGCCGTCTTCGTCATTGGCCGTTGGAAGTATTATATCACCACGTCGGGGGTCCTTGTGCTCAGACGGGGCCCACCTGCCCTAGGTCCTTGACATTTGTGAATTTGGCATTTGGGGTTTCAGTTATTTTTGAGCGCCCAGAAAGTCCGTGACATTTAGTAGTTTGTTAGGAGAATATCAGTTTTCATACAGTGGTGGGGTTGTGAGAATGAGTAAAGATAACATCTGTAGAAATGAGTGGTCCGAAGGCCAGGGCCTAAATCCTCGTCCCTCGGTTAGTGAGTGAACCTCGCAGAGGGCCCCAGGGCCCGTTTCACTCGGGATGCTCCGGAATTTGGGAAGGTCTCCGAACATGGCCGCTGCCCCGTCAGGAGGGCACTGTTGCTGCCGTCCGTGCCCACGCAGGCCTGCAAGGCCTCCCCCTGGACTTGGGCCTTCACGTTACTTACTTTGCTCCTTTGTCCTTTACGGGGAGGTTACTGTGGACTTCTGTTTGGTCTTTAAAAATGAAGTTTCTTTGTATTATTGACTCGCCTCCCCAGGCTGTCACAAAGGCTGTTCGTGGCAGTCACCTTTCTTCCTGTAGGTTAAGCACCCTGGGCAGGACTCTTTTATCTCTGTGTCATAACCCTTGTGTCTCTCCCCTCGACTCATGATTAGGTCAGCTTCAGTGACACTTTTCTACCTTTTATTTTATTGAAAATTTTTTTAATGTTTATTTTTGAGAGAGAGAGAGAGAGAGAGTGCGCGAGCGAGCGAGCAAGCAAGCGCTCACAAGCAGCGGGGAGGGACAGAGAGAGAGGGAAACACAGAATTGGAAGCAGGCTCCAGGCTCTGAGCTGGCAGCACAGAGCCCAGCATGGGGCTCGAACCCACAAACTGTGAGATCGTGACCAGAGCCAAAGTCAAGACGCTTAACTGACTGAGCCATCCAGGCACTCCTTTTTTTAAATTTTAAATTTAAAAATTTTTTTAATGTTTATTCACTTTTGAGAGAGAGAGAGAGCGAGCGAGCGAGCACATGAGCAGTGGAGGTGCAGAGAGAAGGGGAGACACGGACTGTGAAGCAGGCTCCAGGCTCCGAGCTGTCAGCGCAGAGCCCAGCATGGGGCTTGAGCTCCCAGACCATGAGATCATGACCTGAGCTGAAGCCGGATGCTCAGCCAACTGAGCCACCCAGGTGCCCTGCCCCTACTTTTTTTTTTTCTTTAATTTTTAATCTTAAAATCCATTAAAATGTCCAGGAGAGGCTGAGGTGTTTTTGCAGCTCAGCCTCCGGGGCCTTAATCAGCCCTTGATGCATTAGATCGATCCCTTTGCCTCCCACTGACTTGGGGCAGTGGCTCTTGTGGAAAAAACTTTGGATGGGGTTATTATCATACACATTAGTGTTTTCTAAGTTTCTTTTTGAGATGGAGAGAGTATGGGTGTGTGTGAGAGCACGGGAGGGGCAGACAGAGAGAGAGGAAGAGAGATTCCCAAGCAGGCTCTGTCCTGTCAGCCGTGGGGTAGCCTGCCGTGAGAATATGATCTGAGCGGAAGTCAAGAGTCTGCTGCTTCACCATACAGGTGCCCCCAACACTTGTTTTTTTAAGTCAGACTTCCATTTTTACTGTGCTTTACTGTACTTTGAAAAAAGCGAGTTATTGTATATTTGTATTTTAGCAAAGATAATATATATCCTCTCATTGGTGAAGGTTGCTTTAAACACTTAGTTCTTTGGTAAAGGAGTGTTATTCCCCTATACCAGTTCATAAGATACATTGCCTGTGTTTGGTGTAGTAGAAGCCTTATAATTCTTTGGATTTCCTAAGGAGCCATTTTCAGAGGGCCTGTTGAGTGTATACTTACACATAAAAGACACTGAGTTAGATGCTATGGGGAACACAGAGCTACAGCTGTCTTCTTCATTCTCTCTCTTTCCTTCCTTCTTTCTTTCTTTCTTTCTTTCTTTCTTTCTTTCTTTCTTTCTTTCTTTCTTTCTTTCTCTCTCTCTCTCTGTCTCTCTCTCTCTCTCTTTCTTTCTTTTCTTTCTTTCTTTCTTTCTTTCTACTTATTTTGAGAGAGCACACACATACACAATGGGGGGGTGGTGCAGAGAGATACAGAGACAGAGACAGAGAATCCCAAGCGGGCTCTGCACTGTCAGAGCTGGGGCATGAGGCTTGATCTCACAAACTGAAATCGTGACCTGAGCTGAAGTCAGGAGTTGGATGCTTAACTGACAGACCCACTCAGGTTGCCCCTGTTCTTTATTCTGATAAAGCATTTATCCTTTTAAGACTCTCGAAGGGTGTTAGGCTAATGGTTTGGGCAAACCAAATATATTTGCTGTTGTTAGAGGTTAGGTAAATATTTGAAACAAAATTTTATATGCTGTTTGAAATTCTTAATTTATTGTAACTCTCGTTAACCTTTATTTATTTATTTTTTAAATGCTGCTCCTCATGAAATGTAGGTATTACAGAGATCCACATAGTATGACAGAGTCATTAATGATGGATGCTTTAGCGGCCTTCAGAATTGAGCGGCAGGAGATTTACAGCCAATACAAAGTGGCTGTGGTAATCCTTAAAGTATGATCTCCAGTTTCGGTGTTACTTTACATATCTATGATTTATAATGAATACTGTGAAATTGCAGGTTTTGCCTTTTGCAATAACATACAAGTCAGTAAATAATGTTAGAACCTTTAACACCCTGGTTTTCGGCTTAGCAATTCATGGTAATATCTAAAACGTACTTAACTTTTACTGTGTGCTGGGCATTATTCTGAGCACATGTATTAACTTCATGCTAAGGATTAAGCATGGTTTTCAAAAAGGAATTCTAAATCCTTATGGAAAAACACAGCGGGGCTGTCTTGCAGACCCTCGGTTTGGAAAGCCCAGTCCCCACCTCCATTCATCGTTAAAAACAGATAAGTTATATTTTCAAAAATAAAAAGCAAATTCACAATCACTTTCTGAAGAGGAAGTATTTTCTTCATGTATCTGACCCACACAGTACTGTGTTTCTTTTTCTCTTTCTTTCTTTCTTTCTTTTTTAAATTTTTAATGTTTTTTATTTAATTTTGAAAGACAGACAGCGCGAGCAGGGGAGTGTCAGAGAGAGAGGGAGACACAGAATCTGAAGCAGGCTCCAGGCTCTGAGCTAGCTGTCAGCACAGAGCCCAACTCGGGGCTCAAACCTACGAACCGTGAGATCATGACCTGAGCCAAAGCTGGATGCTTAATCGACTGAGCCACCCAGGCGCCCCCACAATACTCTGTTTCTTTCACCAGACGTTTTACTGAGACCTTTTCATATATGTGAAGTAAATTTTAACCTGTTGCTTAACTATTGAACATATCTGGGATACGGTGCTATGGGCTGAAGGAAAGTTTTTTAAAAATGAAAAGTTTTGGTCCTTATTTTTACTTTTTCAATTACCACACGGGGCAAAACATGGATGATTCCACTAAAAGATGACACTGTTTTCCCAGTGGGGAGATTAACATGTTTGACTAACTGCAGTATGTAAACTTGGGAATGAAGATGAAATTGTCAAATGAAACTGACATCCTTATATTAAGTTATATAACTAATTTATATTTATATATTTATGTATATTCATATATTTATATAACTTAACTAGTTACATTTAGTTAAGTTATATATGCATAGTTTGCATTATGTGAAAGCATTTTCAGGTTGTTACTTCTCTGGCTTTTCCTCTCTGGAATCACTTTTTGACTTGTCGGACAGTTTTCTAGACTTCACTTCCATTTGACGTGTTTGGAGTTCAGCATATTTTGACTCTATCTGTGATGTGGTCTCTGGAAATTTTCTCCCAGGCACCTGTTCTCGTAATTAAAGAGCAGTTGGTTTTGTCTTTACTCCTGTGGAAGCATACATGTTGATCTCTGCAGTGTGACCATTTAGTATAATGCTTTTAAAAAATTAATCTTTGAAAGGCTTGTTACAGTGAAATCCAATACTTGCCAGTGTGAAGTTATAACCTTAGGAGTTAGATCAGGGTTCAATCTCACTGCAGCTGTTTTTACTGATTCCAGTGACTTCTCTAGGCTTCCAGAGATTCTGTTGCTCAGGGTACTATTTTCTCCAAGTGATAGTCTGGGAAATAAGGAAGTGGAGGTAGTAAGCGCTCCTGGTAATAAGGAAGATTTTGCATAGACTCGGTTAGAAGTATGAAACAGTTCCTTCTTTTCTGAGGGATAATTCTTTTGGGAAAAAATAAACTCTGCCTTAAATTTGGGCATTTGCTTAGTAGCCAACTAATTTTAGCCCATTTTTTTTTCTTGGTATACTGTGACCATTGCATACTGCTTTTCCTTGCTGTGAATTTAGCTCTTTTTACCTGTTTCTTCACTTTTACATTTCTCTGTATCATATTTTCTTGTTAGATTTTTTTCCCTACCTTAGTCAAATGAAGAATTATTTATCACTATTGAAGTCTTCAGTGTCATAAATGTCTGTAACTCTTACTTCGGGGTGCGAGCAACGTTCTGATGGCTAAGTTTGCCACAGTGACCTCCAGAGATTGATGTATTCCTGGAATGAATGTTTCAGTGATTCTTGCTGGCAGATTAAATTTTAATATTTGATATCAGACCTGTATACTGTTGAAAGATAAAATACCCTCTTAAAAATATTTGCATGATAATCTAAAGAACAAAAACATTTAGTAGGAGCTGTGGTAGAAATGTTTCCAGGATCAACACTTGAATGCTATGGAAGAGCAATTTTTTTTTTAATGGCTGGCAGGTGGCAGAGTTGAAAAACAGGTTTTTATAATGGAAATGCTAAGAGTGTTCCCTATAGTGGTGTGAATGGTATTGTTACAATGGATATAATAGACGAGTTGCATTATCTTATCTAATCAGACACTTTTGTTAGAGAAAGCTCTCTTCATGCCTATTGCAGAGATTGGTTCTTTTTGAAACAATTTTAGCTACTCAAAAAATTTTTGAGAGACTAAGGTTTTTTTTTTTTATCTTGGTCAAATTTAACAGATTTAATAAGCCTAAATGTATTTCATTAAAAATACTACTTTAAGCTGGGAAAGTAAGCATAGGAAACAGCCCAGATGTATTCCGGAGTAGAGGATATGACTTTGCCCCTTTAATGAATATCAGTAATGTTGGCAATGTTCTGCTGGTTTTTTTCCTTTAAATGTTAGTACTCATATTTCACATTTGATTTGTTTTCAATATCCTTACTCTTAGAAAGGGGCTCAGGAAATTGAATTACATTTTGTACATTTAGTTTCTAATCACATTCTTACTTTCGAAATCCTTACAGTTTCTAAAGGCTTTTGTACATAGGGACCTGTAGTGTCTGCACGTCTGGGAGGCTGGGAGGAAAATGCACACAGGAATTGGGTTTGATCACTATAGGGAAGGCCCTCCATCGGTTGCTTTAAGGAAAAGGAAGTCAGTTACATTCTAAGAAAGAGTAGAAGCCAGTTGGTCTGTTCTGAGTAAACAGTGTCTGAGGGGGTCAGTCAAAATCAGTGGATAGTTGCCATTTGGGGACTTTAGTCCGATGGGCAGGAAGCATTTTCCGCACATGTGGGCCGGACACAGACACATCCTTTCCACCCTCTCCAGGAGAAGCTGGGTGAGGAGTGGGGACAGGTGGGCTGTGGTTGGTGGGAACCTGATGCCTTGTCTTCTGGGAGATGTCCAGAACTGACGCGTAAGCCCCGCGCATGTCAGGGCGTAAGCTCAGGCCTCTTGGTAATTAGGCAGTTCTTAGAATGGTTTTGCTCAGTGGAACTCTTGAATAATTTAAAGTGTGCCAGCTTGCTAGTGCTGGAAACGGACGACCAGAATGCAGCCCGTCTTCTGAAGAGCCGTCGGTCCAGTGAAGCTCACAGCTCTTTAGCACCCCCGGAAGAGTGAGCCTTTGCATGTTGAGCGCCCAGTCTGCTGCACGGAGTTGCTTCATGAGCTCCTGTGCGGTCCCGGCACTGCACTTGCTGAACGGTCTGCGCGCCGGAGGCCAGCTCTGTCACTTGTCCCCTGGTCCCTCTCACTGCTCCAGGACATTGTTCCTGGTTTTCTCCTTTCTCTCTTGGATTATTTTCCCTCTTTATTGTGTGACTCCTGTCATCAATCATGCTGTGATATATCCTATCTTGTTTTTTTTTAGTTTGTTTACTTTTTGAGAGCTAGAGGGCAGGGGAGATACAGAGAGAGAGAGGGAGAGAGAATCCTAAGCAGGCTCCATACTGTCAGCGCAGAGCCTGATGCGGGACTCCAACTCGTGAGTTGTGATATCATGGCCTGAGCTGAAATCAAGAGTTGGTTGCCACCCAGGTGCTCCATCCTATTTTAAAATAATCTTCTTTGACACCATATTTCTTTCCAACTTTTATGTTTTTTTCTTCCTTTTTGTAGCAAAACTCCTTGTAAGCAGTTGTTTCTACCTGCTGCTTCCCATTCTGTTTCCAGTTTACTCCAATCAGGCACCTTTACTAAAATTGCTCTTGCCAAGTTCACCAGTGACCTCTGTATGGCCAAGTGCAACTGTCACTTCTGAGTCCTTGTCTTACAGTCTTTATCTGTTAACATTTGACATAGCTGATCTCACTTTCCTTCTTGAAATACATTTTACCAGGTTTTCTGTTCTTGTTTTTTAAAAATTTTTTTAATGTTTTACTTATTTTTGATATAGAGAGAGATAGAGCATGAGAGGGGGAGGGGCAGAGAGAGAAGGAGACACAGAACCGGAAACAGGCTCCAGGCTCTGAGCTGTCAGCACAGCGTCTGATGTGGGGCTCGAACCCACGAACGTGAGATCTGACCTGAGCCAAAGTCGGAGGCTTAACCCACTGAGCCACCCAGGTGCCCCTACCGGGCTTTCTGGACACCAGTCCCTTTTGGTTATTAGTTCTTTTATCAATTCCCTGGCTGCTCCTTCTGTCATCCGTGCTGGTTCCTCCAGCAAGGATTAGGGTATCTAAATGTTGGAGCCTCCAAGGCACATCTTTGTTTTACTTCTCCACCTGGACTCACTCATTTGGAATTTTGCAGAGCTCCACAGCTTTGAAGTACTCTCTGTATGCACACAGTACCCAAATAGACATTTTCTAAATCGAATCTCTCCTTTGAACCCTGGGCTCGCTGAATTTGAATCTTTAATAGGCGTGTCTACTTACCGTGTCTGCGAGTGCTAATCTCTCCCTCAGATCTGCTCTCCTTAGTCTTCCTGTCTCAGTAGAAGGATTCTGTGTCTTCTGCTTGGGGCAAAAATTTTGGAATCAAGGCTAACTAGTCCTGTTTCCATGTCCCACACTGAATCTATCAGCGAATCCTGCTGGCCCTGCCTTTAAGACATATCAGGAGTCCCGTCTTTTTTAACACCTGCATTTAATGGGCACCACGTTGGTCTAATTCAGCATCATCTTCTTGCCTAGATTATAATAGTTGCCTGATTATCTTTCTGCTCCCCATCCCTGTATCTGTTTCCCACTTAGTAGTCAGAGTCTTTGAATACCCAACCAGATGATTTCCCTCTTCTCAGATTTCATTCACCGTGCTGGCCAGTGGAATGTTCTGCACTGATGGCCGTGTTCCGTTTTGTGCTGATGTGGTGGCTGTGGCCCTACGTGTCTGTTAAGCCCTTGAAATCCAGTTAGTGCAAGGAGGCAACTGAGTTTAAATTTTATTTAATTAATAAAAATTTTTTTTAAATGTTTATTTATAGTAGAGAGAGAGAAAGAGAATGAGAGAGAGAGCAAGCGCGTGAGCAGGGGAGGGCAGGAGAGACATAAGAGTATCTGAAGCTCCAGGTTGTAAACTGTCAGCACGGAGCCTGACGTGGGGCTTGAACTCAAGAGCCGTGAGATCATGACCTGAGCTGAAGTCGACGCTTAACCGATTGAGCCACCCAGGTGCTTCCAAATTTTATTTAATTTTAATTAATTTAAATATAAACAGCTACAAGAGTGACAGCGAGTTGTTATCATGACCTGAGAGGTGTCAGGTAAGCAGAACCCCTCGCACTTCTCTGACCTCACCTCCCGCAACCACGCTTCGCCTCGTTGTCTTGCTGTCCTTTGAACATCCTCGAGCATGTGTGCACACTTGTCTGTTCCCTCTGCCCGGAACGTTCTTCCTCCAGGTGTTCCCTCATCTCAGGTCTGTGTGCACCTGTTACCTTACCAGAGAGTTCTCCCCTGGCCACCCTGCATAAAATAGCGCCTTCCCTCCCTTTCTGTCTTCAGCCTCCGTATTTGCTGAGTGCAGAGCCCCAGCTGAGGCCCCTGGCCTCTCTCTTCCCCACGAGGGCGTCCGTTGCAGGAGAACAGGAGCCTCACGGGCGATGCTGCTGTTGTCGCCCTGGAGCCTGGAGCAGCCGCCCACCTGTCCTGGGCCCTCGGTCAGTGTTTAGCTCCTGAGTGGTCATTAGAGTCAAGGTGATACACTTTGCTTGGTGTACGGACGAAGACCTGTAGTCTCAGAGGAAGGAGGCGTCCCGTCAGCTCCGGGACCTGGGCAATCTGCACAGAGGCAAGGAAGCTGGAATTAGGCCCTAAACTGTGTCTCACTTTAGTAGAAAGGTTACAGTTATGTGACTCACCTCGCGCCCTGTTGTAAATGATGCGGACATTTAGACCAAGAATTCTGCCCCGTGGTGGGCCCTGGTGATACAAAGAGTAATAAGTGAATGAGTTGCCCTCCCTTCCTTCGGGGAACTCCGGGTACCGAATATGAGGACGTAGTAATGTCTGCTGATTGGAAATAAAGTGGTAAAAAGTTCACGTGCAGCTCTGTTTCCTCTAGTATTTTAAACGGTATATGTACCTATTCAGTAAGGAGGAGATTGCTGGGTAAAAACATATCCGCGGAAGTGTGTCTGTTTGCGTCCATCAGCACTGAAACGACCATCCGCCCTACCCGTCCACCATCTCCCTCCTTTTTTCCATTATTGGATGGAAGTTCTACAGAAAGCTGAGACCATGAAGTTTAATTAATTGTCTTTAAACTTCCATAAATTACAAATCTGAATTCTCGAGATTTTCTCTTGGAGAAAGGAGCGCTAACCAGGTTTATCTGGTAATTTTGGACCGCTCCCGAAGAGTTACTATATGAACACTCGGTGAGCGGATGCTGCTAAGTTCTGGTAGGAACAGACTTGACGCCGGGCCTTACTTTTCATTACATGTTGTTGTTCATTTCGGTGTTGTGGGCGATGCGTGAGCTTTTCAGAATTACTCTCTTTTCCGCAACCCACGGATTCGGTTCTTCAAAGTCACCTCCGACACCCTCCCTCACCCAAGAAAATTCATCTTTCCCCCTTGCCGCCTGCGTTCCTCTCCCTTCCTGGAGCCCACCTTTGAATTTAGGACTTGGAAAATTATAAACATTTATAAATGTTTGATCTCTGTGTCCATGGAACAGCTTTAAGAATCTTCTTTAATCTCCGAGATGAGGCGGTCGAGAATGAGGCATCTTCGATTACAGAGTCTCTTTGAAGTTTTCTTTCTATTTCTGTTTTTCCCTCTAGCGCTTCTACTTTCAGTGGCTCAGAGGTGTTTTTTGTTTTTTTTTTTATTAAAAGATTTTCTCCCTTTTGCTTAGGTCTTTTTGGCAGTCATTCAAAAGTTCAGAGGCAAAATTAGTAAAATTACACTTAAGAGTTTTGTTTATTGTTTTCAGGCTCTGCTTTTCTACTAAGATGGTTGTTTGGGATAGAAAGAGATCTCCTTTTAAAATATTTTCATCTATTTTACATTTTATTGCTGAGATATAATAGTGCTAAGAAAGACCTGTTTCTTTCCTTGACTAGAAAGCTAAAATTAATCAAGATGTGCTGAGTATAATTTAGTAGCTACTACCCACTTTTGTTTTAAAGGATTATATACTTAGGTTTTGAAATGAAAAATTTGAAGTCTTATAATGTGGACATTTATTTTGTGTTTTACATGAATCAGAATCTTGGTTCAGGCAATAATATTAAAAATATCACTGTAGAAAGAAGGTTATCTTATTACTTATTTCATTCAGGTTGTCCTGTGTTAAATTATTGGTGGTCTTTTTGCCTTCCTGAATATTTACTCTGCTACGTTGAGAAATTTGCTTTGCCTTTTGTTATCAGATTCACTTATTATGAATGTTCAGGCTAGTTAGCAGTAGTCAGAGCCGTTAAATCACATGTATCACAGTATCTTGTGTATTTATGTTGGGCTTTTACTTAGTGGTGGGTTTGCTATTTTCTCCTTTATACTTAATGTTACACACACACACATATACTCACATACTCACGCTAAATAGAAATAGTTTCATGTTGCCTCCCATTTGATTTTAGATGTAATTGAAACTCTTCCTGAAAGCCAATGAAATTGAAAGGCTTAACTTTCTGAGTAGAGTTTTTGTTTCTTTAATTCTGTAATTAATAATTATTGTTTCTCAAGTTTCCTTTGGTGGGTATTCTCGTGGAACATTCTAGGATCCTGTAATTCTTCTTGTTTGATTAGAACATTATTCATTACCTACCTCCCAGCTTTTCAGGAGAGTGGGGGCCTCCTAATTGACACTGGTGGGATTGGATTTCAGGAACAGAATATAACTTGAAGAGTACCTTTTAAATTATTATATTAGGCAGTTTTCTCTTATTTCAATGAAATATTAATAATAAAGTCCAAGTTTATGTTTTATAGTTTTACAGTTACTTATTGACCGTAGAATTGCATTGCTTTATGTTAAGCATTAAGTGTTACGGGAAAGCAGGTAAGAGTGTGTGATACCAGCCTGCATTAAATCCAAGAACCATTTCGTTACTTGCTGTGTGACCTTGTGTAAGTTTTTGAACCTCTCTGTACCCAGTTTTCTCATCTGAAAAGTAGATGATAATACCTACTCTGGATGGCTGTTATGAATAAGAATATTCTTATGAATAAGAAATACCATTTAAATTAAACTGTTTAAGATAGAAGTGCTTAGAAGTATACTGAACAATAATAGTATCAAAAGACAGGTCTGTGTTTGAATGCCTGCTTTGCCGTTTAATAGTTCTGTGACGCTGCCGAATTGCTTTAATTGGGGTCTGATTTTTCATCTTGAAAATGAAGACTGGGTAATGTATCTGACGAGGTCGTCCTGAGGATTCGCGGTGGGGGGTGTAAATCACCTGCTGTGGGCAGGGTAGGGGTCCCAGAGCTTTACTCATAATGTGGTTTTATGTTTTTCCCCCTTGAAACCCTGCCTGATAACCGTTTTCCTCTTTCTTTAACCCGCTATGATATTTACCTGTGCCCCACTGAGTGGATGCCTAAAGAGTTTCCAGGAGGAGGAACTCTTTTGGGATTCTAGGGCTTTCGATAGGATAGAAATAAATGGCTCTCCATTGCAGGCCGCGAGAGAAACCTGGTGGGGCCATGAAGGCTCCACCGAGTGTCAGTTAAAACAGAACGTGAGCGCTGAGCCAGCATTTTCTTCCTCCTCCATCCCGTCTGTCATCTCCCTGCCTGTGCCCCTTAGTGGCCGCTGTGAGTGGTGGCGGGGTCGCGGTGCGGAGCGGAGCGCCGTGCCTGCGGTCGGAATTGCCGGCCTTTGGCATGCCGCCCGGAGCCATGCAGGCGCGGAGGGCTTCTCGGCGTCGGGGGCGCCCTGGGAAGTCGCATTTCCTCACGTTTGTGATGGTCATAGTTACCAGAAGCGTCGGCGGGATTTGGAGTCCAGGGAAGGCTGCGCTGTGGGCTAGCTTTGTGACAACACTGGCTGTTGCTAATGTCACATCCTGATTTTCTTTCTGCCAAAAGGCAAAATTGTTTCTAAACTGAAACCTTGGCTTAGCTGAGCCTAGTACTTAGTTTGAAGGCTGTATAGTGATGACAGAAAGATAGGTTAAAGTCAGTTTTGAAGGGAAAACACATTTGAACTTTTACATTAAGTGTGGCATGTGCTACATGTCTGATACAACTTGCTAAAGCAAGTCATTAATGACGTGTCCTCCTGTCATGAGCATAGACACATTTTAAATTCATAAATGACAGCCTACTGAGAAATGTCTATTGTGTTTATTAAAATATACACATGAAACGAGTCAAATTAAACATTTGAAATAGCCAATTTTAGCTGCTCTTTTTTTCCCCAAGTTTAAAAAATGATTTTTATTTATTTTTTTTTTTTGAGAGAGAGGGACAACGCAAGCCGGGGAGGGTCAGAGAGAGAGAGAGAGGGAGAATCCAAAGCAGGCTCCAGGCTCTGAGCTAGCCTTCAGCACAGAGCCCGATGTGGGGCTCGAACCCATGAACCGTGAGATCATGACCTGAGCCGAAGTCAGACACTTAACTGACTGAGCCATCCAGGCACCCCTCAACTCTTAATAATTAATTAGCTTTTAGCATTGAGAATAAAGGTAATTAAAATAGATTTACTACATGCTATACAATTTGAGCCTCAGGAAGATGAACAGGGACATTTATTTTTCATATACTTAAACAGTGGCCTTTCTACTTGTATTCTCTCAGGGTTTGTATATAACAAAAGAACTTACTGAGTTTTTTATAATTGTAAAGCTATAATTATAAAATATATCTAATGCTTTTTAGTTTGGCTCAATTTAATTGCAGCCTGTTGGAAAGTTAAAATTCTATCTTTAGTTTCTGCAGTTCAATAAAAAGGTATTTTCTGCTGTTGTGGCTCACTGTCATATGATTTTATTTATGTTTTTATTACTTTGCTCTTTAGAATTGTTTATATCTTTACATGGTTTATAGTACCTAAAATATAAAAAAGATTTAGAAGCAAAAGTTGTGTTTCTGTCTGAGTACTTTCTTTGCTCAGTTCTCAGATCATGTACAGGTAAAAACCTTTACTAGTTTTTTGTGTATCAGCCCCTAGTTTCTAAAAATGCAAACAAATGCAAATCTGTATCTGTATTTTCTCTCCTTTATTACCTTTTAGAAAGTAGAAGTCCAGAAATAATAAGATCATCGGTAGTGAATGTGGGACGTTAGGTAAGAACTTGGAAAGAACAAAGTCACAGTATTTTTGTACTTGGAAATCAGGTCCCTCTGTTACGTGGCCCTCCCTTCCCTGTGACTCAGCTGGAGTGTACCCGTCCCCTTCATCGTTGGAAGGGCAAGTTCCTGGAGAAGACCTACCCTTTCTAGAACTGTTTCTGTGTGACCCATCCTATGCAAACTTACTCACTCATGCAAACACTGGGTGCTTTATACAAATATTACCACCTGTACTTTTTATTTGTGTTTCTCAAAGGAGTTTTTGGTAGAATTTGCATAATGACTTGGCTCATTGAGCTTTGTGTATGGTGAAGAGTTCAGATGCGTGGACAGGAAAGCTGATCTTGGGTGCCGGGTACAAAGCGTTCTCAGGAACACTGTTTTAGGCATTTAAATCTCATTTGCATATTGGATCGACACCTATGATTATTAAACCTAACTCCATTTACAGTTGATGAAATTTGCATAAAATTGGTCTTGATAGCTAGAGGTATAGTGAGCAAATGTTAACTCCCTGTGTGCAAGCCTCAAGTGTTGTGATGAAAAGTTCAGCACATTTGGTGTACTGATAACCCCTCTAGAAGTTACCTGTGCTGTCCTGTCAGAACGTCCCAAACATGCCTGACCGTTTGTCTTCTCCTGCTGGAGATGGTGGATAGCACATTGCACATCCTAGCAGCCGTGTGGAGACACGTTTTCTCTGTATGAATCTCGTTCTTGGTAGGCACGGCATTCAGGAAGTGCCTGTGTGTGGCGTGTGGCTTACTTTATAATTTTTAAAAGAAATTACAATAGTTTTAATCATTTTATGTTGGTTCTTGCTTTATGGTAGGCTTTCTTTTCTGGCCTTAACTGGTAACTTCCCAATTATTGGTCTTTTCTTTCTCTTTTTAACTTGTTTGGAGAAGGTGATTCTTCTTATTAAACACTGTGTGGGTGAATTCATGTCTGATGGTTCGCTGGGGGCAGTGAGTGGGTACAAATCTACTTTTCAGGTGACGTTCCTGGCCATCTACACAGGTTGATTGCTTCTTAGAACGTCAGTTGTCTTATTTTACCCTTCTCCATCTGTGGTTAACTCTCCTGTAAATGTAGTGGTAAGGGTGTTAGGCCATTGACTGGGTGTCTGTATCTGAACAGTTTGATTCTGTCAATTATATTGAAGTCATGTTCTCTCTTAGGACCTCAGGATGCCATTACTTTCAGGGTGGTGACTAAACAAACATCAGTCCTTAAATAATATTAATTTCTAGGGGCATCTGGGTGGCTCATTCGGTTAAGTGCCTGACTTGGTTTCAGCTCAGGTCATGACCTCACGGCTCACGAGCTGGAGACTTGCATCAGGCTTTGTGCTGACGGTGCAGAACCCGCTTGGTCCTCTCTCTCCCTCTCTCTGCCCCTCCCCTGCCCACTCTGTCTCTCTCTCAAAATAAATAAACTTAAAAAAATATTAATTTCTATTAAATTTTTTCTTTTGGGGCACCTAGGTGGCTCAGTCAGTTGAGTGTCCAATTTCAGCTCAGATCATAATCTCGTGGTCTGTGAGTTAGAGCCCCGTGTCGGACTCCGTGCTGACGGCTCAGAGTCTAGAGCCTGCTTCAGATTCTGTGTCTCCCTCTTTCCCAAAAATAAACAAACATTAAAAGCAATTAAAATATAAAAATTTTCTTTTATCATAGGAGTAGTCTATGCTTTTTAAAATAAGATTTTAATAAGATAGTAATTAAATAATAGTGAAGCTATTTAATTTTACTAACAAAATTTTGATTGCCTTAAGCAAATCTAATGTTGTACAAAAAAACCTGGATTGAGAGTATATATTTTTATGCAGTATTTATAAATTATGTCGGGCTAGCAAGCACCTTTAGTGTATTTAAAGAATTAGAGTTGTGAAATTCACCGTAGGTACACTGTTAAGTTAGGACGCGTGTTATATAAAGTGAGGCATTTCTCTGTGAGATCTGGCATGTTTTTTCATTCCCAGACTCTGTGCTGTGCTGCAAGATAAGCAGTTAGTCCTTAGTCTGATTGATCCCGGATCCCTTGAGGGAACTGGCCCTTTCCCGTGGATGCCATTGCTGAATTTTCAGTTTTTTTTCTCTGCGTTGTTCTCCCTATGGCCAACGCTCAGATTACTGAAAAAATTCATTGTTATTGATAAATGCTTTGTACTTAATTCAGAAGTCTCAGTACCTCTGAGGAAGAGCAGAAACACATAATTAAATGCAAGTGGTGACAACTTGTTTAAATTTGAGTTAACAGATTAACCCACTTGGGGCAGCACCAGTGGGGAGTCCATAAAGAACATAATGATGCTTATTTTTTGCTTTTAGGTATAAGAATGTTTGATGATAATACTTTTTTTTTAATAATGTTTTTGATTTATTTTGAGAGAGCGTGTGTGGGGCAGGGGCAGAGATAGCAGTAGAGAGAGAATCCCAGGCAGGCTCTGTGCTGTCCGTGCAGAGCCTGACACAGGGCTTGGTCCCACGAACCGTAAGATCAGGACCTGAGTTGGACCCTTACCCGACTGAGCCACTGAGGTGCCCAAGTTTACATTAAGTTTTAACAAGAGATTTTTTTTGGAGGGAGAATGGTAAGTGGTAATTAAAGTTTTTCATTGAATGAATGGAAAGAAACAAAATTTAAATTTGTCCTCGGGGAATAAGGGGTCCGTGTTCTCAGTGCTGCTTCTCTGGTAGTGAGCTGGTCGTTGATGGGGAAGAAGAAGATGACGATATAAGCAAAACTCCGGGCTGGTCAAGTCCTGCGTACTGATAATGCACACTGTAAATGTGTCACGTGCATTGCGTTGTAGAATCGTGACGGAGGGGAAAAGACTCTTGATAGCGTTTAACTCAAGTGCATCTTGCAGCTCTGAAAACTGAGGGCCACGTAGAATGGAGCACCTTCACCTTGTGCCAAGTTAGTGGCAGCCCGGAATCCAGATCTTACTTGCTCAGCCTGGCACCTTTTTCTTCGCTCTTCTCCTTCTGGGTTTGCAGCTCATACGGACGTTTTGCTGGGTTGCCAGGCGGTTAGTTAGGTATGATTGAGAAAGGAGGTTGGAAGACCTAATGCAAACGTTTTTTTCACGGTTTTGCTGCAGATCGAGGCTGCTGACAGTCCGTTAGTAGTAGAGGCTAATGTAACACTGAGGGCTTGCTATCCAAGAGGCCCTGTGCCCGGAGCATTACGTGTACTCTACGTGTGATTTTATGAGGTGGGGAGCACTGTTCACCGTGTCGTGGGGGCAAAAGCAAGGTCTTAGAGAGATGATGTACTGTGCTAAAAATACATACCTACTGAGCGTGGGAGCGCGGATTTGAATCCTCATACCCGTTCTGCTTCCCCCGTGTGTCATTTAGCATATAAGGGAAGGCCTTTGAACAAACCCAAAGCCCGTTTTAACTCTAACATCCTGGGACCCCTGGATTGTAATTCTTTTCAAAAAAGATTTTCTTTTCAGTTATAATATGGCGAGATAGCTCATTGGATTTCACCCTAAAGGAGCAGACTTCTTCATGTGGTAGAGTTCATTCTGGAAGGTCTACCAGCTCTTAGAAAAGAAAGACTTAAAGTTTGCCTTGCCATTATTTGGTCCTCAGGATTTCAGACTTCTCCCCACTGGTTAGCGATTTCTTTTCGGTAGTGGTTTTAAGCCATCTTTAACATATAATTGTAGTTCTTTGAGGATCGATGGGCAATGGGCAAGTTACCCAGCTTGCCTGAGCTTGGAAAATTGGATTGCCTGCCTGCCCCTTGTGTTTCCACAGTCTCTCTCCAGGGTTCCTCAGAGATTACTGGGGGGGCCAGCAGCTGTCCCTGCGTTCTTCTGTCGTTACCCGGGGACTTCGGTTACCTGGGCTGGATTTGGAGCAGCGAGGGGCTTCATTCTTCTCTCTCATCTTGGCTTCTAATCCCTTTTAATCATATTTATTGTGTTCTTTTCTACTCTGAAGGAAATGATCACATCCAGTTTCTCAAGGCAAGGAAGAAAAAGTCACTGGTGATCTTTTCTCTGGGCTCCTTTATTATTGGTGACCGTAGCCCATCACACTGGTTAAGTCCTGGGGGGTGTAGATCTGGGGAGTGGCATCCATCTGTTCCCTCCGTGTTTGGGAACCAGGAGGATGTTGGGAGCAAAGGCAGTGTGACTTCCCCCGACTCCTCCCTTTTTCTTCTTCTCCCTATGATGTCTCTGGCAAGTACCAGTAAGAGAGTCACAGTGCAGTCCTCCAGGAATCTGGGGGCAAATCTATGTTTCTCTGCAGATGAATGAGTTTTCTTTTGAGAAACAGCTCCCGGTTTGTATTGGGCCTCATCCAAGACTGAATACCCAGTTGGGAGCTATCAGGTGACCATGTGGCCTGAGCTTCCCCTCATGAACTGGGTGTTGTCTGACCATTTTGCCACAGAATGGGAATGAACAGCATCACTCGGTTACCGAGTGGAGATGGCGCATAGCAGGCCAGACTTGGGTGGGTCTGGAATGCGTAGTCACATAATATGAGCAGGTGGCTCCGAAGCCTTGGAGGCCAACTTCTATTTCATTGTTTCCTCCAGGCCCTGCCTGTGGCCTCCTGGGAGTTCCTTATGACCAGTTGAGCAAAGAAGAAAAAAACTTGAGGCTAGTTTACAAATGAGTCTGTATGCCATGCTGGTATCGGTCAAAAAGCAGACAGTGCAGCACTGAAATCCCACTCAGGACTGACTACGAGTGACAGTGACGAAGCAGGGTCCAGCTCGTGGGCAGAACTTTGAGCAGTGTGTTTTTTTTTTTGCATACGGTATTTTGAGTAGGAGATGACTAGTGATAAAGGTCTACATTGATTAATGGGCAGTGGCTAATGTTTTGTCTGGATGGTCAGGGACTTGGAGGAAAAGGAGCTAAAGATTGGTGACAAGGAAGTCTGGGGCAGAGGTGTGTGGATGGACCACTCTGAATGTCCATAGACTGAAGATTGTGTCCCTTGTGAAGGCCCATCAGAGGACATGCACTGCAAAAGGGACTCTCGCTGATGAGGTGGATGTCACTCTCATTCTATAGCCACCGGAGGACTTGCTCAGTGGGCTCACGAAAAGTGGCTGCGTTGGCAGGGCTGGGAGTTCATGGTCCAGTAATACGGACTTTCTCTTAACGAGGCCGACCTGGCTGATGCTGTTGCTGAGTGCCTGATCTGCCAATAGAGTCCAACCCTGAGTCCCTGACGTAGCCCCGTTTGCAAGGGAACGAGCCGGCCGTCTGCTGGTTGTTGACGACGTTGGAACTCTCCTGTCAGAGAGAGGGTGAGGATTTATCCTCGCCGGATTAGCCGCAGAGTCTGCATGTGAATTTGCTTTCTTTACCTGTAATGCTTCTGCTGGTACCACCATCTGTGGGTTCACCGCATACTTTATCCACTGTCCTGGCGTTCCGCTCAGGGAATGAATTCCACCAGGAAAGTGTAGAACTGGCGAGGTCCTTAGAATTGACTGGTCTCGCCAAGTACCCCATTACCTGACAGTGGCTGGCCGGCCTGAGGGAAAGGTGCAACAGCTTAGCCAGCACTTCATTACAGCACCAGCTGAGAGACAGAATCCTGAAAGGATCCTGTTTTACAGGGTGCAGGATGTACTTTGATCGGTATGGTGCTGCGTCTCTCGTAGTCAGAATTCATGGTGCTGGGAATCAAGGGTTAGAAGCAAGTGTTTTTTCTCACGACTACACTTAATAATCCACTTACAAAACTTGTGCTGCCTGTCCAGAGAATGCTGGCTTCTGCTCGTTTGGAGATCTTCCTCCTCACGGAAAGAATGTTTCCGCCAGGGGACACGACGGTGGCTACATTGAATTAGGAAAGGAGACTGCCACTTGGCTCCTTTGGGGTCCTGATGTCACTGAGTAGGCCAAAACAAACAAACAAACAAACAAACAAAACAAAAAAAAGGAGGCTAATTCACTCGATGGAGAGAGAGACTGATCCTGATCACCAAGGGGAAGTTGGGTATCGCTGCACAGTGGAGCTACGGAGACGAAATCTGTGATTGAGGAGGTTTTCGGGGTACCTGTGGGTACTTCCGTTCCCAGTAGTACAGGTCACTGGGAAACTACAGCGGCTCACAGGGAGCAGAATGAGGAATGACTGGCCTCTCTCAAGAGTGAAGGGTCCGGTGGTCTTGCCAGGTGAGGAGCCCACCACAGCTGATGCAGTTTAAACGCCGGTGCTTCGCTTGGGGCCTTTTTTTTTTTTTTTTTTTAAATCTTTCAGGTCTGTGCTTAATTTCCTGAACATATGTCATTTAGTTAGAATACATTTTTAATGTATCTGCCTTCTAATTTGAACATCTGTATTAATTCTGGGTCCATTGTTATCTCCTGATTTTTCTCTGCATTATGAGATTTTATGTTCTTTGGTTTTTACAATGCCTGATAATTTCCGACTGGGTGTTAGGCATCGTAAGTATTACCTTGTCGGGGGATTGGGTGGTTCTGTATTCCTGTGAACATTCTTGGTCTTTGCTCGGGGACCCAGTTAGATTCCTCAGAAGCAGTTTGATCCTTTTGAGCATGAGCAGAGCCACACTGAGGCGAGGGCTGCTACTGAGGCATTACCCTTCTATACCCTACCCAGCGTTCATGAATTGTGTTTTCCTGTCTGACTGGAGAGAACAGACGTTAGTTATTTCCAGCCCCCAGTGAGCTCTGGACACTCTCCTCTCCATTCTTGTGATGCCATTCTTCCCCTAACCTTGGGTAGTTTAACCACAAGTATGCCTTCATCAAGACTCAGCTGAGTATTAAAAAAAATTTTTTTTAAAGTTTATTTATTTATTTTGAGAGAGACAGAGACAGTGCGAGTGGAGGAGGAGTGGAGAGAGAGAGAGAAAGAGAAAGAGAGATAGAATGAATCCCAAGCAGGCTCCGTGCTGCCAGTGCAGAGCCTGACTGGGGCTTGAACTCACAAAACCACAAGATCATGACCCCAGCCGAAACCAAGAGGTGGCTGGATGTTTAACCGACTGAGCCGCCCAGGCGCCCAGGACTCAGCTGAGTACGTGAAGAGCACCGGCCGGGGATCCCTGGGATTGTCTTGCTGCGCAGCTCCCTCCTGCCCGGTACTCGGTCCCGCACGCTGTGCACTCCTACTTGGACTCTTACTCTTGTGTCCTCACTGCGGAGTCCTCCGGGCTGTCTCGGTCAACCTCAGTGGAGACTGGAAAGTCGTTTAAAGCAGTAAGCTGGGCAGGTGCAGGGCCCACCTGATTTGTACCCCCTCTCAGGGGTCCTTGTCCTTCGTTGTGTGGCGTTCAGTGTCGTAAAAAGTGTTGTTTTATGTATTTGCATTTTTTTTTGGTTGTTTCGGATGGAAGCTTTTAGGATCATGTTTTAGACAACACATTCCTGTAACACTCAGTGGGCTAAGATTGAACAAGAGAACCGTGTTGATTATCTAGAAGGTTAAAGGGGAAGTTTTCAGCATAATGGGAGCCTGCTTTAGTAGTTTATAACCACTTCTTTATCATGACACAGTGTTTTGTTTTTATGGAAGGTTTGGGTCTCTCCAGACTTCTTCCTTGTAGGTTGTAGAACAAAGAGAGAAGGCAGATAAGACTGGCCTGATCGCCTCTGCAGGTCTGTGTACACGGAGAAGCTGGATGTGTAGAATTTCAAGAAGGGAGTAGAGAAGTCTGGGAGGAGTTCTTCCGAGCACCAAAGAATCGTTTGTAAATTAATGCAGATTGAGAAAAGCAAAGAATGAAAAGAGAAGCTTTTGAGGGACAATATTCCAAAGTCTTGACATAAGGATATATTTCTGTGTTTGTTATTTATTGATTTGAGGTCTGTTTACTGTATGTTGGAAAAGTTATCAGGCTGGAGGAGTTGATCCAGAAACGCTACAGAAAAGTTGGATATGAAATGAGAAAGAAAGTAAACTTTCATGAAACTTTCACAGAATCTGTTTGAATTCTGGGCTAAAATGAAACTCTCTATCTCGCACTGAGGTTTTAAAAGGTGTTCGGGCTGTTTGTAGGAGTTTTATGAAGTGAGGTGTCGTTTCTTTGGCTTCTTTTTTGCCTTTCTCCGTGCCATTGCTTCACGCATGTTATCTTTTCTTGTCCTGACCCGTCCTGTGAGGTGTGTGGTGTTCATCAGGCTTGAAGATGAACCTTGGGCGTTTATAGGCCTTACGTGGTTTGCTTAGGGTCAGTGCTGAGGAAGTAGAAAGGGGCCACGCCTGGGATGTTGACTGCTAAACACACGCTCTCCTCAGTGCCTGGGCTGTGTCCTTGTAGGTGCGTTTTCTGAAGGTAACAGATATTTCTCTTCTTGGGTTAAAGAGCAGAAACTGAACTGAAAGTAGTTCTTAGGTTATCCGTTTCTTCTGGTTACCAAATGAACAGAAACAGGGAAGTGTAGACTGGCCTGTCTCACCTTGGTTTTGCATTTTCCCTGTTGAAATGCCTGTACTTATTGTTGAAATGGTCACACATGTTTCTAAATAAAATTGTTACCTATTTTAATTTATTAAAAAAATTTTTTTAATGTTTATTTTTGAGAGCGAGAGCATGCATGCGCTAGAGGAGGAGGGGCAGAGAGAGAGGGAGACCCAGAATCCAAAGCAGCCTCCAGGCGCTGAGCTGTCACCACAGAGCCTGATGTGGGGCTCCAACTCACAAACTGTGAGATCATGACCTGAGCCAAAGTTGGACGCTTAAGCGACTGAGAAACCCAGGAGCCCTAATAAAATTGTTACGTATTTTTAAATGCATATTTTAATCAGTTAATTATGCCTTCTTGTTAAATGACCCATAGGCTATCGTAGGTTTTCATTATTGGACGGCACTTAGAACCGTAACATTCGGATTCTAGAAGAAAGGTTCAGAGCGCCTCTTTCTCCTAGAAAGTCAGGTGATCTCAAAGCACAGTTTAAATAACACTACAAAAGTAGGACTGCTAGGGGAGGGGGTGGTGGCCGCAGGCATTTGGCCCTTTTTTCCGGACCAGGAGGGGCGGGAGGACCCAGAGAACACATTCAGTGCCTGCGTGTGTTTGGTGCCGTCTTGCTGTTTGTTTCAGTCCGTCGCATTGTGAAGAACGTTAAATAACGGTATATGGAGACAGCTCTTCCCAGATGGCTCCCAGCGCTTCAGATCTAGGTGTGTCCGGTTCCTGACGTAAACCGGCGTCCGTACAGTAGATTCGAGATACCACTGTTTGGACAGTAGAAGTTTCCTCAGGGAAAGGAAGAGAGAAGTTTAAAATCCGTCACGTAAGTGATGATGACTGGTAGCAGTGTCAAAAGCCCGTGGCCAAAGTTGACAAAGTTCTTGAACTAATAAATAATTTTCATTGATGGTGAGTGTGAAATCGGCATATCGCATACTTTTGCTCTCTCTGGTGTATCCCGTATATTGTAGGAGGGTGAAACGTTTAAGAATTTGAAGGTCTGCTCCTGCCTTTCAGCACTTTTCAGGTTTGTTCCGGGTTCCAAGTTAGTATCAGTGTGTACAACTGCATTGGACCATGTTTGCGTCTCCCCCAAAATAAACAAGTAAACAAAATCCCGTGTGTTCCATCCTTGATGGGAACACTGCTTTGTGGCTGACATATGGTTAGTCATTAGTTGTATTCAGCGCTATACTTTCCTCATTTAACGGCACCATCTGTTAAAACTATGACTGATACCAGTGGAGAGAGGAGGCCAATTATTTTTTAGTTTGCGAGCATGGAGTAAACGAGAAAGTGCCTGAAGTTGCCCGCAGTCAAGTAGTTTACAGCTGGTTTAGTCAAACATTTGGAGCGAGTGCCTGCTTGGGAAACCAGATCTGGAAGGAACACGATAATGCGTGTTTAGTGCCTTTATCTCCTCTTAGCATGGGTAATGTTTGGTAAAAAGTAAATAACACGTAATTAAGGTATTCAGAAAGATTTGCAGCACGCGCTTTGTTTTCAACGCGATCAAACTACTGGCGTTGGCGGTTTGTTACTGCAGCTCCTGTAATGGGAGTTGGAAGAGGCGCTTTTGCACTGAGGCGCACAGCTTCCCAGGAATGATTTTTCATAGACTTTGGATGTGGGACGATTTTGTACTAATGAAATAAATCAAGGCCTTTATAATTGGTTCTTCTTCATGTCCATGACCTCGTCTGTGTTGTGCTAGAGTGTTTTGCATTGCATGCATGGGACTGCAGCAGAGTCCCCGGCCTTGCTGGGCTGGCGAGATGTTCTTCATGGTCCGTGTGTGTGTGCTGGGGGGGCAGTAGGTGTGTGTCACTTATTGCTATCTCTGGCGGGCTCGTAAAATGCCTTTATTTTGTAAAAATAGATTTGACTTGGAAATTTTGTGTGGTGTCCTCCTTACCCACCCTGCCCAGAACTCATTATAGTACTGATACCTGGTACTCAGAGTAGAGTTTCTCTTCCCTGTGTCTCTCTCTTCTAATTCTCTTTCTCTCTTCTGTGAATAAATCTCATCCACATGATGAAAACCAAAATTAACAAGATGCCAAAGGGAAATCTGTCAAAAAAGATTCACCTTGGGCCTAGAATCTGTCTCGAGTAACGGTGTCAGAAAAGGTCTCCGGTAGTAGATTCTCTGCTCATGTGTGACTGAAAATGTTTCCTATTTGTTGGACTGGGTATAACTTCTTAGGCTGAAATCATTGTCCTTCAGATCTTTGAGGCTTTCTTTTCTTTTAGAATTCAGTCTAACAGATCCAAAGTCTGATCGCAGTCTGTTCTGCTCTTTCTCTGTAGTTTCTTTTTGTATTTCTCCTTTTTAGAAAATGTGTAGGACCTTAACGTTAGCCTCAGTCTGAAATAGTAGAAGGGAGTTTCCAGGTGTGGATGTTTTGTTGGTTGCCGGGTTTAACAGTCTGTGGACTCTCAGCGAGAAGGTTCATGCCTGACCTCTAGGAAGTTTTTTTATTTCGTTCTTTATTTCCATACTTTTATGTCCTCTCTCTCTCTCTCTTGCTCTCTGGCAATGCTGTTATATATGGTTGCCTATGTGGGCTGGTCCTCTGTGTCTTTTGATTTTTCTCTCATGTTTTCTGTCTTTTTGCCTAACTTTCTGGAGTTTCCTTGATAGTGGTACACTAAAATATACATAGTAGTAATTAGTTTTAGTGCGTATTTAAAGGTCATATGTATATTAACTGTACCTAAAGAAATCTGTATTTAGCACTTCATGCTTTCATGCAGATTATTAATAGATTCTTGATTGTTTTATATATATATGTGTACATAATAGTAGTTGTATATATTAAGGTGACCATATTTTTATTTTATCATCAGTAACTTTCTGGGCTTGTATTTTAGGCCTCTCTGGAATTTTCCCACATTTTTGGGCTATGGATTGCCTTCTTTTGACCACTTAACTCATCTGCCTTTTACTTTTGTTGTCTCCTTTTTGGAGAAAGTTTATTAGTTCACATCAACCCACCCCAGAATAATTTTCTTCCAGTTGTGATCATTTCATTTTCTTACTTCAGTGCTGAGAAAAATTGCTGGCAATTTATTGTGTCTTGATAACCTGGACTAGTAAACATGATGTACAGAGTTGCTAACTCTTCAGACGTAGGAGGGATTCTAATGTTCTCAAGGAGAGCAAATTAGAGATGGAAGATTATTTTAAAGTGAAAATATTTTCAGAAGGCTAATTCTTGCATTAGTCTATTTTCAATAGGGTAGGTTTTTTCTGTGAGCCAGCACCCAGCTCATCTGTTACATATTTCAGTTTAAAATTAATGGTATATGCAACCAAGACTCTGGTGTTTATAGTTACGGTCATTCTTTTAGATCAAACTAAGACTACTGAGATTTTTTTGAATGGATAATTTATTCACATGGTACACACTTCTAAAGGAACCAAAGGTTCCTTATTATCAAACAGTAATAAGATTCCATCCATTTGACCCCGCTACCAGATCTTTGTGAAGAAACCCAATATTGCAATTTCTCTCTCTATGATGAAGGATATGGATTTATAGGAATAAATGTGTATACACAATTGTATGTGTGTGCACACACTTTTTCTGTGATTTAGCGATCATTTAATACCATTTCACTACAAATTTTCTTATTCTTTTCTTTAAAGGTAGTAGTGTATGGATGTAGGATACTTTATTTAGCCAGACCTTTCATTCCGGACATGGACGTTTCTATCCGTGTCTCTGCTGCTGCCCATGTCTGTGCGCAGGGGTGCCTGCCTCTCTGTGTGCGTGCACCACTCTGCACATGTGTAGGTACATCTATCAAGAATAAACACCGGAAGTGTAATCACTGGGCTAAAAGGTGTCTACATCAGTGATTTTGACGGATATTGTCAAATCTTCTCTGTTGAGATTGTACTGATTTATACTTCGTTACCAGAGTATGAGCTTGCTAATTTCCCTAGGGCCTTGCCAACATCATGTTTTATCGGCCTTTTAAAAAAAAATCTGTGCTAGTCTGATGACTGTAAAGTGGTATCTCAATGTCTTTTCATTTGCATTTCTCAGAAGAGCTATTTTTATTTCCTTCTCTGTGACCCGTCCATATCCATTTGTCATTTTTCTGTTGCGCGAGGCTTACCAATTTGTAGGCACTCCTCTTTGGGAAAGTACTTTGTGATAGGAATTCCTGAGTGTTCTCACTGGGTTGTGTTTGTCACTTAGGACATGAGGAAGGCAATTATATTTTATACAGTTGATTTTATGAATATTTGGTTTTTACTTCAAGGGGATGATCATAATTCTCTGATTATTTCTCCTGTTGCTTTTCTGGTTTCATTTTTTTCATGTTTAAATTGCTGAACTATCATCAATTTATTCTGCTTTATATGTGATTTGTGGACACAGCTCTCTCCCCTCCCCTCTCAGTGACTAACCAATTCTCCTGATACCATTTATTGAGCCTTTCACCTTTTTCCTTTGAGTTGGCATGCCCCCTTGACCTCACAGTAAATTCCTATATGCATTTGTGTTCTCTTTTCATACTGAAAGGTTATGTTTATTATGAAAAAGCTCAAAGAGGCACCCAGATATAGAGAATAGGTGAGTGAGCTCCAGGTACCTGTCAGCAGATTGAATAATTAAGATTTATTTCCTTCTCTTACTCTGTTTTTGCTGAGGATTTTTAAAAAAAATGTTTTTACTCATTTTTGAGAGACACACAGAGTGCAAACAGCGGAGGGGCAAAGAGAGAGGGAGACAAAGAATTGGAAGGAAGCTCCAGGTTCTGAACTGTCAGCACAGAACCCGATACGGGGCTCAAACTCAAGACCCATGAGATCATGACCTGAGCCGAAGTTGGACGCATTGACTGAGCCCCCCGGGCGCCCCTGCTGAGGAGTTTTAAAGCAATCCCAGATACCGTGTCATTTGACCCTTATGTCACTTCTATATCCAGCTCTAACATTAAGGACCTATTAAAAGAGGAATTCAGTATTTGACTTTGTATCCCAAATTCAAGGGAGAAATCTTTATGGGGCTGACGTTTGGTGCCTCTGTATTCTTCTTAGGAATCAGTTGCTTCAGAAGGGTGATGTCATGTTAGTCTTCCGGCTGTTTCGTGTTGGGTCCTCATAAGGCTTTCCTCCTGCGCTTGTCTTGGGAGGGGCGTGTCTTTGTGTCGTGGGGGCATTGCAGGGTTTTATCCGTGTGGAGGTGTCCAGGTGACTTGACCTGTGGGTCACGTAACGAGGAGTCTTTATGGAGGCTGCAGGAACCCTAAAATAGCAAGCAGTGGTTAATAGCCAAATGGATAGATGGAGGCAGGAGAATGATAGGCCGTTCAGGCATAGCCTGATCTGGTTTTTACTGTTTAGTAGAAGGCTTCATGCTAGAATTTCATGTTCTGATTGAATTCATGGCTGTATTCTTGAGAATCAGGATGTAGGGCGTATGTCCTGTCTGTGCAATTGTGCCATTATAGTTCGTGCTCAGTTTCCCATTGTCACGTTCATGTGAGAAAACACACGTCTGTGATGCCAAACGGGCACCAACATCTGACATGACTGTACATGTCTGTGTAGTTTGTATTCATTCGTTAGATTGCACATATAGTGTGTTTCCTTTCAGCCTGGTCTTCTTAAAGCTGAGCTCACCTCGTAGGGTTTGTTCTTGATAATTCAGTTATATCCTCAGATTTCTTCTCCAAAGGCAGCCTAAAATATGGTTCAGAAGCTTAAGATATGGCTCAGATTTTTGTACATCTATTAAACTCTTTTGAAAATGAGAAATTTTAATTTTTTAATTAAAAAAATTTTTTTTAATGTTTATTTATTTTTGAGAGAGAGACAGAGCGTGAGCAGGGGAGGGGCAGAGAGAGAGGAGGACACACAATCCGGAGCAGGCTCCAGGCTCTGAGCTATCAGCACAGAGCCCGATGTGGGGCTCAAATTCACGAACTGCAAGGTCATGACCTGAGCTGAAGTCCGCCGCTTAACCAACTGAACCACTCACGTGCCCCAGAAATTATTTCAATTAAATAAGCTTGGTATTCACTGGGATTCACCTTGCAGTGATATAAAGTAAATACAGATTTTAGTTACCATTTGCAAAATTTATAAAATCGATTTGACTGGAAATTCCTCACTTTTTGAACAATTCCACAGTTCCCTGATTTTCTCCCATTTCAGTGTGTTCATGTGCCTGTTAAATTCTGTTACTGTCTAGTGCGTCCGTCCCATTGACACTTGACTGTTTAGGTCTTCCCGAGCCCCACAGTTCCAAAATCTGATCCGGGGAGGTGCTTTTTTATTTCCTTGATTTTTATTATCTAGTCATTTGATTGAATTGCAATAAAGTTTTTATTCTTGCTTTAGCTTTTCAATATCCCCCTTACTTGGCACAGCAGCTTCTTCCCAGATACATCCCCTGAGACAAGGGAAACAAAAATAAAAATACACTGTTGGGACTTCTTCACGATGAAAAGCTTTGCACAGAGAAGGAAACAGTCAACAAAACTAAAAGGCAACCTACTGAATTGGAGAAGATATTTGCAAATGACGTATCTGATAAAGGGCTAGTATCTAAGATGTATAAACCACTTTTAAAACTCAATAGCAAACACCAAATAGCCGAATTAAAAAATGGGCAGAATACATGAATAGACCTTTTTCCACCGAAGAAATCCAGATGGCCAGCCGACACATGAGATATCGAAACCACCATGAGATATCGAAACCACCGTGAGATATCACCTCATACCCGTCAGAATGGCCAAACTCAACAGCACAAGAAACAACAGGTGTTTGGCAAGGATGCGAAGAAAGGGAACCCTCTCACACTGTTGGGAAAGCAAACTGGTGCAGGCACTCTGGAAAACAGTGTGGAGGTTCCCCACAAAGTTAAACGTGGAACTACACTACGATTCGGCAACTGTACTAGGAGGTATTCACCCAAAGGATACACAGTTACTGATTTGAAGGAATACGTGCACCCTGATGTTTAGAGCAGCGTTATATACAGTAGCCAAAGTATGGAAATAGCCCAGGTGTCCATTGATTGATAAATGCTTTAAGATGGGTGTGTGTGTGTGTGTGTGTTTGTGTGTGTGTGTATGTATGTGTGTGTCCATACACATACGTATTTAGTGGAATATCACTCTACATACTTTTAGAGGAGTGTCACTCAGCTGTGAAAAAAAAAAAAAGAATGAAATCTTGCCATTGGCAATGACATGGATAGAACTAGAGTGCGTGATGTTAAGTGAAATAATTCAGAGACGGACAGATACCATATGATTTCACTCATGTGGAATTTAAGAAACGAAATAAATGAGCAAAGGGGAAAAAGAGAAGCAAACAGACTCTTAAGAATAGAGAACACACTGATGGTTATAGAAGGGACGGGTGGGGGATGGGCGAGGTAGGAGATGGGGTGAGGAGGGCCCATGTGGTGAGCTCCAGGTGACGTGTGAAGGTGGTGAATACACTTGAAACTAATACAACACTGTATGTTAACTGACGGGAATGGAAATAAAAACTTACAAAAATACCATGAACTGGCTTAAAAAATAAGTATCTCCTTAAATTCTGTGTGTATTCAACTGACTTGGAAAGGTTAGAGCACAATCTATTAATGAGTAGTTTACTAGGAAGCTAGTCCTGCTTCTCTTCTTTGACTTGAATAAACTGTTTAAGCATCATCTTTTCTCCTTGTGATCAAAATAAGCAAATTATCTGCGGCAAGTGTACTCAGTGTTTACACGTTGGAATTTCTCATTATCGTTCTGGTAGGTTTTTAACCTTATTGTTAGTTCATATGTCCTGGCTTAATAGGTAAAACGAAGTTTGGGCTGAAAATCTGATTTCCCATATGTAAAAAACCATAGTTTATATTTGAGAAACAAAGACAAAACCCCTTAATCTGTTGGAGGGAGACGGTAAAGTCTGTAACAGTACTAACCAGGCAGTATGTATTTAACGAGATAGCTAAAAGTCATGTGTTTTTATAAATTTAATTCTTTTATACATTTAGAACTGTTGAAAATAATTATTTTTCAGATTTCTTTTTAAGTGGGCTTCATACCCAGTGTGGAGCCTAGTGCAGGGCTTGAACTCACAACCCAGAGATCAAGACCTGAGCTCAGATTAAGAGTTGGATGCTTGGGGTGCCTGGGTGGCTCACTCGGTTGAATGTCCGGCTTCAGCTCAGGTCATGATCTTGTAGTCTGTGGGTTCGAGTCCTGTGTCGGGCTCTGTGCTAACAGCTGAGAGCCTGGAGCCTGCTTTGGATTCTGTGTCTCCCTCTCTCTCTGCCCCTTACCTGCTCATGCTCTGTCTCTCTCTCTCAAAAAATAAAATAAAGACATTAAAAAAAAAAGAGATGCTTAATCAACTGAGCTACCCAGGTGCCCTTATTTGCCCATATTTTTAAAGAAAATCATTTTTAAAATATTTTATTTATCAGTAGTCTCTATATCCAGCATGGGGCTTGAACCTATAACCTGGAGATCAAGAGTTTCATGCTGTACCAACTGAGTGGGCCAGGCTTCCCTCTTGAAGACAGGGTTTTTTGTTTGTTTGTTTGTTTGTTTGTTTGTTTTGAAAGAGAAGCAGAGAGAGAGGGAGAGAGAGAATTCCAAGCAGGCTGCACACCACGAGTGTGGAGTCCCAACGTGGGGTTCGAACTCACGGAGCTGTGAGATCATGACCTGAGCCGAAACCAAGAGTCAGATGCTTACTGACCTAGCCACTCAGACACCCCCTCCCTTGAAGAATTTTTAAAGAATTTAAGTATTGGTACCAATTGTTAAGCTTTTACAGTATGCTGCGGACCTATAGAAACTTTAGATTATGTTTAGTCTTGATTACAAATGCACCGATGTTACTCCCACATCGTAGATGAGGAATGCGAAGCTCCAGAGGTTAGATGTCTCAGTGCTGTCTCATTGCTAGAATGTGATGGAGGGAAGATTTGAGGCCACATTTCGGCATACAAAGTCTTGCCCCCCCGCCCCCAAATGTTCATGGATACTGTATTTCCTAAGGTCTTACCGTGTGTTTGAAATTGTATATTTCTAAAGTGAAAATCGGGTTCCTGATATCAGTGAGATGTTTGCGAATTTTCTTATTTTCCTTTTCATCCTCATAGTATTGCTTTTGGATTTTGGATGGCTCCTCTGGGCAAAGGGAGTGAAGAACAGCATTGGGCTCACTATCAAAATATTTTGGTTTCATTTGCATTTGTTTACTGCGCATCCAGGTGACATTTTTCAGAAGTTTACACATTCAGTTTGGGCTCTTCCCAGGTTAGAACACTTGTGTTCTTCTTGGCTACTTTTGTTTTATTCCTTTTGTTTTAGTTCGTTGAGATTTGCAAAAGATAGGTTCGTGCTTCTGTTTTTTTCTTTCCCTTTGGTCAAGGCATTTCCCCCCCAAAGTTCTTGTCTGCTCTCTTACTGCTTCCTTAAATTTACTGTTTACATTTAAGCACAGTTGTAATATACAGTTGTTAGCTTTTATCTGGTACAACTTTGATTTCATAAAGAAACTTTTAGTTATCATTTGCGTTAGAAACGGACATACTGATACGTGTGTGTAGTTTTTTATTCTGAAACCAGGAGACCGCTGGGATGTCTGAGGCTTTTATCAATAAAATGTTTTTAATTCTTTTAATGTTTTTAATTTGTTTTTGAAAGAGAGAGAGAGCGTGAGCAGGGGAGGGGCAGAGAGAGGAGGAAACACAGAATCTGAAGCAGGCTCCAGGCTCTGAGCTGTCAGTACAGAGCCCGACGCGGGGCTCAAACCCACAAACCGTGAGATCATGACCTGAGCAGAAGCCGGACGCTTAACTGACTGAGCCACCCAGGCACCCCTTCGATAAAATGCTTTTGTGCTTAAGCGTATTTGTGGGGACCAGTTATATTGTATTTGTATGGACTTTTTGGGGAAGAAAAGTGTATTAAAGGTTTTTATTTTTTTGGAAGGGGGAGGTAGTGAGGCACTGAAATCTAAGTCTGTGTATTTCCATGGTTTATAAACTGTCGTAGTCAAGTTTCCGTGCAGAAAGCCCACTCACTTTTTAGTAACAGTTTAAAGTTATAGTGAAATCTATACTTTTATTTTAGAACATTAATAGTTTTAGAAAAATCTTAAGATAATCAATACATAAACTGACGTTATAAGGAGAGAAAGCAAGCTAGTAAGTTTGTGCTGTGATCCATTTGGTTTATGGTGAACGGGATATGACCCAGCATAGCCTGCCAGCTTAGACTAATTTTATGCACTTAACGTTATTCAGTGTATTAATGGTTTTAAAATGGGATCCTTTACAATGTACTTTCCAAAACGCAGGGGCAAAGGGGAATTGTCATGCTGTGTTCAAATCTTTTTGAAACAAAATCTGTTGCTGTAGTTTATAGAAGAAGTAGTGTGCCACATCAGATATTTTTCATTCAGTGCGGGATGCTGGCCATTTATGTTTTACAAAGTAAAATCAGGGAGGCAGCTAGTTATTTAAGGGGGTAGGTTTTGTTGCTTTCGTAGCCATGGTGACTAGTATACAGAACAATAGGACTGTGTAACAGACCCTTATTTTATTACTGATGTGTCTTGATGTGCTTTTAGACATATTTGACGGCAGGGCTGACTCAGGCTGCAGAGTGTTTGCAGGTGTCTTCTCCCGTTCTGAAAGTTGCCTTTTAGCTTTTTCGATTGTTTCCTTCACTGTGCAGAAGCTTTTTGTCTTGATGAAGTCCCAGTAGTTCAGGTTTGTTTTTGTTCCCCTTGTCTCAGGAGGCACATCTAGTAAGAAGTTGTTACGGCCGATGTCAAGGAGGTACTGGCTGTGTTTACCATATCTGAAAAGGGGCTAATATCCAACACATATAAAGAACTTAAACTGACTGAACATACAAAAAACAAGTAATCCAGTTAACAAATGGGCAGAAGATGTGAACAGACATTAATCCAGAGAAGACATCCAGATGGCCGACAGATTCATGAGAAGATGCTCAACCTCCCTCATTATCAGGGAAATACAAATCAAAATCACAATGAGATCTCTCTCTACACAGGAAACAAGTGTTGGTGAGGATGTGGAGAAAAGGGATCCTTTCATACCGTTGGAGGGAATGCAGACTGGTGAGCTCTGGAAACGGTGTGATGGTTTCTAAAAAAGTAAAAAATAGAACTGTCCTATAATCCAGCATTTGCTTTACTAAGTATTTACCAAAAGGATACAAAAATACTGATTTGGAGGGGTACACGCACCCTGTTGTTTAGAGCAGCATTATCAACAAGAGCCAAATTATGCAAAGAGCCCAAATGTCCCCTGACTGATGAATGGATAAAGATGTGTACACACACACACACACACACACACACACGAATATTACCCATAAAAACGAATGAGCTCTTGTTATTGGCAGTGATGTGGGTGGAGCTGGAGAGTATTGTACGCAAAATGAGTCAAAGAAAGATACCATGTGATCCCACTTGTATGTGGAATTTAAGAAACAAAAGACAGATGATCTTAGGGGGTTAAAAAAAAAAAAGAGGCAATCCAGGAAATAGACTTGTAACTATAGCAAGCTGAGGGTTCCTGGAGGGGAGGTGGGCGGAGGGATGGGCCACATAGGTGACGGGCATTCAGGAGGCCATCGGGGTGAGCCCTGGGTGTTCTGTGGAGGCGATGAATCCCTGAGTTCCACACCTGGAACCAATATTATACTGTATGTCAATGAACTGGAATTCAAACAAAAACTTGAAAGAAAAAGTTGCAGAGTCTGGAGCTAGGCTGCTAAAGCCAAATTCCTGTTTCACCAGCGGGGAATGTGTGACCTTGGTCAAGTTATTTAAGCTATGGTTCTTTATCTGTAATGTGGGGATAAGTGCCTCGTGGGATTGTAAGGATTGGATGAATTTGTGCACGGAAAGTTCTTGTAGGCTGGCACAAAGGAATGCACTTTTAATAAGCAGTAGTTACGATTATACACATATCTTTGAGGGATATTGGCTTATTAATGTGCTTTCTGTGGGCGGCTGGAGAACCTTTTACACACTGCTTGTAGAATTCTTTTCTTGAGCTGAGAGCTTTGAGGTTCCGGAGAGCTCACTCCCTCATTCACAGGGTTCGTATCCAGTTGATGAGCAGGTACTGCTGGAGGGGTTCCCGCTGAGATGAGGGGCCAGTGGTCTGCTCTGGAAGAGACCGTCCTGAGACCCCGGGGCAGCTCCCGCCGCCCCGCACGGCCCTCTGATCCCTAGCAGCAGCCGTTCAGAGAGCTCGTCAGACAAACCCCACGGGTTTTTGCTTGTCTGTTTTTGCAAAGACTTTTCCTCCTTCCTAAAGATGCAGCTTGTTCTCTTCTGACTCAGATGCTGGCTGGGCACACACCGGGCGGGCCAGTTACTGCCACCCCGTCCTGTGCGTACAGTTCAGACGTCCTGCCTGTGATGGGGTTGGACGCCTGCTTCCCTCCACCACCTTGCTGCCACCCCGAGAGTCCCACAGTCTCACGAAACTGGCTTTGATCTCGCACATGGGATCAGGAGGGCTAGAAGTCATTTGAGAACATCCATTTCCACGAGTGACGGAAGTCCTGGGGAAGAGAGCGAGACACAGACATTTGAGAAGTATTTCAGATTATAAGATGACTTAGAACCAAGATTCTTTACAGAAGCTTTTGTATTTCATTCTCTCTAGCACCGTATTTCTTCAGAGTGTATGGAAGCCAGTTTTTGGTGTTTCATTGAATGTGTTATATTCATATCAACAATTGGTATTAGAGTAGGGTAGAGACTAGAAACTCGTTCTTTATAATAATGATTTTGTTAAAGCAACATTTTCTCTTACGCTTCTATGCTCTTTGGCATAGATCTATAATTATGGTTTATAAAGTATTCTCACATCCTCTCCTTCTGCGTTTTCTGAGAGTGACATGACTTCCCAGAATACTCAACATACTAAATACAGAAAGACAATATTTGCTTTTGCTCTGGTTGCAAAAAGATACAACGAAGGATTCTGAATAAAGGTATTACAGCTCGTTAAATCCTAGGAAAAATCATCCTGTTTCTGTTGGAGAAGGCATAAACTTTGGTAAGAGTAAACCATAGAGGAGACTGGGATCTTTTTTGTGTAATTGTAATCTAGAAATAGTTACATGTTCTGTTCTACGTCAGCAAACTTCTTTTGAATATATCGTGAAACTCTTAAATTTCTTACCTGGCTTCTCTTACCTATCAAATATAAAAATTTGAAAAAAAAAATAGGGAAAAATGTTGGTAAATGAAGTTAAGGGGTTCAGTGTGTATGCCTCTGTTTTACCTTTTCTGCCTTGGTTAGTTGGACAAGAATTGCAGAGGTGTGTGCGTCAGACTAGTTCGCTTCCTTCCTGCAGTCCTCACCGGGGAAATATGTGAAATTCACTAGATTAGTTGAAAAGTTTTGAATGTCTTTGTGGCTTATGACAAATTCCTAAAGATTAGGGCTTTCTGAGTTCCAGTTATGTAGGCAGTGGATAAAAAAGTCAATATACTGCTATAAGGTATAGTTTAAGAAGCGTTTAGACACATTTGGTTTAAATGCGTTCTGTCTATTTTAACCCTCTTAAGTGATTTGTAATATTTAGATCTATTTTTCTTAGGAGGTTAGGTAGAAGTAAGACATGTAGAGTCAATGAATTGCTTCTGGGCAGAGCTCAGCGCACACAGGTTTTGCTGGAATGAAGATTTTGAAATACCTTTTTAGTAGAAGATGTGGACTGTTAGGTTAAAATTAAGTCAGATTCTGTAAAATTGCACTTGGGGGATTCTATACCCCTTTGACCAATTTAAGCTTATCAGCCTTTCTGCCTGGTTTAGCCTTGAAACAGTAGCCCTGTCTCCGAGATCTGCCTTAATCGTGTTCGCCGACCCCCAACCACTGATGTCAGATTGGGGGTCGAGTTTTCTTTGCTGTTGTTCTGTTGGGTGGGGGACTTGAGGATGTGGTTTGAGTATGCTTCTTTTCTATACGTCTTTTGTTTTGTAATTACTTAACTTTTAAATCCACGGTTATTACTCCCTCCGCGCCCCCCCCCCCCGCCTTCTTAGACTTGCTGAGTTAGCGTGGGCTCATTCACACGCCTCCCTCTTGTATTCCTTCCTTTCCCCCCATGCCGTTATACACCGAACTGAACGTCATTGCCTCTTACACGTTGTTAGGAGAGAGCATTTCCCCTCAGCTACATTTGGCAAATAAGATTCCTGCTAGAAAATCAGCTGGATGGCATAACACGTAGTAGGCACTCTAAAATACATGTTGAATAGAAGAAAGGAACTGAGGTCTTGAGGGGCTAAGTGGAGTAATACATGGGAACATTATAGCAGATACTATCAAATTGATACTCATTATGAAAGTACTCTGAGAGCCTCCAGAAATATTAGGTACAATAATATTAGAAATATTAGTATTCACGTAATAGTATATCATTTTTCCTATTTAAAAAGATCTATTATGAAGTAATACACTCTATATTAGGGATGCTTTTTATTTATTTACAAAAATTTTTAAGAATGTTTATGTTTTTGAGAGAGAGAGAGAGACAGAGCACGAGCAGGGCAGAGGTAGAGAGAGAGGGTAGGGGGAGAGAGAGAGAGAGAGAGAGAGGGAGGGAGACACAGAATCTGAAGCAGGCTCCAGACTCTGAGCTGTCAGCACAGAGCCCAATGTGGGGCTCGAACTCACGAGCTGTGAGATCATGACCTGAACTGAAGTCAGACGCTTAACCAACTGAGCCACCCAGACACCCTGGGGATGCTTTTTGTAAATTGAAGTATAGTTGGCACACATTGTTACATAGTTTCAGGTGTTGAGCATAGTGATTTGACTTCTCTGTATGTTACGCTGTGCTCATCACAAATGGAGCTACTATGTGTCACCACGTAACATCATTACAAAGTCGTTGACCTGTGGTATGTGTCTGTGCTGTACCTTTTATTCCTCTGACTTCATCATTCCATTATTGGAAGCCGGAACCTTCCGTTTTCCTTCACCCATTTTCCCCAACCTCCCCCTCGCTTTCCCTCCACCAGCCATCAGTTTGTTCTGTATATTTATAGGTCCGTTTCTGCCTTTTGTTTGTTTTTGTTTTCAGATTCTACATATAAATGAAATCATGTAGTGTCTTTGTCTTTCTCTTTCTGACTTATTTCACACATGTAAATGTATGTATGTATACACACACATATGTATGCACACATAGTTAACTGTTTCATTTTCTGAATTTCACATCTAAGTGAAATCGCATAACATTTGTCTGTCTTTGACATCACTTCGCATGACACCTGCAGGTCCACGTCCCTCCCCACCCCCACCCCCTGCCCTGTCTTTATCCGTTTACGTACTGGCGACACTTGGGCTGCTCCCATATTGTACATAAGACTGTGATAAACATGGGGGTGCATGTATCCCTCTGAATTAGTGTTTTCTAGGGATGCATTTGGTTGTATGTGACTGACCACCTGATCGACGGTGGCTTAAACTAATGAGGGTTTATTTTTCTCATGAAGAAAGGAATTGGGAGGTCGGTGTCTGTCGACGTGGGCTTGTCATTGTCCTGCCTTCCCTTCGTGGCTGCGAGACGGGGGTCCTGCTGGGGGCCTTCCCCTTCTGTGTGAGGCGCCACGAAGGGCACGGGCTGAGGCATCTCGCTTCATTTCACCAGGAGACCGAAAGCCTTCTAAGAACATCTCTTAAAAAAAAATCCCTTGTAACTAATATCAGATATATGGTTACTAGGATATTTTAGCATTTCTTCCCTATAAATACAGAAATAAAAATGGTATAATTTCAAAAAAATTAAAGAAAGAAAAAAAGAGCATCTCTTCATTATTCCAGGAAGCTGAAGGCCGTTCTTGAGCCTTGCCGGCCAGCCAGCTTCCCCTGGTTGTTAGGAACCTGCTGTTTCACGTGGCCGCCCCTCCCTAGAAGGAGGCTGTGGAAATGGGATCTAGCTTTTCCCGCCTCTGAGTAGAGGTGGGAGAAGGGAGAAGAGGGTTGGACGTAGGTGTTGGGTCTGCTAACCAGCAGTACCTACGGAAGCTGCCACTCCGGCTGGTCTAAGTCCACATGAGTCCTTTCTCTTAGGAAGACGTTGTAGGGAGTTAGAGTCACCAGCTTTCCAAGGGAGACGGTCCTGTTCTCATCCACGCTTTCAGGTCCCTCTGAGTCCACGGTGTCTGCTTGAGGCCCAGCTTTCTCTGTTAGGTTTGGTTATAGCTTGTCCCTGGTGCCCCTAAGGCTCAGAGAGAAAATCTGTGCTCCCAGTGCATCCAGCAGAGTACTCTGGATAAGGAGCAGGGTGAGTGTGAAGACTCCTGCCCCTTAGAAAACGGGAGAATGAGAAACAACTAGAAACTGGTCTACAGGCACACCGTACAGTGGAGTATGGAATGTTGAAGACTTCTGTTAATGGCAGTAGATGAAAGTCCTAGTTAGCCAGTCCGTTGTTCACGGTCCCTGGCAGGATCTCCCCTAGTCACAAGTGGGTGACTGCCATAGCTGTATAAGAAGTCTTGAACTCGGAAGGACAGTTCCTTCCACTTGAGTTTTCCATTTGGCTCCTATGGGGAGTTTCCCTTTCCATATAAATTTTGGAGTAAATTTGCCTATGTGTGCCAAAAATCTTCCTGGGATTTTGATAGGAGTTGTGTTAAACTTCTAGAGCAGGTGGGGAAGAATCAACATCTTGACTCTATTGAGTCTTCCAATCCAAGAACGTGGTAAGTCTCTCCAGTGAAGGTCTTCTTTCCTTTCTTCCAACAAAATTTGATAATTTTCAGCCTACGGATCAAGCACATCTTTTGTTAGACTTATACCAAAGTGTCTCATTTCCTTTGGAGCAATTGTAAGTGGTATTGCTTTTTTAAATTTTGATTTCACTCATTGTTTGTTATTATCTACGGATGTGATTGATTTTTTGTTTGTGGATCTTCTAGGCTGCAACCTTGCAGATTTCACTTATTCCTTCTGGGAGGTTTTTTGCAAATACCTTGGGATATTCTGTGTAGATAATCATTATTTGCAAGGAAGAGAGTGTTATTTTTTTCTTTCTTTCTGATTGGTATGCATTTTGTTTCCTTTTCTCGCTTTGCCATGCTGTCTAGACCTTCTTCTGTTTTGTTGAGTAGGAGGTGAGATTAGACATCTTTGCCTGGTCCCTGATTGTAGGGGCCAAGAACTAAGTCTTTCACTGTTAGGTATGATGTTGGCTGTAGGATTTTTGGTAGATGTTCCTTTTGTGTTTAAGAAAATACTACTGTTTTCCCCTAGTTTATGAGTATTTCTATCACTGAATAGGTGTTGAAAGTGTTACGGATATTTAAAAATACTGTGAAGGAAACAATTAGTTTTTAATTGGAAATAAGGTAGTATGTGAATAGTAAAATGTTAAAGTCTGAATGTTATCTAATACATATAGCACTAAAGGTACCAAGTATTACTTGGCTTTGATATGTGAATATTCTGTTTTTCTCTTTGACATTTAAAATAAGTATTCCTTTAAGCATCAAAAACACTCTGTCAGTGTCTTTATTGGTCCTGTCACTGACATTATTTCCTGTCAAGGAAGAAGTACCTCCATTGCATAGAGAGTCCTGTTCCTTGTTGTATCATGTTTTCCATTCTCTTGCAATTTTTTAATTTTTTTTGTGACAGCTATATATTCTTCTATTACCAAGCAGCCTGCTTGTCTAATCATGTTGTTTCAAAAGTAAAACAAAACACACACATACCCACGTACACCCACAAAATAAAAAAATGATGTTTACAGTAAAGTTACAGTAAGAGCAGTACTGAAAATCTTTTTTTCAAAACCATTTGCTAGGAAGCCGTTTAATCACTACCTCATCACCCCCGAATTCCTTTTAAAAATTTTATTTATTTATTTATTTATTTATTCATTTATTTATTTGAGAGAGAGAAGAGAGAGAAGGGGAGAGGGAGGGAGGGAGGGAGGGAGGGAGGGGAAAGGAGGGGACGCGCGCACAAGTGGGTAGGGGCAGAGAGAAGGAGAGACGGAATTCCAAGCGTGGCCCCACGCCATCACCCCAGAGCCTGATGTGGGGCTCAAACCTACAAATCAGGAGATCATGACCTGAGCAGAGATCAAGAGTCAGAGACATCCAACCGACTGAGCCACCCAGCTGCACTGCCCCCAAATTCATTAGTGTCTCTTTTCTGCAGTTACCCTATTTTTTTATTTATTATTTTTATTATTATTATTATTTTTTTTTTTTTTACAAAACTAGAGCATAACCATCAGAAACGGGAATCAGCACTTAGGACATCGCTGCCCCCTAATTGTCAGACCACGTTCCCGTCATTTACACGAGCGCCTCTTCCAGGGAGGGGACCCACTGTGTAATCATGTTTTGCGTTGGGCTGTCATGTATCTTTAAGACTCCTTTAATTTGGACCAGTTTTTGTCTCTTTCCGTGCCTTTTTATCTTTGACGTTTCTGAGGAGTATCGCCCTTAATTTGAGTGTTTGTCCCTTGATTTGTGTTTGGCGTTTCTCACGAGTAGGTTCAAGTTCTGTGTCTTTGGCAGCAATGTCTTTGGAAAGCGATGCTGTCTTCCTCTCGGTGCATTCTGTCCTGTGGCACTTGACTCTGATTTGTCCCATTATTGTCGATGGGAGTAGGTAAATTCCCCGTTCCTCATCAGACGTTTGACCTCCCCCGAGCTCCAGTACTCTCGCACCTCGCTGCGTTTTTACGGGGATGCCTGCTTTTCCCTCCTGGATTCCGGCACATTCTGGGCACGCTCTTCCACACCTGCACGGGCCGTCCTCCTGCACGTGTGCCTACCGCCCTCACTCTGCTTATGCTCTGACAACGGGCGCTGCCCCATGTGCGTGCCCTCGTCACCTCCTTTGGCTTTGGCACCCCATGCCAGGCTGCCCTTTGGTGCACATGCCCGTCTCTTTGTAGGGTGGCCCCAACAGTCCAGGCGGGGCCGTCCCCTGTGGACGTGCCTCGCTTTCCTCAGGCTCTGAGACCCTGGGCTGGGCTCCCTGCCTTGCGGGACGCTCTCACTCTGCTCGGACGGTGACACCTCGTGTCAGACCACTCCCCTTTCTGGCCAGCCCCACCCTTTTCACGTCCTGGGCACCGATGCCCCCCGCCTTCCCATCCTGCTTGTGCGCTGACCCCCTCTTCCCTGCGGAGGGGCTCTGGTGTTCCTCCTCAGACCGCACCTCACCTCCTGACACGGCTGCCTGCCTGCTTCAGCCCCACCTAACGGGTTTGAGGTGCGTTGGTTCTATAGAAGCGTAGGGGAGGTGAGGGGAGCTGTTCTTTTGGTGGTTGTATTCTTTTCTTTTCTTTTTTATTTTTTTTTAATGTTTATTTATTTTTGAGAGAGAGACAGAGAGTGAACCGGGGAGAAGCAGAGAGAGAGAGAGGGAGACACAGAATCCAAAGCAGGCTCCAGGCTCTGAGCTGTCGGCACGGAGCCCGACGCGCGGCTCGAACTCTCGGACCACGAGATCACGACCTCAGCTGAAGTTGGATGCTTAACGACTGGGCCACCCAGGCGCCCCTCTTGGTGGTTAGATTCTTAACCAGCCCCGTGTGCTTTCTCGTCTCTACTTCTTGCTTTGTAGCTCTTTTCACGAGGAGTGGAGATCATTTGTAACGTTCTAAATGTAAAATTTATTTTCTTAGAGAAAAACTGGGGAGTATAATGCACGAATAGAAGTGCATGTGCAGAGCTCATTTGTTTTCGGCTTCACGAAGGAATGCGTCTCCATGCGTGGGAGCGGAGGCGCGCCCCCCCCCCCCCCCCATGCCTGTCCTCGGCGGGGCAGTCGGCCGTGCACGTTCAGAGTGTGGCAGCTTAGCCTTAGAGCCAAACACCCAGCCCGGCCCTGCCTCCTCGTTTCCCGCTTCCGACGCCTTTCTGCAAGTCACAACAGTTTTCTACCTCTGTTTCCTCATCCCTGAGATGGAGATCATGAATACTTACCTCATGCGACTGTTGGGGAGCTCAGATGAGATAATGTTTTTAAAAATGCTTTGCAGGTGGTAAAATGCTATGCAAATGTGGTTATTCAGTTCTAATTTATTGCCTAGTCAAATTGAAATCTGTAGGAAATCAAGTCAAGCATTTTAATTGCACTTGTGACTTGTAGGCAAATTCCCTCTGATTCATAAGGCGGAGGAGAGGTCAGCACAGCGTTGGTTCCGTGCGGCCACTCTCGGCCCATTGTTCTGTCGCCAGCACTCAGTCAGGCATGCAGTCCTCTTTTGAAGTCCTGCCCACTCACCGTGCCCTGTGTTGTGCACCGGCCTTCCTCACCCCCTTGCCTGCTGTCTGTCGTCCTTGGTGACATCAGCATCGTTGACCTTACAGGGGTTCTTTCCTGCACTTACAGTCCCTGTGGCACAGCCGTGCTTAGCGTGTGTCCCTGGATAGGCGTCTTCCGGGGAGCTGCACTCTCCTTCTCGGACCTGCTCCCCCATGGAGCTCCCGTCCGTGCTACTGGGGTCACTCTTTCTGTCCTCTCTCCAGGTCAGAAATCTTGAATTCTTCCCCCTGTCATTTCCCGTGTCCAGGCAGCGTCTCGTTGTTTTATGTTTATGAAGATCTCTTTCCTAATCTAGCCTTTGTTTTCTCACAATTAACAGTCTACCTTTGTCCCTTATTACCTAATCCCTGATCCTTTGACACAACCTCCTTCAAGGCCAACATTAGAACCTTGCCAGGTCCAAGCCTGGGCCGCTGCTGAATAATTGGATGAAGACTTCTAGGGTCAGAGCCAACTCTCCGAGGAGCCAGCCCTCAGACGAGCTGGTCAGGTGACAGAGAACAGGCTCTGGAGCCCTGTAAGGACCTCCAGATGGTAGAGATGAGGTGCAAGGAAGAAGGTCTGGCTTCTCAGGCCCAGAGTCCTGTGGCAGCCTCTGGAATCCAGGAAGACCTGGTCTCTACAACACTTCCATTATCTACATATAGCTGCTGTTAACATTTTGGTACATTTCCTTCCAATCTATTTCTAATGCATAGGGTTTTTTTTCTTTTACTTTTTCTATAGTTATTACTACATGCATAAATAGCATACACCTGTTATGTGGAAAAAACCATTTTCCATGATATGTTTCTAAGTGTAGTTTTTTTATGGGTATATAGCATTCCATAAGATTGTGAGGTCTTTGTTCCTTTGAGAGCAAGAAGCTCCCCAGGGAGAGACACTGGGTTCTCTATCAGAGCTTGACAGCAACTTCTACTGGAAGTGTTTTTCTAGCGTTAGCTTCTGATTGCTGACGCGAACTAGTCTGTTTGCCTCTCATTTGGTATTAGTGCTTATTCATTAGCGGGGTTTTATGCGTTGTTGGTTTTTGCTTGATTGTCCTTCCTCCCTCCCTCCCTCCCTTCCTTCCTCCTTTCCTTTCCCCCTCCTCCCCCCCTCCCATCTGTCCATCCATCCACCCACCCGCCTGCCTACCCACCCACAGTGAGAGCGTATTCTCTCCTACTTGGCTCTGGGGATTCAGAATGAATCATTGAGGGTCTTACCCTGGGGGACACAGATGTATGAGTCTTGGCTGGGATGTGCCCGTGCTGGTCTTTCTCAGGAGGGTAAGGAAGGGCCTCTTGGGGGAGGTGGCGTGTAACAGAGTTGTGAAAGGTCTGCTGGGGGCAGACCCGTGGGGGACACATTGAGGCAGAGAGCCCAGAGATGGGAGCAGTGATGGTACAGCTCAAGCCTGTCTCTAGTGGGGTTTGTTTGTTTGTTTTGTTTTCTTGGTTCTTTTATTTTTAATTTATTTTTAAATGAACTTTATTAGAACTTACCATTTTTTAAAAAGTTGATTTGTTTGTTTTGAGAGAGCAAGCCAGCACAGGTGGGGGAGGGGCAGAGAGCGAGGGGCAGAGAGAGAATTGCAAGCAGGCTCTGCACTATACGTGGAGCCCCACATGGGGCTTGAACTCACGAACCATGACCTCATGACCTGAGCCGAGATCCAGAGTGGGCCGCTCAACTGCCTGAGCCACCCAGGCGCCCCTGTGTTTTTACTTTACGGTTGTTGAGTAACCGTATTGATAGAAGAATTCCCACAGACACCGTTTCCAGAATGCAGTTCAGTGGCTTTTAGTGTATTCACAGAGTTGTGCGGTTATTACCATGGCAGGTGCTTTCCCCCCAGTAGAATCTCCGTGTCTTTCAGCTCTCCCCCTCAGGTGGCCTCGCCTTTCCAGCCTTCCGCAGCCACCAGCCCACTTTCTGTCACTGTAGATTTGCTTCTTTGGGCCTTGCACTTACGTGGAATCAGAGGACTTGTGTGCCTCTGTGACCTCTTTGAGGTAGCATGTAGTTTTCAAGGTCTTCCGTGCTGTAACACGTATGGATGCTTCATTTCTTTTTATTGTCTACTGACGTTCCATTGTATGGACGTACCACATTTTATTTATCCAGACATCAGTTAAGGAGCGTTGGGGCTTTTCCCACTTTTAGGCTATTAAGAATAATGCTGCAATGAACATTGATATTACAGGTTTTTGTGTGATCATATTTTCATTTCTCTAGGAATTTCAACCAAACAGAGGAGTAGCAGGATCATAGATTAACCCCATATGTACCAATTTAATGAACTGCTAGACTGTTTTCCAAAGCAGCCATACTATTTTACATTCTAATCAGCAGAGTATGATGGTTATAATTTCTCTGCATCCTTAACAACACTTGGTATTATCTTTTTTTTTTTTTTTTAGTTTATTTATTTAGAGAGAAAGAAAGCATGAGCAGGTGAGAGGCAGACAGAGAGGTGAGAGAATCCCAAGTAGGTTCCATACTGTTAGCATGGAGCCCGAAACAGGGCTCAGTCTCACAAGCGGTGAAGTGAGCCAAAATTAAAAGTTGGATGCTCGGGGCGCCTGGGTGGCTTGGTCGGTTGAGCGTACAACTTTGGCTTAGGTCATGATCTTACGGTTAATGGGTTTGAGCCCCGCTTTGGGTTTTGTGCTGACAGCTCAGAGCCTGGAGCCTGCTTCGGATTCTGTCCCTCTCTCTCTGCCCCTCTCCTGCTCGTGATCTGTCTGTCTCTCTCTCAAAAATAAATAAACATTAAAAAAATATTAAAAGTGGAATGCTGAGCCACTCACGTACCCTGGTATTTTTAGATATTTTTATTATAGCCATCCTAGTGGATGTGAAGTGGCATCTCAGTGCAATCTTGATTTGCATTTCCTCCATGGCTAATGATGTTGACCTTCTTTTCGTGGTTAATCTTTGGAGATTATCTTGTTTATTTCATGTTTATCTTTGGAGAAATGTGTATTTACATCTTGTGCCCATTTTTAATTGGATTATTTGTTCTTTTATCATTGAATTGTCATAGTTCTTTATATTGTCTCTAGTTTTTGAAGCAAAATCAAGACTAGAATACATTATTTTTGGCTTCATCACTAGAATGAATCAATTAATTGAAATAAATTTAAAATTACCCAAACTAAATGAAATTTAAATTGGAAAAGTCGATATGGAGTTAGAAGATATTAATTTTAAAAGGTGGTAATATTAATACATACCACAAATTAAATTCTAGTTAGATTATTTTAGTTGTTTAAGACAATTTTCTTTCCTACGCACATTAACGTCAGGTAACTAAATATTTTACTCTTCGGCAAGTATCTTGTTACAAGCTGCTGTGACAAATGAGTAAGGTTTTTAATCGTTTCTTCTTTCCCAAATAGTTCTCCAAGGCCATATTGTTTGTTCTCTTTGTTGCTACGTATTTTTTGTCTCAAATTGGTAAAACATACCTATAATTTTAGAAAGTTTGAAGTCGCTATTTTGGGAATATTATTTATGAGTACCTATCCATCAGTTGAATAAGTATTGGATGCCTACTAGGTGTACGGCTGTTCTGTTTCTCTCCAGGGGTTGTATTCAGAATATCTAACGCGGGTGCGGCCTGGACACTGACCAGTCAGAGTGGACGCTGGCCTTAAAGTGCTTGACTCAGCAGGTTCAGTTTCATTATTTCATTCAGCGATCTTTGATAATCTTCTTTGCACCTGGGTGTTCAGCAGACCTAGGCCTCGTCTGTAGTTTTATCTTTGGTATGGGTTTTCCGGCCTTGGCTGTTTCCTGTGGGTAGTTTTCTTTTGATTACCAAATTGGTAATCGCTTCAATCCCGGAAGTTTGCCAAGTTAAAATCCAGAGGTAGCTGTCGAATTAGAGATGATCGTCCGTGTACAATCTTAACTTCCCTTCTTAGGAGGTACTTCTTTACTCCAGAATTTGTCCTGGAAGGCGGTCATTCGTCGCGGATGACTCCCCTTACTGATCTGTGCTAAACAATGGAGAATTTGTATATCATTCTGAATGAAAACCGGATGCTTTGCAGTTTTGCTCGTGAGTGTTTTTTTCTCTGTTGTGATTTGCTCCTTGGCTAAATAGAACTTTTTTTCAGCGTATTGCTGTAAAAATACTTGAATGAGGAGGGAAAGTTCCCATAGAAAACGTGAATGCGAGGCTGCGATGGACTGGCTGCCCTGGGAAGCCACCCTGGCATCGGCCCGGCGGCATCTGCCACTCACAGAGCCCTGTCTCACCCTCGTTCCCAAACTCTGCTTTTCTTTTTCATGGGCTGCGTGGGTCGCCAGACGCACCCCCCACATTAGACACGGCCGTGGACGCCGGCGCGGAGAGCACCCCCGAGGACTTACAGCACGAGAAGGACGGGGGCGGAGAGAGGGCGATGTGCACCTGCTAGTGGGGACGCTGAGGAGGAGGGTGGGGAGCAGGCGCTGCCAGCGGGGTGCACCACGAAGGGGAGGGCCGTGGGGACAGGAGGAGGACGGAGTTGCAGATGGGGAGCCGAGCGGCTCTGGCGGATGGGAAGCAGAGACGATGAGGAGGACCATGTTGGCACCAAGAAGTGAGGACTGATGGGGAGGACTAGACAGGAAAAAACAAAAAAAGGGAAAATTAAACTTAAAAAAAAAAAAAAAAACCCGCCGTGACCCATTCTTCCTCCACGTCCTGTCCCAGAATCTAAACGTGAGTGCAGAGTCCGCGGTGGCCAGTGCCTCTCGAATGTGAACTGGCCGCCTGTCCCCAGCCAGGTCTATGGTGCAGCCTCGCAGCAGGAGGGGAAGGAACCCACGCTCCCATGTTCCTGCTGGCGCTACTCGTTTTCTTACTTTAGAGAGGGAAATGTGCGTTTTTAATGTACGTTGTATGTTTTTGTTCCTCTTCTGAGAGGCAGCCATTTTCAATGACCTCAGATGATCAAACCAGCCCCGGAGGCTTCTCTGGCCCACCCCTGACTTGTGCTGTGACCGTGTTCATTACGCTGTCACAGGAGAGAAGCCTGGTGCAAACCTACAGCTCCTACTCCCAGAGTTCCAGTAGCGTTTGTGTGCGTATTTAGCTGTAGTGTAAGTAGTTTGTTTTATGAGGTGGTTAAAAAGGTCAAAGGTAAAAGGTCCTTTCCTTCCTTCCTTCCTTCCTTCCTTCCTTCCTTCCTTCCTTCCTTCCTTCCTTTGTTCCTTCCTTCCTTCCTTCATCTGTGTGGTTACTCTTTATTTTTTTAAGTGTGAAACATTGTTCAACAATAAACTGGAATTGTATTTTGCTGAGTTCTTAAAAAAAAAGATACAGTTGCATTTTTTAACAACTTGTTTTTTTTTGTGTGTAGTAAATGATCAATAGTGACCCCCCCCCTTACTAAAATATGGTTTCACCTAGCTGCCAGCAGCGTGTACCTAATTAGCCCACTTTTCAGCGATCCAGATGTATAGATTACCCATGACTCTCAAAGCAAAAAGCTCTTGGTTTCCTTTGGTTCCTTGAGAGTTTTCTAAGGTGCCTGATTGCAGCCACAGGAGGCAGGAGGCTGTTGCGGGGTCTGGGGGGACGGTGTGGCTCGTCTCACACAGGGGTGGTGGCAGTGGGTGGAAACAGACGAGCTCACATTAGTGTGGAGGTGAAATCCTCCGGGAGGGGTTGGATGTGCTGCAGGGGTGGCAATGGGAAAGGAATGGCTCCGGGTGACTCAGGTTCCCAGTTTTAGCATTTGGGTAGATGTGCCCTTTGTAGAGGCGAGAGGACAGGAAGAGGTGCCATTTCATCGTTTGTTGGCTCTCAGCTGTGATCCGCTGGCTCTCCTCTGTCCCGCTCTGTATTGCGTGGAACTGCATTTCGCAGTCCTCTTTACCTTTTGGCTTTTGTGGGTGTGAGTGGCCAGTGAGAGGCACTGACGCAAGCCTGGAGGATCGCAATGGGGAGAGACTGGGGTGCTTCCCTCCCTCTCCTTTTGCTCCGGCTTGTGTCCCAGGACCGTGATTCCAGTGACTGCGCTCCTACCAGACAGCTCCTCCCTCCAGTGGCCCCGGCTCCTGTTGGATAGCTCTAGCATGCGGTGTAGCTCTTGCCCAATGATGGCAGCTTCGGGGTTCTTATAACCCCGCCTTTCCCGGTGGGTCCCTCCAGCCTTCGGGCTGCTGATGGGCTCTTGCTGTCACTCACGTCCTGGTTGGCCCCCATTCTCTTTTTGGTGTCTTGGCTCTTCCATCGCCCATGTAACCACAGTTCTGTATTTTTCTGAAATGTTGAGAGTGATTTCCTAACTAGAATGAACCTGATGAATACAAGGGTGAAAATCGGAGAGTCCAGTTTCAGAAACGGTTTTTGTCAAGTTTGGTATTTCCTTGCTACATTCCACTGGAGATGTTATGGGGTGAGCTGGTTCGTGGGCTCGGATGGATGCCTGACCTGAAAGTATAAATTTGGGTTTTGTCTCTCAGCATAGTGGTAGTATTTTAGACCATGGGCGGAATGATTGGGATCTTGGAGTGAATAGATGAGAAGAGAACCAAACTCGAGGACCTCAGGAGCTCTACCCATGGAGGACAGAGGGGGTGAAAGGGGAAACGGGAGTGTTGTGCTGCTGACCCCGACAAGAAAGGGGTGTCGCACTGCGTCATGCTGCCACTGTGTGTGGCATTTGGTTGGTGCAAAAAGAGTTCTTTTGAGATGTTTGACTGTAAAAGGACTAAAGAAATGGAAGAGGGGAAGATTCAGACAAGCGACAGTTTTTATAATTGCTTTTTAAAAAATTTTGAAAATGCTTATTTTTTGAATATACAAAGAAGTCTTCCTCTTAGCTTGTCTCCGGTGGATCCCGTTTCCACTCCCTCCACCCAGTTCCAGGCATGGCCATTTGTTCCTGGCATCCGTCCCGACGCTTTGAACACAGATGCGGGCACTCGTGATTATGGAGTCTAGATTTTACCCCCTGGCCCCAGTGATACCACACTGTATGTATATTGTAGCATCTTATTCTTCGGGCAACATGTCCCGTTGGTCCTTCTATTTTAGGACTTAGAGGTTAGTCATGCTGTTTCTTTTGTGAGCAGCTTTCTAGCGGTCTCTGTTCTGCATACACTGGAATGTGTTTAACCGGTCACCTCGTACTATTACAAATCATGCTGCTGCGAATGACCTGCACATACCTAAGGATGCCACTTAGGCTGAATCCTTAGAGCTTCTTGGTCAGAAGAAACGCATTTGCCCCTCGAGTGGATGTTGCCCAAATCGTGTGCGTAGATGCACGGGTAGTTTACGCTCCCGCTGGCGCTGCCTGGAGTGCCGGCTTCTTCATGGTTATGTCCGCCCAGGTGCGATCAAGCTCCGGGCTCTTGACACTCTAGTAAGTGAGGCAGGGCACGCTTGTTTTTTCTTAGGGCAGTTTTAATTTTCATTTATTGTAAGAATGGGGGTGAGCATCTTTCTGTACGTTCAAGAGCCATAAGTGTTTCTTTTTTGTGTGAACTCTTAAGTTCATCTTTTTGGCCCATTTTTTTTTTCTATTAGATTTTGTTCTTCTTAATTTTTGACTTTTACTCATGAGGCCTGTGGGCCTAAACGCCCAGAGTGGCAGGACCAAGAGCACACAGGATAAGCTGATGGGCAGTGGTTTTGGATAGAGGGGTGGCCACCGGATCGTGAAGTGCCCTGACAAGTCCGTTTGGTTTGTACATGGGCTCTTACTTTATTAACCTACTGAACGCATAGAAATAGACGCCCTGTTAGAGATTCCTTAGATGGAGTGACTTCTGAGTTGATCACGTGTCAGGATCAACAGAGTGACTCAAATTGGAAAGACGAGGGGGGATATTAGCAATGTTCTTTCCTGCACAGTACAAGAGAAAGGGTCTGTCTTGCACTCTGATTTTGATTATGACCAGCCCTTCTCAGCTGTGTCATTAATTTTCAGTAGTTATGGGTAGAATTTTGCCAGCTATTATTTCTCATTTCAAAAAAAAAATGTTCTTTCATTTTCATACACTAAACAGAGTTCAAGCTGACCCTCGGCTTCATCTTACTACTGTAAAGCACTCAGCGGGACTCGTTTTAAAAAAACAGACTTATTACCTGAGCAATCTCTGAGAATAAGTGCTTCCCCCATAGATTCCTGTGTTCTGCTCCGCTCAGAAACACACGAGCCGTCCCCGGTTCTCTCCTGGGAGGCTCACTTCTTGCTCTGAGTGTTTCAGACTCGGAACTGACTGGAGACACTCCGTCTCTTTCTTTCATTTCTTCTCTCCCTCTCTCCCTTCTTCTTGTCTGCTCCTTCCTGCTTTTCCTCCCCCTGCTCATTCTTCCCATCCCTCCCCTCCCCCAACCCTAGCAGGCTAAAGGCAGAGTGCTTTCTCGCAGATCATTTTCATTGCTTTGGTAAAACCGATTTTGAAAACATGGTCACTCCATGCTGTTTACACATCTCTGTGGAGAACAGTGAATGGAACAGAGAAGAAACAAGTGGATCCACTGACCAGAGCGCTCATTTTGCCTTTTATTGGTTTTTAAGAAATTACTTTTTAAACATGCACCTCAGTGGGGCTTTTAAATTCTCTCTCTAAAGCATGGTCTCTGACTGGTAGGCGCCCCGTGGTTTGTATTGCATAAGTAAGCTCCCTGGATATGATGAAGCATAATGGACATTTAAACTGTTTGGACTTGCCTTCCAGAGCTCCATAGTAAAAAAAACTCCCCCAAAATGCTTTGGGGGCTAAAGCAATCAACCTTCCCCCCCCACCCCCTGCTCTTCATTTTGTTCATAGTGAATTTTTATTTGTATCAGTTTTCTTAACTGCCCTATTAAAGCCAGGAATAGAGCCCTCTCCCTCTCGTTTGCAGCTGCTCTAGTGGACTTTCAAATAGAACAGTCACGTGATCAGTGTTCTGTTCCGAGCGGTGCCGGTTTGACCCGTGCCCGTCTTTGCTCTGATGCCACCGTCCCTCGGAAGCCTGCGGGGCGGGGGCAGCCGGGTGGCTGGGAGAGGTGGCCTGGGCCGTGGACTCGGGATCCCGCTCTCATTATTAATTCTCTCTATTTGCATGTCTCCTGCGGATTACAGAAGGCCAAGAGCTGACATGTTCAAGATCTTGGATATTTTGGAAATAGCCAAGCGGTTCTTTTTGAAGCCTGATTATTAGTCTTCTTAGAAAGACCGTGAGGTAGTTTCACGGCCATGCAATACTTCTTTATTTTGTTTTTAGATATTGTCTGTATTATTTTTGATCAAGAGGCAAAGAGCCACTAATGAGGCATTCTAATTTCCTTAAGTTTATAGTCTCTGGAGTCAGTTTGTCTGGATTCCTAATCCTGGTCCCCGCTCCCTTGCTGTGTGATTTTAGGCAAGTCACTTTTCCTTTCTAAGTCTTAGATTCTCTCTAAAATTAGAGTAAAAGGGAACCCACCTCAAATTGGGAGGATTAAGTGGGGGGAAAAATGAGCACAATACGCTTGGCTCACCCTCTTGGATGCGTAATATACACTCAGCAACGCTAGCTGTTACCGACACTGCGACTCAGAGATTTATTACTGTAGACTTAAAAGCAATTTATCTTGTGTATGTAAAGAAATGGCTTGGAGAGTAACGCTTTTTGATTAAAAGAAATAGTAGTTTGTTTTTCTCTCCTCACCCTTGGAGTAGGTGGTGTGTCAATGACCATCTTTTTCTCGGTTCAGTGAGTACAGAAGCTTTTAGTAGTGAGTAGAGAAGTCTCTCAGAAAATGTATATCAGGTCACTGTGCTCATGATGGAAAATAGTTTTTTATATTCTCATCTTAGAATGAAAGAACACCATCGATTCTAAGCCCTCTGCAGAAAGGAAACTTAAAAAAAATAATTTAAAAAGGCTTGATTCATTTTCTTAGATGAAAAAAGCAATAGATACTTACAAGAATTGAATGCACATGGATATAAATTAAATATTAACGTGTCCTGTCTCAGGATCAAACTCTATCAGTTATACAAGTAAGGCCCATAAAATCAGAAAAGAGAAAGGCTGTAAAGGGAGCACACGGACCGCTCGCCCTTCTCCTCACTCCCAAGGGCAAACCCCTCAGTTTCATGACGAGGCTTCCAGAAATGCTCTTAGAATGGAGTTTCTCTTAAAAAGTTTTTTTCACGTTGGTTCATTTTTGAGAGAGAGACACACACAGAGTATGAGTGGGGGAGGCATAGAGAGAGGCAGAGACAGAATCTGAAGCGGGCTCCAGGCTCTGAGCCGTCAGCACCGAGCCCGACACGGGACTCGAGGCCTCTAACCACGAGATCATGACCTGAGTCAAAGCTGGATGCTCAACCGACTGAGCTGCCCAGGCGCCCCTGGAATTTCCCTTTTAAAAAAACAAATACAGTACCTGCTCTCTGCACCTTGCTTTCTTTCGCCTGATGATTTAACAAAGACTATTGTAAATTAGCATTAAAGCTTGATCTTGCGCCTTAGACAGCGCAGTGATATTTTAGTCGTAGTCTCTTAATTCATTTTAAGAGCTTCCTCGTAGCAGATAGGTAGGCTTTCTAGGCTCTGTGCTTTGTCGGTAGTGCTCACAGAGATGTGTAGGATTGATGATTTGTCTCTATGTAGGTACATATGTGTGTGTAGAGGTCCGTGTGCATATGTGTGTGTATAAACACGCACATATGTGCTGTAGGTAGCCCAGAGGCACGTGTCAGAAATCCTGACGCACATTTAAAATTCTGAGAGCAGTTTCCACGCTGTATTCGGAAGAGTTTCATCCATGTGGACCGCCGTCAGCACAGTGAGGCACCAGTTCCCTGTCGCTTTGCTAGCACTAGGTAGTGTCATACGTTTTAATAGTTTCCAGTTTGAAAAGAGAATATAAGATCTTATTTCATTTTGCATTTAAAAAAGTCCGTGAGACCAATGTATATCAGGATAAATTCCTAACAGGTAAAAGACCTACAAGTAAAACCATCTGTGTATTAGGAGAAAACATTGGTGAACTCCTTGGTAATCTGGGAATGGAGGAATCTTGGTAATTATGACTCAAAATCTAGAAGCAATAAGAGGAGAGGCTGATGAATTTGATATCCTAGAAGTAAAACTACACGAAGAAAGTCCTTAGGAAAGTAAAGTGACAAATCGGGAAAAAATACTGTAATATATCATCGGCAAAGAATTAATATTCCCCGGGTGTGTGTATTTGTGTATATTAGTAATTAAAACAAGATAAAAATGACTCTTTCGCCTGGGGGGGGGGGAAATGGGCAAAAAGACATGAACAAATGGAAAACATTAAAAGAAATTGCAAACGGTCCTTAAATATATGAAAAGAGGTTGAGCTCATTCACGATAGGAGAAATACGTACTGAAACCTCCCTGGGATCCCAGCTTCTCACCAGGTTGGAATAAGTACAGAGGTTTGGTAGCGCGCTGTGTGGGTGTTGATGTGGGTCAACGGGCGGTCTCGGGCATTGCACCTGGCCTGCGAGGTGGCACACCCTTTACAGACAGGACTTTCAGAGTAGGTAATGGAGCGACCTAAGAATTTGTCCCTTGACAACAGTCCCAGTTTTTGGGCTTGATTCTGAAGGTAATCTGGGAAATATACAAAATTCTAGAAGCATAGTGCTTTCGCCACAGCACTGCTTTTCAGAATGAGAGACTGAAAATAATCACATCTTGACAGCTAGAGTCCATGTGGCTAGTCTGAAGCCAGCTCCCGTCCAGACCAGCCCTGGTATCCCGGCTCAGGCACTGGGAGTGTTCAACTTCTTTGTAGATGTTTTTCAGCTGCACGTTGACTGCACCGGAGGCCACAGCTCAAGCAGAAATCTTTCTTGGCTCCTCTCCAGGCCTGTGCCTCCAGGCTGGCTGCCTTCTTACTGACTTTCCCTTCCTTGGTTCCTTCTAGCCCATCTGCCTCGTCCTTCTTTCCCTAAGTGCTCTTCACCGGCTGCTACACTGGAGAGCCTGACCCAAATGGCTTGATGGAGGCAGATCTGGAAGGTGTTACCTTTCTCTTTTCAGATACGTAATCTGATAACCAAGTCATCCACTGGCAGGGGTAGGTTTGAGCATTGACTTTATTTTGGGAGATGGGTTCTTGGAAAGGCAGTCCTTCCGGCGTTTCTTGATTCTTCTAGATGGTAGACAGTGCTCAGCTGGCTTATTTCTGTTTCAGATGCCATTCACTCCCACCCTGCTAATGTTCATGTTTGAAGTTGGGACATATCAAAATGGATAAGAACATGAGGGCAGTTGTCTACCCCTCTGGACGAGCTGTTGCAAGGTTAAGGTGTTTCTGATCATTGCTGGCATCTTAGAACCCAGAAAATGTGTCTGTAAGGGGGCAAATCACGTGGACTCTGCTTTCTTTGTGGGCAGATCACCCCCCTTTTGTAGTGAGTTTATTTTCTGTGTTACTTAGTTAAAAAAAAGCGTCTTTGAGTGATGGTGAGTTGGCACAGAGATACAGATCTCTTTCTTGAAGTCTTAGCATTTAACATAATTGATTACCCCTTTTTCAAATACTTTTTTTCTTTGGATTTCTGTCACACCATGTTTTCCATCTTTTATCCTCTTCTCCTAAGAGTGCACTGTGCCTTTACCATGTCTTCTTCCCATTTCACCCTCTTCTCCAGACCCTGGAGTGACCCACTGGTCTGCCCTCCACTTCCTTCTCTCTCCTTTCAGTTTTTCTCCTGTGATCTCATCTATTCCCATAAATTCTGCTATCTTCTGTAGGGTTTTGATTCTGCTCTTTGTCCAGGCTGAAAGATTCTCACGAGTTTCATTTTCTTTTACACCAATAGTATTTCTAGTTGGAGATTTAATAGGGATTTCAAACCAAGCATGGCTCCCCGCAACCCGTATTGATTCTTTTAGTCCCCAAATCTTTCTTTCCAGACTTTGCGCAACTCAGTAAGAGGCACCACAAACAACTGATGATCAGGCCCAAGTTCCTTCCATGTGCTGAGGAATCCTACACGATTCCTTCTGGCACCATTCCTGTCTAGTCTGTCCATGAATTCTCTTGATTTTACCTCTGAGATAGGCCTCCTCCATTGACTTCTTGATTTGCCGTCGCTGACGTCCCTGCCCAGGTCACCACGCCCTTTCACTTACTCTCCGACCAGTGTGTCAGCTTCCAGTTGGGTTTCTGGACTTGACCTTTTCCCCATCTGTCGTCTACACAGCACTTGCAGAATGGGCTTTCTGAAGTGGAGGTGAGCTGTTTGAAGCCCGGTGAGGACCTCCTGTTACGTTGACAATACTGAGTGCAGTCCTTGACTTGCCCGACGGCCTGGTTCCCGCCTGCCTCTGACCTTTCCATCCTGACTTTCCCTGGGTCCAGTCACACTGTTCTCTCTGCTACCAGAACGTGACAGGCTCAGTCTTGTTTTATGGCTTTTATTTTACACTTGTGGTGTTTCTTATTGAAATGTTCTTTCTTCCGGTCTTTATATCTAGGTTTCTTTTGTTACTTACGTCTCAACTCAGATTTGAGTCGACGTCTCTGAGACATATTGTGACCAGCAGGCCCCTAATTATTCTCTGTTCAATACTCTCTCTTATTCTCTTAATATCTTTAACCACTACCTGAAATTACCTTGTCTTCTGTTTGTTGTTATTAGACTTCCTTCTCAAGACTTAAACTCTTCGAGGGTAGAAACTCTTGTCACAGCCATATCCCCTGTACCTGGAGTGGGTCCTCATTGTGTTATGGCTGCTTACTGACTGATGGGTGCTTGTAAATACTGTGCTTTGACAGTATCACGTAAGATGTACTAACACAAAACTGAGTTCAGAAATAATTGGATAAGAGACTCTTGTGTTTATTGGAGAAGGGACAATCTCTTTTGAGGGGTGGTTGAAAAGTTGTGTAATTTTGTGGGCATTTCGGTATGTTCATTGGGTTCCTGTTGATTGCAATTAGATCACCAAGAATAGTATTCACCTTATCTGGAAAGTTCGTACATTCTGCCGCATTTCAGACAGAGTGGAGTAATTTGCCGTATTTATGCCAGAGTTTTCTGTGAGATGGGCTTTTATTGGAATATGTCTGGTGAGAGTTGTCTTTATGGTGTGAGTTGGCTTTGAGGCGACTGAGTAGAAGAGTGTGCCAGGATGTGGAAGCTGGCCTCTGGCACAGATAGTTCTGTCTTTAGGTGCATGTTTATTTTAAATAAATGCTTAGCCTGTATTTTTTTTTTTCATTAGCTAACAGCCACCCATGACTTTGGCTCATCTGTGTAATACATTGCTCATAGTTTAGGTTTGTCTTTAATATTCAGCATTCGCTCAGTACATACTTAGTGGATATCTCCCATGGACCAGGTGTTGTAATAAGTGTTGGGAATATAGCTGTGAATAAGATCAAGTCTCAGCCCTAAGTATTTGTTAAATAAAGTGGTGACTTTCTTGAAGCTTATTCACAAAGATGAGTATTGCCTTCAGAGCTTTAGCAAAATGGCGGAGGTGCCGTACGCATGTGGTTTTATGTCCACTGTCTTCCTTCTCCCTTCTTGAGCTTCCTTGCACGTTGTTCAGTGTTCCGTGGGTAGGTATTTGAATGCGCATCATGTGCCCATCACTGTGTTAGGCCCTGGACGTTCTGAGGGCAGCAGATAAAAATGTTGTCTTCAGTACGTCTTACGTAGTAATAAAGGCAGGCTGGGAAGGTGAATTATTTTCATACAGAATGTGGAGTGCTGGAATAGTCTCGGCACAGCCTCCCGTGGGGATGCACAGGAGAGGCGGCTGCAGGCCTCAGGCTGCACGAAAGATGAGGAGGAGGTAGTCAGGTAGATGGACCTTTGCTTGAAGGAAACTAAGATGCTCTAGCCAAATAGAGTAGCGCAGGCTTCAGGAATTGCAGCTGGTTTGGTGTGGCTGGAGGGACAGATGGTTGGAGGGAGAAATTAATATTGAAGGTGGGGAGCTAGCTAGATCTGGAGAGGCCTTGACCACCCCTGGGAAGCATCAGAAGATTGATACTAGAGGGATGTCTTTCAAGCGGCATTGTGGAGAAGAATTGGGAGGGAAGGAGGGCAGGTAGGTAAATACTCCCCATTTCTGAGTTTCAGCAGGTAAGTAACATAACCAGATTTTTAAAGTAAAAGGTCACCCTGGCTGAGGGAGGAAAAGTAGACTGTGAGGTGTAGGAGGAGGATATGGATGGAAGGAGTGAGGCAGGTGAGGAGGGACTGTAGCTTTCAGCTGATAAATAGTGATAAGCACCTTGCCTTTCATCGATTCAAGAATTTTTTTGTTCTTGTCTCCATAAAAATATTTCATCAATCTTACAAAAATATGTTTGGGGGGAAAAAAAGTCTGCCAGTTTGTCAGAGGCTTGGATGGGCTCGCTCCCTCTGACATAATGCTGTCACTTGAAGTCCCCTTCCCGGGCGGAGAAGGCCCACACGGACACTTGCTTCTCCTCGTAGTTCTTCATGTCGTTGCACCTTAGCTTCTGAGGGTGCCACAGTTTTCAATCTCGGTTTTCTTTTTGTTGTGGGAGTCCTGTTTCAGTGCGTACGTCCTCTCAGACGGAGGGTGGCTGGATAGCATCAAACACGGCAGGCGTTTGCAAACTCATTTCATAACTCAATGGTTCGGGTTATTGGTTGCATTGCCAGCGAGTTTATCATAGTACGGTGGCCCCCCTCCACAACCCCAGCCCAGCGTTTCGGTGACCCGCAGGCACCCACAGTCCAGAAGCTGATGGTGCTCCTTGGGGTGTCTTGTTAGAAGGTCGAGTAGTAACTAACGCTGGGTCACAGTGTCTGCGTGTTCACCTCTTCACCTGCTCACGTACACGTTTCATCCTCTCACTTCACCACCAGGAGAGGGGTGTGCGCAGTACAGTGAGACTTCTACCGAGAGAGAGACCGATTCACCTAACTTTTATGACGCTGTATGATTGTTCATTTTTATTAGTTACTGCCACTCTCTTACTGTGCCTGATTTAGAAATGAAACCTTATCACAGATATGTATGCACAGGAGGAACCAAAGCATCTTTAGGGTCCAGTACGGTCTGTGGTTTCCGGCTTCCACTGGGGGTGTTGGGACGTGTCCCTGCCCATGATGGGGGGGACCACGTACATAACGTTCATGATCCAAACTGCTGAGAGGGATGAAAGGCTACCTTTAAAGGAAATTATTAACTTTGTCAGAGAAGACAGATTATATTTTTAATAACTTCTCAAGCTGAAGAATATTCAGCATATGATAATATCTCTGCCTGGAAAATATTGATGTAGTCCAAAAAGGGGCAGTTAACTGCATATTCAGAAGGAAGATTCGGCCAGTTCCACTCAAGTGTTCGGAAGTTTTTAAGAGAAGAAAATGCTCATTTATATTTTCAGCGAGAAGATACAGCACAGGTTCTCACTTTCTGTATTTCTCACGAGTATTCCTGTATTCTGTAGAGGAGTCAGGGAGTGTGATGCCGTTGACACCGAGCCTGGCTGACCGCTGCCTCTGTCACCGCGCCGTTGGAGTGAGCACTTGGGTGGTGTGCCCGACTGAGTGTGGTACTGAAATTTCGTGTCTGTATTTGCTCTTTCATAGACAGTGCAGCAGACGCAGACCTATGGCTCCTGAACAGTTGTACGGTGAAAAACCCAGCCGAGGACCACTTCAGACACTCCATAAAGTAAGTGTACATTGGTTCCTTCCTGCTTTTTAATGAGCGAAGTGAAAAGTTCAGGAAGTTTGCTTTTAAAAATCTCCCTAATAATAGGGGCGCTGGATGCCTCAGTTGGTTAAGCGTCCAACTCTTGGTTTTGGCTCAGGTCATGATCTCTCCTGGTTCGTGGGTTCGAGCCCCACATCAGGAAGTGCACTGACAGTGTGGGGCCTGCTTGGGATTTTCTCTCTTCCTCTCTCTCTGCCTCTCCCCTGCTTGTGCTCGCTCGCTCGCTCTCTTTCAAAATAAATAAACTTAAAAAATAAGAATAAAAAATTCCCTAATTTTATATGTGTGTGTGTATATATATGCACACACACACTTAGTATATATCAAAAAAAAGTGTGATTTTTTAAGATTATACTGTTTTGACTTTATGTGACAAAGAATGAAACTTTCATGTGGACTTTTCCAGGAGGTGGTTTGAAGATTTGTTGAGTATTAATGATGTCATCTTCTCAGGGAACCTAGTCTACACTTGTTGGGCCGACTCCAGACAGCCCTTCCCTCTTGTCTCTTTCCTGCCCATTAGCGCTGCTCTTGATGCTAAATGATGCCTGGCCTTAGGGGAGTGAAGTTCTGTGGAGAAGACAGGCATCTAAGTCCTTGCTTCTTACTTTTGTCCCTTCATGTTCAAGTGCGAGACGTATCCTTTTAATATGTGCTCTAAATCTCCTCCTGTTCACCTTCTTGGAAAGCTTGGTTTATAAATTATGTCCCATTTTCTCATGTTGTCAACCTCCTTAATCAATCTCACTGATGCCTTTATGTGGGTACCGAAACCTGCTCAGGTCCCCTCGGTCCCGGGCCCCTGATAGCTGTCCCTACTTGGGCTCCTTGGTCCCAGGCCCCGCGTAGCTGTCCCTGCTCGGGTCTCCTTGGTTCTGGGCCCCTCGGTGCTGTCCCTGCTCGGGTCCCCTCGGTCCCGGGCCCCTCGGTGCTGTCCCTGCTCGGGTCCCCTCGGTCCCGGGCCCCTCGGAGCTGTCCCTGCTCGGGTCCCCTCGGTCCCGGGCCCCTCGGAGCTGTCCTGCTATGTTCCTTCTTGTCTTCCCAGCCAGACTGCTTAGACGCCCCACCTTCTCACATCACGCTCATACTCTGCCCTCATGGGTTTTGTTGTCAAATGCATGAACCCAAATATATCAAACATTTATGAAATGTGTACAGGTTAATAATAATAATAATAATAATAATAATAATAAAAAACAATGCTATATAGCAACCACCCAGTGCAAGAATTATAACATTGCTAAGACTTTAGAAATCACCACGTGTCCCTTATTTGTATCCTGTCCCTGAGAAGTAATCTTTACCTTGACTTTTTGTGAGTTCCCTCACTTTTATTAGTAAATCTGTCATTTAGGAAGAGTGTCGCCCCAAACAACGTGTGGTTTAGTTTTGTCCTGTCTTGGAATTCATTTATTGGACACACTGATGTTAGAGATTTGCTTCTTTTCCTCAGCAGTAGGGTTTTAGATTTACCCGCTTGATGGATATAAATTTACTGTGTGTTCATAATTTCACTGGATGAATTTGTCCTCATTCATTCATTTTATTATTGACAGAGTACGGAGTTTTCCCAGCATTTTGCTTCTAAAACACTCCTGCTCTGAACATCGTGAATCTGTTTTCTGGGGCACGTGTGCGACATTTATTTTAGGATATGTACTTAGGAACTGAATTACTGGATCACAGGGGTGTGTGTATTCGGATGTTGGTAACGGCAAACTCTTCTTCCTGAATGGACGCATCAGTGTTCACTCCCTGCAGTAACGGATGGGCGCTGGTCGCTCTGCATTCTGGCCAGTTCTCCATACAGTCAGACTTCTAGATTTTTGCCAATCTCACGGTAAAGGTGATGGCTCACTGTGATTTTACTTCGCATTTTCATGATTACTAATGATGTTGAGCATCTTTTTATATATTTATTGGCCCTTTGGCTTTATCTTTTTGGTGAAATTCCTTTTTAGATATTTTTTTCCATTTTCTCTTTATTATTTACGGGAATATATTATGTGTATTCTGCATACTAAAGTTTCCATGTTGTTTAGGCAGCAAACATCAATTGTGGCTTATCTTTTCACGTCCTTTAATGGTATCTTATGATGAAGAGAAATTCTGGGCTAAAATTAATTTTTTTCCTTTGGGTCTGTGGTCTTACTATTTAAGAAGCTTTTCTTTACCCCAGAGTTAAGGTATTCTTTAATATTGTCTCATACTTTAAGTTTATAATCCACCTGGAGTTAATTTCTGTTGTATGGTACCAGGAAGGGAGTCCAGCATCCTTTTTTCCCCCCCGTGTAGACAGTGAATTTATTTCAGTATCATTTACTGTTCCTTTTTTTTAAAATCCATTCCTTTTCCTTCTGTGTATGTATGCTGAGTGTCCATAGATGTTTGGGTCTGTCCCTGGGATCTCTTTGTGGTTCCACTGATCTCTTTCTTTCGTCTGGTGCTATTCCACACAGTCAGAGATGGATATAGCCTTCTATTAAGTCTGGATGCTTGATATCTATCAAGAGAATCTTGGCTTTTCTTTGCCCTGTGTCCTTGATTCTAGGTTCAACGAGTAATAAATACTGTTGAGGTTCTGACTGTGATAAGATTGAATCTCTTGGTGGCTTTGAGAGAATTGGCGTCTCTACATTTTGAGTTTTTCAGTCCATGAATAAGGTGTTTAGGTTTCCTTTGACTCTCCAGGAATGCACACTGTCTTCATACAGTACCTGCGCATGCTTTAGATCTTTCTGCCTAACAGTGTAGGGACACCTGCATTGTTCCAGTGTCATTTATTATTATTAAAAGTTTTTTTCTTACTCCTTTTACCTGTAGTATTTACTTTTATACGACTGTACAAGGTAGTTTGAATGAAATCTTTTTCTAGCTGTGTTTGCTCCTTCAGTCTCCTAGGATTAATTCTTGGCACACTGGGAAGGATGGTTGGGCTCAAGGACCAGTGTGGCTCAGGGGTCCGTGGAGGGCAGGAGTTGCACAAGTTTGGGAACTGATGCCCTCTTCTCACGTGGACCCAGAAGGAAGCAGGGGGCTTACGAAGGAAGAGTTCTTTATACTTTCAGCTTTGTTGAGTGTGGCTCTACGACCTCTAGCTAGGGTACAATGGGGAGTGCCGGACGGGCAGTTCAGCTGGAGGGAAGACATGTTTTGGTTCGGAACAGGCTGTATTTGAAGCCACAGCTATAAATACTCTGATAAAGTGGTGATCCTCTCTGATCCTTATTGAGTGCCTTCTGTGTGCTGGGCACTGTTGGAAACGCTGTTCCTCAGCGGGATATCACCAGCGTGGTTCTTGCAGTCTGTCACTGCGTCGTAGGGTACAGCTCTATTCCGCTTTTACAGATGAGGCGGCATCTGTTTTCCAGACAAAGTTCTCCAAGGCTGCTCAGGTCACACATGGCGGAGTTGGGATTGTAACCTAGTCAATCTGACGGGAGTCGCTGTGTTTGGTCATTCTCTTCCTGTGTGTGGGCCCCAGGTATAGCCTCAGGGAAGCGTTTGTAGGACTCAGGCAGTCATCGGCGGGACCCCCACCAAGAGAGAGATATTATATTTTTTGCATTGAGGTGATAGCTGAATGTGATGGCATACTCACCTCAGGAACTACCGGAGCAGAGGAGAGTGCCTGCCTGCACTGGGCGGGGAGCAGAGGAGGGTGGTGGCGGCGCGGGGTGGCACAGGGGCGCCGGGTCACGGTGGGGAGGAGGTATGACAGCAAGCCGAAGATGATGATTTCCAGACGCTGCTCGTTTTCAGAGAAGGCTTCCCAGTTCATGAGCAGTCTGTCGGGTCCCCAGGTTATCAACGTTCTCCCTCTGGGAAAGGTGAATAAGACGTAAGTGGGTCCCCCCTCGGTTCAGAACCCCGAGGATCTGGTTTCTGGGATTCTCAGTTCTGCAGTGTAACTGATGGCTGTGTTTGTAGACGTGAACGTAACTCGTGTCAGTGGGTTTTGCCGTATACACGACCGTGTTGTGAATGTGGTTCCTGGGAACGGTGTGGTGTTGGAACGGTTAGGTGAAGTCATCACACGAGAAGACTGTCCTTACGCACTGGCGGCAGCAGGCGTGTTCCTTTAGTGCACTCTTCTGCTCAACTGAGAGAAACCAGAAAAACAGCGTTACAGGTGACTAAGTATTTTTTACAATAGCTTTAAAGGCTTTTAGTAATCACCACCAGTTCTTGTTAATATAAAGCCTAATATAAAGCATTTGATTTGTTTCCAGAATAAATAAAATCCGGGAAAAGACACAGGAACATCGCTGAGGAAACGTCACATTCCAGGGACGTTTTTAGACATGGAGAGACTCTCAGGGACAGATGACCTGCTCATGTCAGGCATTTTGCTTCCCTTGTCATCAGCGTCTCTTACAAAGAGAGATGATGACTGCTTCATGGACTGTTACTCCGTAGCTCATCTGCACTTCCCTCCAGTCCCTGGCTTCTCCTTTCCCTGGAGTCTCCTCTCTTGCGTTCATTTTCTTTTTCTCTTTTCTTTTTTAATGATAGTGAGACAACTTTTAAATTCAGGAGAGTCTGGTAGGGTGTTTCCCTTCTTGTTCTGCTTCACTTAATCCCTTCTGCTCAAATTCAAAGACTTACAAAGATGAGCCGAGGCCTATTTTTTCTTTTTTTTAAATCTAGATCTCTTACGAATAACAATTGCTTCACTTAGCCACTCATTCCCGAGTGTCATCATTTCTGATCTTCCACTCTGGTTTCTCTTCCATTGCATTTCTGGTATTTAATAATTGTTTGTCTTTAATTACTCATCATCTCATATTTATGCCTCCTGAGCCGCTGGGCAGTAAACCATCTTATTTTAACAGGAGTAAAGAAAGATAACTCTAAGGGATTTATCTACTGCCTTTTATGTCATTAATACCATTGATATTAAGATTCATGAATCATTGATCTCATTGATTAAGATCCATGAATTGTGAAATCCTAACAAGACAACGGGAGACTCATGTTTTTTTTATTCCTGGTGGTGGTGGTCAGACTCCACAGTATACACAGTATTGTGGGCAGTGTTATTTAATGTCGGTCAGAGAGAATGTGGCTTAACATTATTTGGAAGTCTTCATTTTATAAACTAGTGCTGCTAATAAAACATGTGATCTTTAAATATTTCGTTAATCTAGTTAAAGTAATGTACCCAATATGAAAATGCGTGTCTGTATCTTTCTGTAGGCTGTACTCCTCTGTACTTTATTCTGGATCTCATTATTAAGGTTTTATAGTGTTCGTGTTACTGGTATTCAGATTGGTAAAAGCGTGGGAGTTTTAAGTAGCAAAAATGGAGTCGAGTAATTTGGCGGGGAGGCTGCCTTTTGAACTCTGAAATCTTAAATGCTGTTGCCTTTGCTAATTTCGAAAAAAAATTACTAATGAGCCCCATGTTTTGTGATAGCGGTGTATTAGATGTGTATGCTTTCCTCCCGAGCGTTTGCTAGTGGCCCTGTACTTGGTTCCTTCATTACCCCAATTTGATTTAGACAATATGGCCTTTAACTTGAAGGGATCTTGAAAAAGATCAAAAGTTTAAAAAAAAAAAATAAAATTTGCTCTTAATGAGAGTACCAAATAAGAAAACTCCTTTGGTTAAAGCCTTATAGAAATGTGGGATCTTTTCTGTGCCACCTAAAGGAGGTCATTCAGAGGCTGGTGAAAATAAACACATCTTGTGTGTTCTGTATAAATGACAGAAAGAGTAGCCAGCTTGCTTTGATCACATGGGCTGTCAACCTCTTTCTGACCTGGTGCATGATTAACCCAAGTGGGCAGTGTGGTTTTAGCATACTGATAGCGGATAGACCAGAGTCCCTGGGTCTTGGAAGCACCTTTGCTGTACTGTTGAAGGGAAGGTTTACTTACATATCCGAGTTAAGTTACTTGAGAGAACGGCTGGAAATGTAAGGAGGGATGAACACGGAAGAAAACGGTTGAGACAGAGTCTACTTACTTGGTAGAACACCATTTTGTCTACAGGGGAGCTCCCTACACAGCATTCTGTTGATCGAACACACAAGTTATCAGACTGTCATTCCTATTATGAAGTCATTGGTTTGCCTTACGTAGATTTCACTTGGAGTTCTTCATAAAGTTGGGGAGGCAGCATAGTATTGTTTCAACATGAATTTGTGAAGTGTTTTTTAAAAAAGTTAACCTAGTAAGAAAAGAGAAGTCCTTGGCCTTTCAGTTAGTAATTATCCAGTTTATAAGAGAATAAAAAAGCTCGATGGATTCTGTTGTTAACCTAGATTCACTAGTAATCAGGTGATCTTCTGGGAGAGAAAAATAACAGTAGGCTTTAGTTTGGCCTTTTGTAAAACACAGGTCCGATCACAGAAGTTGTTCTCTTAAACTTAACTTTTAGGGGTGCCTGGGTGGCTCAGTCATTAAGTGTCTGACTCTTGGTTTCAGCCTACGTCAGCTCACAGTCTGTGAGTTCGAGCCCCGCCTCGGGCTCCGTGCTGGCAGCATGGAGCCTGCTTGGGATTTCTTTCTCCCCCTCTCTGCCCCTCCCCAGCTTGCATTCTTTCTCAAAAAATAAAAGTAAATAAACATAAACTTAATATTATATATTGTCTATTTTGTTTTTTAAACTCAGGTGTTTGCCTTTTGGCTTTTCTAGTTGTATGCGATGGCTTCGGTTCGTTGTCAGTTTTATGTCCTTGCTTAAATTGTCAGTGGCGGCTGCCTGAGTATGATTTTACCAGGCACAGTCTCATTGCTTCAGTTTTCCTGCTCACCAGCGTGTCTCCCTCCACATGGAGCAATAGTTCAAAAATTGTCATGTGTCCTAGATCAGGTATGGCCTCCTGAGGTTTTTGTCCCTGAACAGTGCTGTGCTTAGTATGAGCTGACACTTCCTCCTCCCATTTTCTCATTTCCTTCACTTGTTCTGATCCCGTCCATGTGCAATGACTCGCACTTTTATGTTCCTGACTCTCCTCTCCTCTTCCAGGGTCGAGGCATGTATCTGACTGCTTTCTGGACTTCTCTGTTGACATGACTCGTTGGCCCCTGCAGTCATCATGTGGAAAGCCCCATTATGCACCTCGCCTTTCCCCCGCTGGTGTTTATACTCATGCTGTCTGTCTCGTTTGCTTGCTCGGTCATCTTCCACATAATCTGTGAGTTCTCTTTGATTCCTTTCCTTCTAGAATATCTTTTCTTTCCTCCTTGTAACCCCTGTTCTTTATCTTTTCTTTTTTCTTTTAAAAATTTTTTAACGTTTATTTATTTTTGAGACAGAGATAGAGCATGAACAGGAGAGGAACAGAGAGAGAGGGAGACACAGAATCTGAAGCAGGCTCAGGCTCTGTGCTGACAGTTCAGAGCCTGAGGTGGTGCTTGAACCCATGAACCTGAGCCAAAGTCAGACGCTTAACCAAATGAGTCACCCAGGCACCCCATCTTTCTCTTTTCTTTTGCTCGATATTATTAGTGTTTTTATTCCGTTTGTGGTAATAAGTGTTCCTCTTGGGACTGGCTGTGAACCACTGTATTCTCAGGATTCGTCAGATTGCCATAAACTAGACACACATCTTTTGAATGTAGCCCTTTCCCCCCATTCCTGTTGTTAATGGTGCAGTTGCGGTCCTCATGATCTCTTGCTCCTAATCTCACAGGAGAATTTTAACTTGTTTTCAGCTGCTTTTCTGGGCCAGTCCATGTCCTTCCTTCTTTCACACTCTGTAGTACTTCCGTCCTGGCTCCAGGGTGAGGCTAAAATTTCTTAATGCAGCAAGGTCTTCAAAAAAATCTCTTTCTTGCCTCCCTGTCTAGCTTGTTTTCTTGGGACTCCTTCATAGAATTCTGCTTCTCCACACATTGTATGATTTTTTTAAATACATAGTGTGTTTGCATGTATTCTTGCCTTTCCCTGGAAGAGGCTCCCCTTTTCTCCCAGATGCACACATGTGTGCATGTGCGTGCACTTGCGGACACACACACACTCACCCACACCCTCAAGTAATCCTGCCTGGCAACCTGGTCGTCGTTTGGAACTCCTATCAAAGGTAGTATCTTTTGGAAGGTCATCTCCCTTCGAACTGCCCCCCTTCCCTCCAAGTCCGCAGAGTCAATCTCCCTCTGTTCTCTGCTACCCCTTTATCCCCGTACAAACATCTCTTGTCGCATATTACATTTTATTATTTGTTTACATATTTGAGTTCTACCAGATTGTGAGTCTTGAGGTCAGGTTATTGACCTCAGGACAAGTCTTTTTTTATGGAGTTTTCGACCTGCCGGCTCTACCGTGAAATGATCTTCTTTTCTTGGGAAGCAGAAACCATTAATAGACTGCTTGTCAACTCTTCTAAAAATGGTCCCCCAAGGCCCTTGTGAATTGCTTGTTGGAGACAAGTCTGTATATTCGTAAAAAAGGGAGAGAAAGTCTAATTTTCAAATATGTTAACAGGCCATGTTTTTAATAAATCGTGCTGTTTTCTCTTTATGTTTTACTTGCAAACTAGGAAGAAACTTGTCCCTTGTCATAAGTGAGGCAAGAAACGTGCCTTTGTCTCTGTTGCTGCACAGTGTCTCTCCAGAGGGAAGGAAAGGGTGCAAGGATTTTTTAAAAATCAAGTTTTTATTTAAATTACAGTTAGGTAACATACAGTGTAATTCGTTTCAAGAGTAGAATTTACTGATTCATCGCTTACATAGAACACCCAGTGCTCATCACAAGTGTCCTTAATGCCCGTCCCCCATTTTAGGCACCCTCCCACTCAGTACACCCCCCAGTAACCCTAAATTTGGTCTCTATAGTTTAGAGTCTGTTTTATGATTTGCCTCTATCTCTGTCTCTCTCTTTAACTCCTCTATTCACTTATTTCTTAAATTCCATATATGAGTGAAGTCCTGTGGCATTTGTCTTTCTCTGACTTCTTTCTCGTAGCATAGGGCCCTCTGGCTCTATCCATTCATTGCAGATGGCCAGATTCATTCTTTCTGTGGCTGTGCAGTATTCCGCTGTTATATCTACCACTCCTTTATCCATTCATCAGTGAGTGGACATTTGGGCTCTTTCCATAATTTGGCTGTTGTTTATAATATTGCTCTAAACCTCAGGGTTCATGTGTCCGTTCACATCAGTATTTTTGTTGCCTTTGAGTAAACCCCTAGTAGAGCAGTTGCTGGATTGTGGGGTAGGAATTCTTGGAGTAGTAACTTGGTCAAGCTGGCGGGGGTCTACCTGTGAATGACAGGACTTTGATCTTCCTGCCAAACTAAGCGGGACCAGCGTCAGGACCTTGACCCTTGGCTCCATTGAAGCATCTCATCTTGAGTCAGAGGGTAGGAAAGAAAGGTGCAGGTGAAAACCTGGTAATGTTTGGTCTAGAGTTTGACACACAAGTATAATTACTCAATACATATTTGTACAGTTAGGTCGAACCGATTCTTTTCGGGGAAGAGATGTTAGCGTCATCTGCCTGTGCATCAGCAAGTCATTGTTAATGTGTTTACTCTCTGCTAAATATATAAAGTGTATCCTATAGCTGTATTAATACTATAGCGTATATTTTGCTTTTGAGCATCAAATTGTTCAGTTTCATCAAATGAGCAGGAAACGTCAGATACACCACTGAATTAAAAAACAAATCAGCATGGCTGTGGCAGGGCAGGGAGCAGAAGCGGTGGTAAGGTCGGCTTGAGAAAGGGTGTTAGGAGAGGGGTCAAGTAGTAAGAGCTGTGTGCACAGTGATCCGGGAAAGACCACATTTTTCTGGATAAGTTGTTGTTTATCATCATATCATGTGTGGATTTGTGTTAGTCAAGTACTAAGTCCTGGTTCTGTTTAGTCTATTTTCTGTTGTTGCAAGGACTCTGTATTTGGTTTTTCCCCGTCAGCAAGTCTGGGGTTAATAATGTCGTTGGAGAAGCATGCTTTCTGGAATCATAATTGGAACGCTCTCTGTTGATTCCTGAAGATCTTGACCAGTTCCTTGTTACAGGGCTAACCAAGGGAAAACATGGAGATGAGGGAGAGTTCAAAGATGTTATTATGTGGTATATCCCAGTGCGAAACGTGACTGGAAATAAAGGAGAAAATGTATTTTAGGGTTGAACTTCGGGTAGACTTGAATAAAACAAAATAAGGGAATAGTTAAATTCACAGTTGAAAGATAAGTAACTTATTTTGCAAATCAGGAACAGAAAAAGCAGTTCAAGATGTAGTAAGTCATTTTAAAATGCAAAACTGAGTTTTTGTAGTTATCTACAATCTTTTTGGAGAATAGTATTTTGCATATTTCATGATTACTGTTACATCAACAGTTGCTTTGTTTTTGCCGTTTTGAGCAAGAGGGTAAGTGAAAGAGGTCAGTGTATTATGTGCTGGCAACAGCTGGCTGATAGCATTGAATACTTACGTAATTAAATATATGCGTTGGCTGTTGTCCTAACAGCTCTGTAGGTGGAGGCCCCAGAAAGCATGCAGAAACTTGCTCTAGCAGGATTAAAGAAGAAATCAACATGATCTGAGCCTCTGCTTTCAGCCAAGAGTGATTTCCTATTGTTTTGGTTTCAAAGACATTCTACTTATTCTTGGTGTGTGTGTTTATACAACAGAGAAAAAGACTCTTGTGTTTTTCCCTCCCCCCTCCTTATTGTATGTTCTAAACATAAGAAACTTAATCTTTCTTAAATTTTAGGCACTCGGTGATATTGTTTAATAACTGAGAATAAAAGAAATAAAAAATAAGACTTAAACCTATAAACAGGATATGAAAACATTGCATGCTGTTGCTGTCCCTTGCTTATGGTTGCACTTAGTTAGTGTCCTCTGCGCCATTTTGAAGGGTGACTTTGATTTTAGACTCCACTAAGGCCTGGTTGTCTGTGATCGTGGAACATTGGAGGGGCTGGCTGTGAAGGGTAAATAGCATCCACAGGTAAAATGAAACTGCTTTTAGCGACTAGCCTTATCTGTGGAGGCAAATCGCATTCAAAGTTCCCTTCGTTTGTTTCTATTACTGTTTTTATAGCTCAAGGGCTGAGGTCAGTCCTTAAGGCACTTTTGAATACAGGCTTTGATGACTGGACAGGCACAGCCCTTGTAGACACAGTCCGGCTTGTCTGTGTGTGGCTGTTCCGTATGAATAATCTGTATTTAACCGTCTCTTCATGCATTTCGAAGTTCCTGAGAGGTAGCCACTATGTGACTTACCAGCCTCCTGACACCTGGTAACAGTGCTTGGCCGTGATGGTTGAACAAATGAATGAACCAAATCATACATTTTGCTTTCTCTCTAGGTTTATCCTCCTGATCCACCACCTCCCCCCACCCGCCCCTGCCGTGACTCTGTCAGAACTAGTGTATTCCTCTGTAGCTTTTCATAGAACTTTTTCTGTAACCCTGTTTTCTATTAGATTGCATTATTTAGAAACTAAGCTTGGCGCATGTCCTAGGAAACCCAAAAATTAGAGGCTTAAATAAGATGGGAGGTTGATTTGTCTCGTGTGACGCAGAGTCCATTGTTGGGAAGTTGCTGGCTTTGGTTTACCAGTTCAGGGGCGGGAGTGCCAGGCTCTGCAGTTTTCTGGATCTTTCCCTTCTGGTGGAGAGTGAATGTTCGTCTCCCGCCATCCTATGTGTTTTCTAAAAAGGAGGAAGGACCAACTGGGGGGACAGTGCCACTTGACCTTGTCCCTCCTTTAAAGAGGCTTTATAAGGAAGTCCCACTCAGAACTGAGTGCTTACAGCCCAGTGGCTGGAACCATATCAGATGACTGTTTATAAGGGAAGCTAGGAAATAGATTTTTATTTGTTTCACACTGGTCACTGTTCCCGACAGAACTGGGCTTTTGTTGGTAAGGGAGAAAGGGCGTACTTTATCTAGGGGCTAACTTGATGTCACTGCTCTAGATTGTAATCTTGGGGGCAAAATACATATTTTGTTTCTTATTTGTCAGGGTCAGTGTATTGGATTAGGTTCTCAATATTGCTTTTGGACAAATGACCCTTCTTTCTTCTGTTTTCTTTATTAAGAACACTTAAGAAACAACATAGCTGCCATTTGAGAATTTTTTCTCTTTTTGGTTACCCTGACGTGTTCCTGATGAAGTAACAACAACAAAATATACAGGAAGGAGCCCATGGCTTAGATGTGGCACACACTAAGGATGATGATGATGATGATAATGATAACGAGTAATTGGGATTTTCAAATGCCTTCTGTTCCTAAGATGTAGTTAGTGGATTTGAAATGGAATCTATGAGAAAAGTGTCTTGTTCTTTCTGAGATTCAGTTTTATGATGTAATTCTAAGTCTATTTTAGAAACTAGAAATTTTTAAAGAATTTAGATAGAAAACAAAAGTAAAGTTGAAAACAGTATCATGGAAGGTTTTAACCATTGGAAGCCAGGTTGAGACTGAAATTTATTCTGTAAATAAATGTTAGAAAACATTATTGTCTATAATTCTAAAATCTTTGTTTCGGCTGACAACAGCGCTGCCTTTCAGTAAAATGGAAATTCAGTATTTTACACCGAATGTGAAAAAGACGGAGACATAGAAGAGACCACTGAACGTGTAAGCAGTGGGAAGCGTCCTATAAAACTGGCTGTAGGTTTTTCACAGGTTGGTGCCCCGGATAGCAGAGGAAAGTTAAGGATGTCAAATTCTCCTCCTGGAATGCACCCGAACGTTTGGCTGCAGTGCCTTTGTGTGTCCCCGCACACATACGCTGCTGAACCGTTGTTACAACTGCCCAGACACGGTTGTGTTCTAACGACCTGTTCTTCAGTGTGTTTCTTCTTTTGCTAACTGTGTGTGTGTGTGTGTGCGTGCTTGTCTCCTTTTCTGAGCAGATCCATCGAGAGAGAAACTGACAGAGTCACATGATAGAAATTGTTCGGGGAAACGTACAAATTAATGTGTATGTCAAAGATCTCTTTCACAGAATGTTTTAGAATCAACAGCTCATCCTTTGTGCCAGGCCGTGACGTGCTTTCTAGCTCATAAATTTCTTTTCTCTTATATGAGGGGTCAGATAAGAAAGTTTATGGCAAAACGGAATAGTTTAATTTGATGCTTTCCTTAAACACATGTCAATATTGTATGAAAGTTACCAAAGAGAAAGACTTGTTTTTTCTTTGAACAAGAAAATGTTTTGAATCAACATATCTCATACTGATGTTTTTCTTTTTTAGTCATCCATGATTGAAGCAGAGATTAATTTACTGTTGACGCCTTTTACCACTTTAATAAATAACAAACGTTTTGGCATACTTGACCAAGTTAATTTTAAAATGGCAATTAAAAACTATGAAAATAGAACTGATGGGTATTCCATTGAGCAGATCCTGGGCACATGGAGCCCTGAGTATGTATTTCTGTTCCCCTCATTGTCCTGTTGCCTGCGTAGCTTCAGGTAAACTTTTGAGCCTGAGAACTGGATGTCTGAGGAGAAAACACGACGTGGCGGACACACCAAGTTCGGGGAACAAGGTTCATAGTGTAACTGGCCATGGAGGAGGAGACTTCTGGGGCTGACGGAGAGGAGGGTCCGAGGGCTGGAAGTAGGGGGTCTGTCCTCTGCGGTAATCCCAGGACAGTATTTCTGACCCTTTCCGGGCTCCGTGATCCTTCCGTGTACCAAGTACGTACCCTTTATTATTCTGAAGTGAAATTCACAAACAGCATCATCTGCATATACACACGGTAACAAGTCACAGTGCTCTGAATGTAAGTAAGGGGAGAAAACAAACTCTGGTAGGGTAATATGTAACATGTAAGTGTTCAGTCAGGCACAGAAGTACGAGGAAACATAAGAAATGAGTATACAGAGGGGCACCTGGGTGGCTCAGTCGGTTAAGCGTCCGGCTTCGGCTCAGGTCATGATCTCACGGTTCGTGGGTTCGAGCCCCGTGTCGGGCTCTGTGCTGACAGCTCAGAGCCTGGAGCCTGTCTAGAGATCGTGTGTCTCCCTCTCTCTCTGCCTTTCCCCTGCTTGTGCTATCTCTCTCTGTCTCTCAAAAATAAGTAAAAAACATTAAAAAAAAAAAAAAAAGAAATGAGTGCACATAGAATGACGCTGACCCAGAGAGTAGTGAGTGCTGTGTGACAGCAGTGTGGCCTTCATGGTTAGGTGCCAAGGATGGCCTTGCCCTTCCTTGAATAGATAACAGAGTTCTCAGTGCAGCCAAGTGTGATTTTTCCCCCCACTCCGTTTTCATAAAAGTTCGATATCTTAAACTGTTTAAAAACTGCATTGTGTTTATATGTGAAATAGAGTTAGAATCTAGATATTGTAAGTATGATTTTTATATACATGAATGCTCACTGGGACACCTAAAACTCATGCAGGGCATGTGGAATTCCTTGCGCCGGACAGACCTATTCTGCATTAGGAGACATGGAGCACCTCCGACTTCTGTCCACTCAGGGGCATTTGCAGTCTCCAGGATCATAATAAAAAAGATTTGATTGATTTAAGTTTCTGTGTAGCTTCACCCAAATCAATGTCTAAAAACACCCCCCACAGAGATTTGAAAAAATATGATTTATATATGATTTATATTTATATAAGTATATAAAAATCATGTATAAAATCACATATATACACATATGTATGTATATACAGGAATCAGTGATGTCACAGGGCTCCTTGAATGAAACCATGTATTGAATAGTTTCCAAAGGGCATGAGCAGGCAGTTTTTAGAAGAGGACACACAGGCAAACCTGGAAGAGTTTCATCCTTACCGGTCAGAGAAATGCAAATGACAATGAGATACTACAGGGGCGCCTGGGTGGCTCAGTCGGTTGAGCGTCTGACTTCGGCTCAGGTCATGGTCTCACAGTTTGTGGGTTTTGACCCCCGTGTTGGGTGGGCTGACAGCTCAGAGCCTGGAGCCTGCTTCGGGTTCTGTGTCACCCTCTCCCTCTGCCGCTTCTCCTCTCTGACTCTCTCTCCCTTTCTCTCTCCTCCTCTCTCTCTCTCTAAAATAAATAAACATTAAAAAACATGAAAAAAGTAGATACTGTATTTTGCTGAGTCCATTGGATTTTTTTTTTTTTTAACTGAGAGATCCTGTGCTCCTAAGATTGGGGGGAAATGTGTACTCTGATACATTGCTGCTACATTCAAATATATCTGAATCACTGCGGTCTTTTAGGAGTAATTTTTTGGTAGGTATAAAAACTAAAGGTTATGTGCCCTGGATTTGGCAGTTCCGTGTTTGGTGGCCCTCCCCCGCAGATGTGAAAACACTGGTCTGCCAGCGCAGGGTAGAGTCCCTCGTCGCACTGTCGGTGATGGCGGCAGAAAGTGCCGCTGCGGCTTCGTTCTCCGCCTCGCCCTCCCCTCCCCTCCCGCTTCTCTCTCTGCCCTCTCCTCCCTCCCTTCAACGGTATGTCCTGGAATAACTCCTTGCAGATAGAGAGAAAGCTTCCTTATCCTTCCATTTATGGATTTCTAGAATACTTTGTGCTCTTACTTGTTCATGGATTCTCTGGGTTCTATTTTATGCACAAGGAAGTTTTATTTAATCACTTACCTACTGTTGGATATTTAGATTTTTTTTTAATAATTGGCTCTTATAACTATTGTGCGCAAACATGTTTTGACTGGGCTTTATATAGAGTATCAAAATTTTTGTAACGTGCCTCTCAGAAGGGTGTCCTACCAACTGAAAAGTTGCAGAAATAGCACAAAGACTTCCCATAGATCTCCCCCTCCGCTTCCGTCATGTTCGGATACCTTATGTTACTGGGATGCAATTATGAAACCGGGAAGTAAGTACTGATCTGATATGATTAACGCTTGTACGGATCTTATTCACGTTTTGTCTCTCTTTCCACAGTTCAGGGTCCCACGTTGGGTCTCACCCTGCTTGTAGTTGTCCTGTCAGCTCTCTTTCTGTCAGGGACAGCGTCCCAGTCTGTCTTTGTCCTCAGGACCTCGGCACTTTTGGAGGCCCCTGGTCAGTTACGTTGTAGAAGGTTGCCTAATTTGAGCTTTTCTGGTGTTTCCTATGACGAGCCTCGGCCGTGCATGTTATCAAGCGTACGGGAAGGACAGCTCCGCGTCCTCAGCGGGTCATACTGGGGGCTCCTGCACGCTGCCGGCATCTGAGTTAACTGTAACACACGGTACCTAGGCGTTAAATCTATTTCAGTAAGGTGGTGACTTCTGCCTTTCTGCACTGTGAAGTTACTTCCCCTTTGGAACGAATAAGTCTTTGGTGATACTTTTTCTTGGAGATACTGTTTCTCATGCTTTCATCATTAGTTTTAGTCACTGATTATTCTTGCCTGCAACTGTTAATACTGTAGTAGTTATCAGGTGGTGATATTTCTATTCCCATCACGCTGTCCACGTTAGTTAACTGGAATCTTACTGTAAGGAAGAGAGTGGACTCCTACGTATGTATGTATGTATGTAACTTTAGAGTTAAGGTTATTTATTTTATTCTGTGCGGCATAATCCCTGACTACCATTATATTTTATACTCAAAGTTTTTGGGATTTGGCCAGTGGAAACTCCTTTCTGTCCCTGAGCTCGTCTAGGCTCATCTTGTCCCCTCCTTGCTTCAGTCCTAGATCGCGCCATTTCTCCAAGGACTGCGGCTTCCTTTCATTGGCGAATGGCAGAGAAACGTCATGTGAGCCCTGGGCATGCTCTCTGCCACTGAGCGCCGTTGCCTCCAGGCGGTGTCAGCGGACAGAGTTGGGAGAGGGGTATCTGTGTACAGACAGCACCTGCTTATTTGTGTTTGTATTAAAGAGCATGAGGCCATGCTCCTCTCTGGTTCTGTGTCAGTGCAGGGGACTTATTTCTAGATCCCCCTCTTCTGTGCAGCTCCGTTCTGTAGCAGAGAGAAACACACCTCTCATTTCCCATGAGGTACACGTTACTTGTTCAGTCCCGTGAAGCGTATAGCATGGTTTTGGAATTCTTATCCCATCCTCCTGTGAAAAAGACATTTTACTTACTAGCATATAATGTTTAAGCCCTTTTTTGCCTTTAATCTTACAGTGTGTGGTCAAAATGTTGCTTTCCAAAGTTAGATTCAGTGTGCTTATGTTATTAACTTGTGATTCAATTAGGTTAATTTGAAGCCTCTTGTATTCCATTGTGGATTCTGCCCACTTCCTGTCTGGTTTTAATAAAATTTTTTTTTTTTTTTTTAGTGCATGGAGCATTCGCACGGTTTTCAAAGTCAGGGCTGCACTAAGTCACCCAGAGAAGGGCCAGTGCCCCGCCATCCTTCTCACCTCCCACCATCCCTGTGACTCTGTTCCTTTCATCCTCACCCCCTTCCCCCAGTAGCATCTGGCTTCTTACTCCTTTTTTCTACATACAAGCACGAGTCAGGTTGTGAGCTTTCTATCTTGCCTTTTGTAGTTATTAATTGGAATTTTTACTTGGGAGAGCTGTTTTTTTCTCCCTACTTATTTATTGAATTATTTATATCAGTACGGACTCACAGTCATTTATTCTGTGGGTCATATTCCCACAGAATATATACCGAATTCTGTATGCAGAATCCATGAACTTTGAAAACATTTCCCTTTGGTTTTTCCTTACCCGGTCGCATATTCTAGATACTCTCTCATTTCGTAATAGAGACTAGGGACTGTGTGCCAGGCAGTGGAGGTGGAGATAGCCCTTGCCCTGTCGTGTGGCTGCGCCAAGTCTTCACTTAGTGACCCTGCCATGGTTTATTCCGGTGCGCTCCTGAGTGTGACGTCCGGGGTGTCCTCCGTATTTTGTAGCTCCCCATAGTGCCGCAGTAAGTCAGCTTGTGCATGCGGGTTTTTACCTTGTCGGAAGTGTGTTGTCAGGATCCATTTCCGGGGTGGAGACGGCCGGCTTACAAGTGCATACGGAGGCGTCACCAGCGTACTCTCTGCGCGGGTGGTGGTGATTTGGTTCTGAATCTGCTGTGCATGGACACCGGGCATCGCCATGGCCCCCGGCAGAGCATGGGCATCATGCTGTGTAATTCCACCGCTCGGTGGGGGGTGGGGGGGTGGGGGCGGGGCCTCGGGTTTTCATCTTCATCTCTCCTCTGATTCTTTTGATATATTTGGCCATTTTTATATCTTCATTAATTGTTCAGGTTTTTCTTTTTTCTTTTTTTTAAATGTATCATGGGTGTTTGTCTATAACGTATATCACAGACATATTCTCCCAGTTTTCCAGTTATCTTTTGACTCTGTTTCTGGTGTTTTAGTGACATATAAGATACTTCCATCATTCAAGTGGTAAAATGTCCTTTCCCGTTTCTCCTGGATTTTGAGTCCTACTGAGGTCACTGACTTTGTGTACACTGAGAGCACAGACAGGTTCACGTGTGATTTCTCCTCGTCCTTGTGTGGCTTCATTCTTTTACGTTTTCATCCCTGGTCCGTTTGGAGTGCGCGCTCAGGTGTAGTGTAAGGGAGCAGTCGACTTCATCCTGTCCAGAGAGCTGCTTAGTTGTCCCAGCCTCTTTATAAAGCATTCTATCTTTACTGCAGTGGGGTTTTGTTTTTTTTAATGTTTGCTTATTGTTGAGAGAGAGACACACTGTGTGAGTTGGGAAGGGGCAGAGAGAGAGGGAGACACAGAATCCGAAGCAGGCTCCAGGCTCTGAGCTGTCAGCGCAGAGACTGATGCAGGGCTCAAACCCAGGAACTGAGAGATCATGACCTGAGCCGAAGTTGGACACCTAACTGACTGAGCCACCCAGGTGCCCCATACTGAGATGTTTTGAGACATCACTTTGATCATATCTTACGTTTCCATATTTACATGGGTCTGATTTGAGCTTCCCGCTGTATTCTGCAGGTCTGTTTGTTTACTTCTGTTCCATCCACTCTGTTTTCTGTGGAAGGTTTATTTATGACTTGATATCTGGTGGAGTTAGTCTATCCTTGTGGTTTTTTATTCTTCATGTTTTTTTCCCCCCTCAGTGTTCTTACATGTTAGGTTTTCAAATGAACGTCACTATCACCTTTCTACATCTGTTTGTGCGTGTATATGTCCTGGATTTTTCTTACTTGGAGAGCGTATTAAAGTCTCATATTAAAGTACGTTTCTTCCAGCGTCAGCCTAAATTAAGAGGCAAACCGAGGCAAGCTCAAATCACCGGACATTAAGGTTGTCTGCGGATAGAGGAATCGCAGGCTGGCAAGTGTGTGCTGTGGCGAGCTGCAGGTGGCGTCCGTCAGCGTTGGTGGTGGGCTGTGTTTGTGGGCAAGGAATGCAGGGAGGAGGACATCCAGCCACAGGCCAGGCAGTAAGGTCATTGGTTTGAGGACGGGGAGGGATTCTTGGAGGTGTTCATTGATCAGGAAATAACTCTGTGTTTTCTGTAAATCAGGCATTTACTGGAAATGTCTTTTAGTTCCCTTTTTCTGAGGGTTCTTTTGTGACCTTCTCCATTTCATATCATCTGGTGCCATTTTATTTTTTTAAAGTTTATTTGTTTTGAGAGAGAGCGAGAGGGAGCGTGCACATGCGAGTGAGATTGGGGGAAGGGCAGAGAGAGGGAGAGAGAGAATTCAAAGCAGGATCTGTGCTGTTAGCATGGAGCCTGATGTGGGGCTCCATCTCATGAACTGTGAGATCATGACCTGAGCTGAAACCACGAATCGGACAGTTTACCAACTGAGCTGCCCAGGTGCCCTTCCTCTGGCTCCCTTTTAGATTGAAATCCTTTCACCCTTGCAACTTGTGTTCAGTTTATTAGCGCAGTTACAGCATTGTTTGGTGCATGGATATTTATTAAGTGTTAAAATATCATTGTTAATTGTGGCTTTAGAATTAAAGTGCTCTTTTCATATTTAATCCTTGTGGCTTGAGTTCTGCTTTCCTCTCTTTTTCCTGTTAGGCCATTTATAGGCCTTTAATTTTAGCCATTCTGAGCTATGCTTAAGTCGTTTCTCTTGTATGTAGCATTGAAATCTTGTTTTGGTGGTACTACTGGTAAATTTGGTTACAAGTCTATGGTGATATTTTGTAATTATATGTTATTTGATATTTGCTGTGTTTCCCTATGAAATGTATACATATATTTTAATTAATGACCTGTTATTTGGGAACATTTGTATTATTCTGTGGTTACCTTTGTCTTTATACCTTTCAAATGCCTGTATTGCTCTGTTACCCACTTACTCATTTGCCCTCTGTCGTGTTAGTTTAATGGTACCCGTTAACTTCTGACAACCAATGAACTTATCTTACTTTCTCACCTCCTTTCCCATTTCTTCCCTTTTTTTTTTTTGCATTGCTTCTGTTTTATCACAACCTATAACATTTGCACATTAATCTTCCAAATTTCAAAGCTTTATTTTAATCTTAGTCTACAGTTATGTGTATGGATGGCCTTCTCACTCTAGCTGAGATTTCCCTAGTCATTAGTTGGGAACATTTAGCCCAACCTCTGGTAGATTACTCAAGAAGTGGTAGCGATTCTTATATGTTTAAAGCTGTTTTTAAAAGGCACTCAAACTTGAAGGACAGTTTGGTTGGGTATAAAATCCATTCTTCGTACTTTCTTTTACTGAGTTTCTAAAAACAGTGCTGTTCCATTATTGCCTTGCATTGTATTTTGCTTTAGACAACTCTGTGCCAGTTACATTTGTTTGCCTTTGTTCATTATTGAATCTTTTATTTTATTTATTATTTATTTTATTTCTATTTTAGTTTTCTTGCCTAGAGGCCTTGAGCTTTTCCTTATCTTTGAAGCCTAAGAGTTTTCTTTGATGGGGAGTGATTGTTTTAGGTGTTTGTTGGCACTTTTCACTATGTAGATCCAGATCTTTTATCTTTTGCACATTTTTCTTGAAAATTGTTTATTTTTTCATTCTATCCCTCCTCTGTTTTTTTTTTTTTTCTCTTTTGCTTGGACTCCAGTTTTATGAATGTTATTCCTTCTTTCCTGTTTTCTAATTCTACCTTTTCTCTCTGACATTTTTTTTTAACTTCTTTATCTGATTTTTATTATCTTGACTGTTTTACTGCATTTCTTCAATACTCCCTATCAAATTTTTATTAGAGTTTTAGAATGGATCTTTATATTTAGATGAGATCATTTTGGGGGTAGGCTGGTCAGGGGGGCTCTTTGAAGGCATAAGTCTAATTCAGATGAGTTCTGCAATATTTATTCATAGTCATTAAGAGAGGAATATTCCATACATAGCAGAAAAACACTGAGAATTCTATTCTTACTGGTAACCACTATTCTGGCTCCAGCTCTCTTCCAGGCAAGACCTAGTTTATTACTAGGGATGGAAGTTGTATGTGGGTAGGGTTTTGTTCGGTTTGGAATTAGTTGACAAAAGGTTTATTGTGATCAAAAGTGGTGGAGAGAGTAAACGAATTATTTTCCAGTTAGTAACTTGTGGGTATGAAGTCAAATGAGACTGAATGGCATTGTTGTCCGTGGCCTAGGCCACCTTGTAGGATAGGCGACTGTGTGGGGACATCCTTTTAGCCATTTCTTGGAGCAAACGTTGCCACTCATTTCTTAACTGTTGGACAGTATGAGAGGCCCTGGGGACGTGGACCCTGTCCTCAGCTAAGAATAAGCCCCTTGAGAGGAGATCTTTACATGTAGTTCTATTCTCTGTTAAATGGCTTATAGGGAGACTGAGGTGTACTTAAACTGCATCGTTCCTGAAAGATGAGTGAATATTGTTGTTGAAATTTATTGGAAGAACGTCTTCTAGAATACGATACTATTATTGATTCTTAAACTTTAAAACCTTTATATTTTGTAATAATTGTAGTCCCTCAAGTGTTGATGTTTTTTAAAAAATATATGACGTTACGGGTGCCTGGTTGGTTGAGTCGGTAAAGCATGGGAGTCTTGGATCTTGGGGTCATGAGTTCAAGCTCCACGTTGGGCATAGAGATTACTCAGAAAAATATGATGTTATATTTGAAGTTAGTTTACTTATAAATATGTGCCAAGTCAAGAAAGACAGAGGGTGAATTTCCTGCCAGTAAAGCACTGTTAGCAGCGTTTGATTCTTTACACTTATTGCCTAAACCATGACTGTTGTTGAAGACTAGTCTTTTTTTAAAGATGATTAAACCGAGGACAGGTTGTCACTTGTCTGGAATTGTTCTTTCAATAGGCAAGACTTTATGAAGACTGAATGTTGTCTGTCACTGTCTGCATCTGTGATTCTCTTTGTTCTGACTGAAAGAAAATCTTTACATCCTGCAAGTAGCTTTATATAAAACCTTGGACAACAGAGCCCTTTTGGGTCAAATCTCATGCCGTCAGAATCTTGAGAAATGAAACTGGGCAACGATCCTGGTCGGCACGGCGAGGTTGTTTGTGGCAATGCCGCACTTAAACCTGTGCTTCTTGTCGGCTCGCCTGCGGAGAGGCACCTTGTTTTGTCATCAGAGTTTTCCAACATCGGGATGGGAATTTAAAGAAAAGAACAGTCTTTGATACTGACGGTACTATTTAATACCTGAAACGAACAATCGCTATTTTGTGAGAAATGAAAAGACAGGTTTGGAAGGTGCATGGTTTCAGTTTGTTGCATCACATTGGTAGGGGATGTTTAGTTCACGCCTCTTTCCTGGTCACCCGCCTCAGTCAGTTTTTCAGTGTTGTCACGATGGCACAGTTCTTTGGAAACATGGCCTCTCCGGGCAGACGAATCCCTGGAAGGAATATTTCAGAAAGTTGTTAAATTACTCCTCTAAGTGTGACCTGGAGTCTGAACCGCTTCTAGGTAGCAACGTCCTGTGCACGCTGACGTTTAGGAGATCTAGTGTGCTTTGTGTGCAACCCCCCACCCCAACTCTGTCACTGGGACGACTCGAACCACTATCTTCCTGCATCTAAATTCTGTGTTCTTTCCATCTTATTATGCTTCGCAAATTTATTGAATTCCTCCTCTTTGGCAGGCATTGTGTTAGAGGCCAGGGATTAAAACCAACGAATAAGTCCTGTTCTTGACCTGATAGGAAAGACAGTATGCCAGTTATCAGTTGAATGTTTCTCTGCCCCAATATAGCCTTGACCGGACCAGAGCCTGACCCTGTGAGTTCTCCCGTGTTAGCCGCTGCAGTATTAGCTTTGTCAATAGAGGGCGCGGGAGAGAAATGGAAAGGCAGGAGCTGCCTGAGGGTTAGGCTCTGGGTTCCAGTGCTCCTTCCGTTTTCCTTCCCTGCGGAGCCCGCGGTGGGTGTGCGGAAGGTCTGGCAGGTCTGACGTGGCTCTGGGGGCGGCGTCGCCCCGCCGCCCTTCCGTGATCCTGCAGGACGCATCCCTCAGGAAACTGGTTCTAGCTGCACGGTTCCACGTGCACCTGCCTGGGGTTCCTTCCGTTTCTTCTCTGACAGGATAACGTTTATTATTATTATTACTATTTTATTATCATCCAGATCTAATAGCACTTCTCTCTTAAAGTCTTCCTTGGGGCGCCTGGGTGGCTCAGCCGGTTAAGCCTATGGCTTCAGCTCAGGTCATGATCTCACGGTTCGTGGGTTCTAGCCCTGCATCGGGCTCTGTGCTGACAGCTGAGAGCCTGGAACCTGCTTCGGATTCTGTGTGTGTCTCTCTCTCTGACCCTCCCCTGCTCATACTGTCTCTCTCTCTCAGAAATAAATAAAAAACTTAAAAAAAAAAAAGTCTTCCTTAATCTTCCAGCCCCTGTTTCATTTCCTAACTTGTACTTCTTTGAAGAAGCCTGTAAGTGGCGCCTGGGTGGCTCAGTAGGTTAAGTGCCCTCCTCTTGGTTTTGGCTCAGGTCATGATCTCATGAGTTCGAGCCCCACATCAGACTCTGCGCTGGCAGCAAGGAGGCTGCTTGGGATTCTGCTTGGGATTCGCCCTTTCCCTCCTTCTCTGCCCCTCCCCCATGTACTCTCTGCCTCAAAATAAGGAAACTTAAATAAAGCAGCCTGTATTTACCATAGCTGTAGCATCCTATTAGAGTATATTCTAATTTTTAGTTGGCTTCTATTTTTCTCTGCCTGAAAACTGCCCACTCCTGTTTATTTCTGTATACCCACTGTCTGGCACAGCCTCTCAAATGCTCACTGAATGGATTTAAATCCTCTCTTACGCTCTGTACTGCTCGCTTCTGCCTAGTAAACATTATTTCTGAAGGAAAATAATAGCTCTCCTTTATTGAGTAATGGGTGAGGCACATCTGTGGACTTGGTCTCATTTAACCTTGTTTTATTTTAAACTTGAGGAAACAGGTGTGTTTAGAGAGTTAAGTATCTTGCCCCTGGGACGACACGGCTCGGAAGTGATGAAGTTGGGTTTTTTTAAACCTGCGTCTTCAAAGACCCTTAAATATAAAGAAGATGTTAAAATTTAAACAAGTTTTTATATGTGTCTCTCTGTCACTTAAAAAACATTGGTATGTTCCTAATGTTTATGTTTATTCTAGTTAGCATAGGTCCATTAGAGCGCCATGTCGTCCAGCATTTGGTTAAAAATTCCTACTTTTATGTACGCTTAGAGATTCTGTTAGCAGAGAGTTTCTTATAGTGTCTTGTCCTCTTCAGAGTTGGAATGAATAAAATGGTTCTTCCATCTCTCCTACTTATTTTTAGGGAAAGAATATCACAGAGAAAAACCCCATAATGTCCATTTTATGACTATTGTGTACTTCCACCTGGGGTAGTTGGTGTTTTCCGTGTCAGTGATTGTCGTTTGTTAAAGGTTTATGTTGTGACATTGATTTTCAAAGTCATAGATGCTTTATCTAGGAATCATTCAGAATTGAATGATAAGAAATACTGTTTTTATTGTATAAAATTTGTGCTTATAAATTTGATCTCAGTGTTCAAAAGTAGCTAATTTTTTGAAATATTGTTGGTTGATCCATAGACTTAAAAAATATATTTATTTTTTTATTTCTGGGACAGAGAGTAAGCAGAGGGAGGGGCAGAGAGAGAGAGAGAGAGAGAGAGAGAGAGAGAGAGAATCCCAAGCAAGTTCCATACCATCAGCACAGAGCCCCACATGGGCTGTGAGATCATGACCTGAGCTGACATCAAGAGTTGGTCGCTAACCTGACTGAGCCACCTAGGTGGCCCGATCCATAGACTTTCTGAACTGTTTTTCTTGCCAGTTATAAAATAGTAGCTTACAGATTGTAGAACATTGGCAAAATACAGTTTAAAAGTCACCTGAAGCACTCACGTGGTGGTTACAATGATGAACGTGTTGCATTTGAGTTTCAAGTCTCTTTTCTCTGGTTTCTCCTTTACATAGATGAAACTGTCTCTAGTCTTTTTGTATCCTACTTAAAAATAAAAAACAACCAGTTAAGTGTGTTACATGATACAATACTAATTTTAAATGGCTACATAATGTTTCATCTTATAGATCTACTGTAACGTATGTACATTTTTTGGCCAAGTACTTAAATGTTATCCAATTTGTCACTTATGACAATAAATACATTATAACCATCACATAAACCATGTTTGGATATAAGTCTCTGTTCATTTCTGGTTATTATGTATTTTTTAAATAGATCACATTCTTAAAGGTGGAACTTGGGGTCAAAGAATGAGCATTTTAAGAAGTCTGCAGGGGCGTCTGGGTGGCTCAGTCGGTTAAACCTCCGAGTTCGGCTCAGGTCAGATCTCATGTTCATGGGTTCGAGCCCCATGTCAGGCTCTGTGCTGACAGCTCAGAGCCTGGAGCCGCTTCCGGTTCTGTGTCTCCTTCTCTCTCTGCCCCTCCCCCACCGCATGCTCTGCCTCTCTCTCTATCAAAAATAAATAAAACATTTAAAAAAAATTAAAAAAAAAGAAGTCTGCATACATTTTGTCTCATTGTTCTCTAGGCAGAATGTATCAGTCAGCCTCCCAGCTGTGTCTGAGAGTGAGGGGAGACGCTTTTCCTTCCTGTATTTCTGGAATTACAAATTTTGTCTTTGCTCATTTAATGGGGTTTAGGATGATAGCTCCTTGTTTTAATATGCATTTTGTGATTATTGATGAAATTAGCATTTTTATATGTATTTGGGTTAGTTAGCATTTACATTGTCTTTATTATAGATGACATTTTTCAAGTTGACTCTTGTGAGCTGTTGTATGTTCATAATCAACTTTAAGAAAACTTTTATTTAAAAAATTTTTTTTAAACTTTAAAAAAAATGTTTTTTATTTACTTTTGAGAGACAGAGAGACAGGGTGAGCAGGGGAGGGTCAGAGAGAGAGAGGGAGACACAGAATCCAAAGACAGGCTCCAGGCTCTGAGCTAGTAGTGCCCGACGGGGGCCTCGAACCCACAAACCGTACGATCATGACCTGAACCGAAGTCAGACCCCCAACCAACTGAGCCACCGAGGCGCCCAGTAAGAGAACTTTTAAGGTCAGAACATCTTAACCATGCTCGTGAAAACACTGAATAAATTTTACCTCCAGATCTAGAGAAAAGGTTATGCATATCTGTTGTGAATTCATTCAGTAATACAAGGTGTGCCCACCATTGTCTCCTTTAGTACTTTTATCAGTTTATTAAAAAAAAAAACAAGGTCAAATAGGTTTTTTAAATAAAATGAACTATTTATTTATCCAAGGGAATAGACAGCAGCGACTTTGGATTTCCTTAGGAGCTCCGGGTGAGGAAGATGCTTTATGACCACCCCCAAGACGGTTTGTGGTTCCTGTTTGTAAGCCGGCATTTGTTGTCCTGTCTCTGTCTTGGGCTCTCTTCAGCTTTTCTTCCCGAATCCTTGGACACGTTTCTGCAGAAAATAGGAGTTCACAGTGGTGGGTGCCCTCTGGGCCAGCAGCCCGGGAGCAGGTGCAGTACAAGTTTTTCCTGTTCATCACATTGAAGATTTCCTGCCATTCCTTTCTGGCCTGCCAGGTTTCAGTAGACAGGTCTGTAACCACTCTGATAGGTTTCCCTTTGTATGTGAGGGCTCTTTGATTCCTACATGCTTTAAGAATTCTCTCTTTATGGTTATATTTTGCCAGATTCACTATGATACGTCATGCCGAAGATCGATTCAAGTTATGTCTTAGGGGAAGTCTATGCGCCTCTTGAATTTCAGTGTCTTTTTCTTTCCCCAGGTTGGAGATATTCTTGGCTATAGTTTGATCAAGCACCCCTTCAGGACCTTTTTCTCTTTCTTCTTCTGAAACTCCTATGATATGGATATTGTTCCGTTTGATTGTATCACTCAGGTCTCGAATTCTTCTTTCCTGCTCCTGGATCAATTTCTCTCTCATTTTCCCAGCTTCCTCTTTTGCTATAACTGTGTCTTCTAATTCACCTATTCTCCTCTCTGCTTCTTTAGTCCATGCAGTGGCAGCCTCCATTTTATTATGCACCTCATTTATAGCCTTTTTTAAACTCATCACAGTTATGTTGCAGATTTCTAGTCTTTGTATCAGTAGCATCTCTGATGACTTCCATGCTTTTTTCAAGCCCAGCGATTAATTTTATGACAGTTGTTCTAAATTCTTGATCAGTTATGTTGCTTGTGTCTGTTTTGAGCAGTTCGGTAGCTGTGATTTCTTCCTGGAGTTACTTTAGAGGAGAGTTCTTTGGTTTCATCAGTTTGACCAGCTTTCTGTCTCCTGTCAGCATTAAAAGCTTGTTCTGCACTGTGCGCCTGTTAGTATTGCTCTGTTACAGGAGGCTCATTGACTGTCCAGGGCCTGTCGTTTCAGGAGGTGTTCTTTTAGTGGTGCCTCTCGGTTCTCTTGTTATGCCTCTGATTATTTTATTTCCCTACTCACTGATATTTGGGACTCTCCACCATGTGTGCTTTGGCTTGTTTCTTGAGGTAGCCCTGAGAAGGACAACAGACAGACACACACACAGCGCTCACAAGCACGCAAATGCACAGAAAAATCAAATAAACAAGCAAACCAAAAAGGGAAAGAAAAATAGAACAGAAAAGAAAAGAAAGGGAAGGAAAAGAAAAAACCAAGAAGGTGGGGGACAGAAACAGCCAAAGACAAAGGATAATCTGTGAGCATAAAATCTGCTGACGGGAGAGAGAAGAATGAGAATAAGGGGAAAGGTATCTGGATGGTAAGAACTGACCTAGTCAAGGCAGTGCACCCGTGTTGGTCTTTCCCCGATCAGGCATCCATGATGCTGTCGTCTATAAGGGCTCTGTGCGCACACCCCCCATTCGTGCAGATCAGAGTTTTGTGGCTTTAGTCCTTCTCTGTTTGAGAGTTGCGGTCGGGCGGGGATTACAGAGCTCCCTGCTTCCCCGCCATCTTGCCGCTCTCCTCTAATTCTACGGCTTTGGAGCATGGTGATGCTGAAGGGCAGGTCGAGATGGCTGTGTTCTCTCTGCGGTTCACACCGAACACCAAAGAAATGTAGCAGGTGCCTAGGGTCACTCGCAGCTCGACTGGTCTAAACGTCTTGTATTCAGAAGTGTGAGTCCGAGCGTGGCAGTTGTGCGGTAGAACAGGTGACAGTTGCGCAAGAAGCGGTGTCCTGTGTTTTAGAAGGTCAGCTCTCCCTCGATATCCCTCTGCGCCGGCAGGGGGCTAACCCGCGCCGGGCTCAGTGTTAGATGAGTTAGTTCTTGAAACGAATGACATGGCAGTTGTTTCAAACTCTGCTTCTTGGATTCAGGAAGCCACCACAGTTCAGCATAAGCACATCAGTCCACTCGTCGTGGATGGTGTCTGCGTTTCTGAAAAAGGAACCACTCAGCAGGCTGAGCCATCCGGCTACAAACCAGCAAGGTGCTGGATGATTTTCAGACTTATTGGTGATGCTTTAAACATGCAGTGAAAGCTGTATTGATTCAGGCTTTAAAAAAAATTTTTTTTTAAATGTTTAGTTTTGAGACAGAGACCAAGCACGAGTTGGGGAGGGGCAGTGAGAGAGAGAAGGAGACACAGAATCCGAGGCAGGCTCCAGGCCCTGAGCTCTCAGCACAGAGTCCGCCATGGGGCTCGAACCCACGAAGCACGACATCATGACCTGAGCCGACGCTGGACGCTTCACCAACTGAGCCACCCAGGCACCCCAGGGCTTTTATAAACATAAACAAACAGAACTCTCAGCTATTTAATCTTTGCATGTGTTTCATCAAGAGAAAGAAGAATCACCACTTTCCTCTCTCCCAGAAATGCTGAGTGAAGAAGAGGACACATGACCAAGTCACCATTCCAGAGAGATGTCCAGATCTCCTGGTGATGAGCTCCTAGGGCGGCGTGCACCGGCCGCCTTCCTCTCTTGTCCATGACTCCCTGCAGGGTCAAGACCACAGAAGTACTGTCGCCTCCCCTTGTCACATCTCCTCCATTTAATGAGGATGCTTGAAGTTCAACACTCAAAGCTTTTCATAAGGCCTAGTTAAACTTGAACTTAGAGATGCTGTCATTAGAAAAGTGCCTTGTTTAATTGACTTGGAAATAGGCCTGCTGGGCACGAGTCTGGTTTGAGAACCCAGAGCCCCTTTCTGCTGAGCCACCGTTTTCAATGCTCCGGAAGCAGGAAGAATCCCTTCCGGTGCACAGAAGGAGAGGCGTGGACATCCCCGCCTGTGCCTCAGGATGTCACCCTCTGCGTTGTGCAGAGAAGCTGCCACTGCCACCTCTTTTGCATATTCCCTGTGTTTATATTAATGTGTGACTCAGCATCAGCCAGGCAGAGGTTACAGAACTTTACTTACACTGACGCCATGTCTGGAGCGGTCCCTTTGCCCTTTCTCCAAACAGCCCAGGAAGGTGACAAAATGCGCCCTGACCCCTTGTGCTGAAACCTCTACAAACCAGAATGAAGGCCTTTTTTTTTTTTTTTCTTTTCTTTATTGCGTTTCACCTCTGGTGGAAAAAGCTGGAAACATTTTTAAGTCCTAGCGTAATGACAGCTGCTTCTTTCCCAATCAGTAGTTTTGAAAGTTGGAGATACATAGTCTGTGTTTTTAAGGACAGTGTCTGGGCGAACATCAGGTTGCCCAGCGCCTTCAGAGCTGGGTGTTCTCATGCTTGTAGAGAGTTTGATACTGACCGGAATGTCTGGACTTGTTTCTTAGACGGCATCTGGGACACTTGGCCTGCCCTCCAGCCCGTGGCCCGTTAGCCCCTGGGTGACGGGCTCGCTCTCGAAGCCACGTCTGGGACTGTTGCGGCCGTGGGCCCATCACACACTCGTAACTACACAGTCTTCTCTGTGCGCTGAGCTCCGCGGCGGGTGTGGTTGAAGCGTGGACATGCTCTGCACCAGAGGGAGCGTCCGTTTCTCCCTGCGTGCTGATCCTGTCGCCGCCCGGGTTCTGGACCGTCGGTCCTGCTGCTCCGTCCGTCCTTCCTGTGTCCGCTGCTCCCCGGCCGTGCACGTGCGTCCTCGGATTGCACACAGTCTCCAAGCTGCCGCCCACACGCCAACCTCGTTTCCCCTGATACTTTATTGTGGTAAAATTGACCGTTTTAACCATTTTTAAATGTACTTTTTAGTACGTTCACCTTGCTGTGCACCCGTCACCACTACCCACCTCTGGGACACTTTCGGCGTCCAGAACTGGAACTCTGTGCCCATTAAACAGTGACTCCCCGTTCCCACCTCCTCCCCATAACCCCTGTCATCCCTGATCCACTTGCTGTTTTATGAATTTGAAAGTTCCACATCCCTCAGATAAGTGGGTTCATTGATCCTTGAAAAATTCTGAGACGGTCACAGCCACATTTCTCAAATTCATGGTTGAACTTGCCAGTTCAGTTTGTATTTCTTCTTGTAGCTATGGCCCCAAACAAAGGCCTTCCCCATTGACTGGCCAGCTGGACGCGAGACAGAAACGCCCAGGGACACGCTGGAAATGATGGGCCTTCCTCTTTTTAACGAAGACTGATCCCAAGGAGTCCTCTAACAATGAAATCGCCTTCTTCCCCATTGTCGTATACCTCCTGCGACCACAGTGTTGTACTTACAAAGCGGGGAGAGTTTCAGGTTACTCAGCTGTTACCTGGACTCCAAGGCAAGACTCTGAGAGTTCTTAAAGGTAGACTGGGAATTCAAGAAATCAGACACGGGCGCGCCTGGGCGGGTCAGTCGGTTAGGTTAGGTGTCTGACTTTAGCTCAGGTCCTGATCTCACGGTTTGTGAGTTTGAGCCCCACATCAGGTTTTCTGCTGTCACCTCAGAACTTGGAGGTTGCTTCGGATCCTGGGTCTCCCTCTCTGTTTGCCACCGCCCCCCCCCCCCCGCACTCTGTGTTTCTCTTAAAAATAAAGATTTAAAAAAAAAAAAAGAAATGAGACAGCCAACAGCATCTGAAATTAGTGAAGGAAACAAAATCCATTCTTGAGGAAACAAAAAATGAGAAGTTAGCTGAACACCAAGGACATCTTCCTTCAGTTGTCTCTGAAGCTAGTTTACAGACATTTTTACTTTGAATTCCCTTTTTATCTCTGTCTTTCATTTCATGCTTGGATTAAAGGGAAAAAGTCGAGTTTTTATTTTTTTAAGTGCTTTAAATATTTTAATAACGTTATTTAAATTTTGACCAGCAAGCCCTAAAATGACTTCTAGTGTATGATCTATTAAGTTGAGAGATGTTATCATGGAATCAGAACTTCTGTAGCGTTGAGTCAGCGCCGTGGAAGCCCATCATTAACTGTTTGTAAGTAATCCCGGATCCCGTCTGCCGCGCCTCTTTCCAGCTGCTCCCAGGTGGGCCCGGACTCCAGCAGTGCGCACAGGAGAATACTGTGTACCATGTGAGCCTTCAGTCACGATGCTCATTTGTAATAAACGACAGCGTTTTCCATGTCTGCTCATGAGGATTAAAAAGAATTACTGTTTATGGCTTCATCAGAAGTTGGGTTTGGAGGTGATAAATCTAAGCTTTAGCAGCATTTCTGGTGGCTGTCTAGACGTTACTTCCTTGTGACATCCACTCAAGAGGACGAAATACGCACCAAAGACGCACAAAGGGAGGAAAAATTGGTCCCTCTTTTCCAGGGTTGGAGGAACTGGAAGCTATATGATACAGGGGCGCCTGGGTGGCTCAGTCGGTTAAGCCTCCGAGTTCGCCTCAGGTCAGATCTCACGTTCATGGGTTCGAGCCCCGCGTCAGGCTCTGTGCGGAAAGCTAGCTCAGAGCCTGGAGCCTGTTTCTGGTTCTGTGTCTCCTTCTCTCTCTGCCCCTTCCCCTCTCATGCTCTGTCTCTCTCTGTATCAAAAATAAATAAAACATAAAAAAAAAAGAAACTATATGCTACAGTGCAAACACTAGTGTGTAGGTTCTAGAAGACATGGCTATGTCTGAAATAACTTACTTTGTTAAAAAAAATAAAGCAAAACAAACTCCACTGAGATGGACAAATCATTCAATCTTTAGGTAAAATGGTTTGAAATTAAAAAAAGCACTGTGCATCACTGTTTGGAAATAATGGCTTCCTGAAGAAAGTTTTGGTGTCTCTTTTGGGGGAGATGTTTGAAATGTCAAGTGAATTGTATTTCCTAATAGTTACCTTTCAGAAACAAATAAAATTTGCTTGTGATATTTAAGATGAAACAAGAAGGCTGCTTTTTTGGGGGAAATATGAATTGTGTAACTTAAGGGAAAACTGATTTTAATAGGGAAAAAGCCAGTAGTTGGTCGACTGTTGATTACTCAGGGCTATGGTTTTTAATGATTTTTGAGCCACAGATTATTTTAATAATCTAATAAAACCCAAGGGCATTCTCCTCTTACTGGAAAGAGGCACGTTCACAAACATGAAGTTTTCATACAGTTTCAGTTACATTTTTGGAAGGCCGTACATGGATATCGAGTTTTAAACTCTTCTTCTTCCTTCTTCTTATGTTTATTTATTTATTTTGAGAGAGAGAGAGAGAGAGAGAGAGAGAAAAAATCCCAAGCAGTCTCCGTGCTGTCAGTGCAGAGCCTGACACGGGGCTCAGTCCTGCAACTGTGAGATCATGACCTGAGCTGAAATCAGGAGTCAGAGGCCTAACCCGCTGAACCACTCATGGGCTCCTTGAAAGTCTTTCTATAAGGTCTGTGGTGAATTGATGTAAGTCAGCTTTGTCATTCACAACACTTAGTTTTTGCTAAACAAGTTTAAGGTGGGGGGAGGTACTTCTCTGCAGGACTCACACCATAGTCTTTTACACAAAGATACCTATTAACCATTCATCAGTGAATCCAGCTCAGAAAATTAACACAGCCTGCTTCATGAGCTTGATGAAGGTTCAGATCTCTGTCCTGTGAGGCGCCTTGACTACCGCCTTGTGTGAGAGGTTCGTCCGGGCAGACACAGTGAGATTTTAGAAGTAGGATTCTGTTCCCTTTATGTTTGACATCAGGCAACAGAGAATCCCCTTAAACTCATGACTGGACAACAGGACTTCTTAAAGATTCAGTTTTGAGGGGCACCTGGGTAGCTCAGTTGGTTAAGTGTCTGACTTTGGCCCAGGTCATGATCTTGGGTTTCGTTGGTTCAAGCCTCACATCAGGCTCTGTGCTGACAGCTCAGAGCCTGGAGTCTGCTTCAGATTCTGTGTCTCCCTCTCTCTGTCTGCCTCTCCCCTGCTTGTGCTCTGTCTCTCTGTCTCCCCAATATAAATATTTAAAAAAAGGATTAAGTTTTGGGAACTCTAAGGGTGAAGGCTTCTTATGCTATGGTCATTCAGAAGTGTGAGGTGTCAGGGCAGTTGGGTGACTCCGTCAGTTATGCGTATGACTTTGGCTCAGGTCAAGATCTCACAGTTTGTGGGTTCAAGCCCCGCATCGGGCTCTCTGCTTTCAGCACAGAGCCTACTTCAAATTCTCTCTCTCTCTCTCTCTCTCTCTCTCTCTCTCTCTCTCTGCCCTTCCTCTGCTCACTCACTCTCTCTAAAGTAACATAAACATAAAAAAAAGAAGTATGTAATGTTTCTGAATATTTTAGTCTTCTGTTTCTTGAATACTGCTACTTTCAGTAAGGGAACATCTGGTTTTAGCAATATTCTTGCCAGACAACAGGCTGCAGTTTTTTACCAATAAAAACTCATTCCTGATATTTAGGTACTAATTAGCAAATGTAAGCTGTTACTTGAGATATTGATAATAGAAGTGTTTGTAGCAGCTATTTCTGGAATTAGAATTCTGATTAGATTGTCCTGGCCTTCCCATTCTTGAGTAGGGCAACTGAAAGCCCTTAGACTTGAAGTTTGAACTACACGGGCATCCCGTTTTATGTTCAAGTGTTTTATTTCATTCGTTTTTTGAAGCAGTACTTTTCCTTATTTTTTTAAAGTTCATTTATTTATTTTGGAGAGGGGAAAGAGAGAGAGCGCGCGCGCAAGCAAGGGGAAGGGCAGAGAGAGGAGGATAGAGAATCCCAAACAGGCTCTGCACTGACAGCAGCAGGCGTGGGTGGGTCTTGAACTCGTGAACCATGAGATGATGTCCTGAGCCTATACCAGGAGGTGATGCTTACCCGACTGAGCCACCCAGGTGCCCCATCCCCAAGTATTTAAGAGGAACGGACATTGTAACAGCAGATGCTAATTTTCATTCTTTATGTTAGGGAGGCACTGCGTTTCCTACCCAGCTGTTTTTAGTCATTTTCCTGTTGGTGGGGCCCCCGGGTACCGCCTTCTGCGTGTTTGCGGTCTAGTGACTGATCAGTGGATTTTGGTGGAATGAACGGGCTTTCAGAATTCTCACAATTCTGAGAGTCTTTTTATTTTTGAGTAACTTCCGCTTCACAGAGAGGTTGCCGAGACAGGATTCCTGCGTATGTTTCACTCAGTTTCCCCTGGTGATACCTGTTGTAGGAGTGAAGGGCACTTGGACCAAGTGAGAAGTTCACATTGGCTCATTACTGTTAACCAGACGGATTTCACTGGTTACCCCCCACGTCCTTGTCCTGCAGGACTTCGGCTCCGGCCCTACAGTGTCCCTGGTCGGCGGTAGTTTCTCACACTTGCCTTGTTTTTGACGGCTTTGAGGGGGGCTGTTTTGTTAGCAGGTCAGCCCTTCCGTTCGGGTTTGTCTGACGTTTTTTCTCATACGTGCAGTAAGGTCACGGGTTTTTGGGAGGAGGTGACGCGCCAGCCTCATTGTATCGGGTCAGAGGTGCGTTCTAAAGAATTGTGTTTCTCACGTCTCCATCTCAGCCTGGAGAGATGGGCAGGGGAGGAAGGTGGAATTTAAATCCGTCAGTTTTGTGGTAAAGACAGACGAGGGAACTAAATCGAAAAGAGAAATTTAAATTTATCTGGGGACATTCAGCCCTTGGTATACCTGTCATGTGTCCCTTTGGATGCTTGCGAATTGGTAATATTTACTTTATTTAAATGCTTGACTGATACAGACCAGACAGATGAAAGGGCCGGTGGTTTAGAGATACATATCAAGGCAGAAAAGCAGTAATTTTTAGAAGTGTCTCAAATAACCAGTTTTTGAAGTGAGAAAAACCCTTAATTGGATTTTTTTTTCTTTTCCTCTGCTACTGTGTTCTTCCTTTCCCCGTGTTCTTTCACTTTTGGGTTTATGTTTTTCAAGCCGACTTAATGTTACTGAGAAGCATTTCAAAGCATTTGTCACTGGGGTAGTTTATCCCTTAATTAATGGTGAGACGGTTTTGCAGGCAGGTGACTCACTTTAATGCATTACAGAGACTTGTTAGTTATTGATTCCTGATGAATAACTTACTGCCATTTTTAATCATAGGAAAATTTCTTTTGGGGATAATTAATCAGATTCATGCATTTCTTAACCAGTGTAGGATGATCATCTTTTTTTTTTAGTTACAAGAATGGACCTGCCTGCCTCTGCCCTACGTAAATTCAGGAGTGAGGGCACAGGTTTTCTAGGTTTGTATTTTGATCTTTACTTTTATTAGGCAGATGAAAAGTATACTTGCTTAAAAATTACTTCAAACTGCCTTTCTTGTCGAGTAGGTTTTGAACTACCTGCGTGACAGATGGTGTTGGAAGTAATTACCGAAATCATGTGTTTACCTGCACGCGGCCATGTGTTCACCAGATGCACCGTTTGCCCAGTGCTGCTGGGTCCTTAAAGGAATACACACCTTCTGGAGGGCGTTGCGTAACTTACAAGAAACTCCCAGCCAGAACCGCAGTCTCTCTAGGTTGCAGAATCTTGCAGAGTCGGCTTTGGTCAGAACTGTTTACCTCTCAGGGTGGTTGGTGAGGATAGGTTTTGGAACGTTGTTTCCCTTTCCTTCTTTTCATTTACTTGTCTACAAAATCGTTTAAGAAACAGCCCCTCCCATACTGCATATTCAACAGTAGCCGTAGCGATCAGTCTTCCATTGTGATGGTTGTGGTTTAGGGTCTTGCATTATCTGTACTCAGTATTTTTAGCAACATGTTTTTCAGATCACATGCTAAAGATGTGCTCATCCTCCCCATTTCTGAATTCTGATTTTGGAGGGCTGACTTTTGGATTAAGTACCGTGTGTGTGTGTGTTTAACAACTCACAGGGTGATTCCTGTGTTCATGAAGATTGAGCGTAGCTGCTTTATTTTACTTATTAACCATCAAAACCTAATTTATATTTTCCAACTCATTTCTCTTTTACTTCTGTTTAAAACAAGGTAAAAAAAAAAAAACCAAAACCAAAACCTCAGTGATAGTGACCCCTTTTGAACATGTATGCCTTCAGTGCTCAGTTTTGAAACAGTACATTTAACTGTCTGTAAACCCTGAGAGACAAGGGCAGTCATTGTTGGAAGATTTTGACAGGTGCAGAACTGTAAATAATTGCAGGCCTGGGCGGCGCAGAGCCCAGAAGCAGCCCGGCAGCTGGCGGCCCTGACCTGTGACAGGTCTGACCTGGGTGAAGGAGCCTGCGTTTCACGGCAAGCTCAGATTTGTTTCGTAGTCTGACATCCACCTTCTGCCACAGAACCTTCTACTGATTCAGACTAGATACCAGCTGCAGAGGAGGGACAGATCCCGAATACGGAGAGAGAAGACGTGCCACCGAGCCCCCTTTGTCCGACTTCAGGGCCAGATGGAACTTGTATAGATGAATTCTAAAATTGATTTACGCATCAACTGTAATAAATCACTCAACACCAAATGGTAGACGGCAGTTATGTGTGAGGAGGGTGGTCTGCTGCCCTTTTTTGTTTTTGTTTTACTTTTAATTTTATCTGTTTCTAAAACATTAAATTTTGTTTTAAATATTTATTTATTTTGGGTATAACACAAGTGGGGGAAGGGCAGACAGAGGGGGCACAGAGGATCTGAAGCAGGCTCTGCGCTGATAGTCTGACGGCACAGAGCCCGACATGGGGCTTGAACCCACGAACTACAAGATCCATGACCTGAGCTGAAGTCGGACGCTCAACTGACTGAGTCACCCAGGCGCCCCTAAAACATTAAATTTTTTAGTCATGTGACTATATCTGATGTCTGTAAAGAGTGATGTCTGAGTTGTATTTTTTTGGGTCTTCATTGAGAGTAAAGCAAATCTTTAATGAGATGTTACCACCGTCATGTTCCAGTAGGCGGCCAGGCACCTTAACATGCCAGCTTCGTTGCTGATCCATAAAGCATCCTGCTCGGCGCCAGCAGCCTTGGCCTCTACACACTGTGTTTTCACGCTGGAAGGGACAGGCTTTCGCTAGAGCAGAAATAAAAGAGCTGGTGATTTGTGGGCCCAGTCTGACCTATAGACAATTCCTTTTTGCTTGTACAGTGTTTTAAAATGTTGACAGTTTCTGACTTCGGAATCTGTATTCCTGGCTTTCTTAGAAGCACTGATCGTGCGCATTCCCGGGCCCGTATTCCTGTGGGGGCGCGGGGAGCTGAGTGCCGGGAGCCCCTTTTCCACCCTTGGGTTTGCTGTGGTCCTTACCTTCCTGTTTGCTCACTTCTGCTACCTGCCTGCGCATAGCGAGTCGGTGTCCCTTGGGCTACAGAGGTGTGGGTTTAAAAGCGGAGACGCCTGAAGAGAAAGGACAACATGAGGGGAGATTTGTGGAGCGTTGATCCGGCTGCGGGCTGCTTTGTCCTCTGCTCTGTTTCCTCCGTGCTTCTTCCCTGTTACTCCATGTCAGGCTTGCAGCGTTTTCCTCTTCACTGGTGCAGCAATTGAACTACTAAGAACTTTTTTAAAAGTGTTCATTTATTATGAGAGAAAGAGAGAGAGAGAGACAGAAAATCCAACCTGCCCCCGTGCTCTGCCAGCACAGAGTCCAACGTGGAGCTCGATCTCACTGCCCTGAGATCTTGACCTGAGCCACAGTAAAGGGTCAAGCCGTAACTGGCTGAGCCACACAGGGACCCAGGCACATGGACCGTTTTAACTTTCTGGGCATCTCGAGAGTTAGGGCATGGTCAACGCCGTGGTGGGCGACTTTGGTGAGAGCAGCCACAATGGTACCCCGTACAAAGCGGGCAGGAGGAAGTAGTAAGATCCCAGAGATGAAAACTGCCCTAAAAAGGAGAGAAGAAATGGTCTCTTCTTCCTTCTTCTCTTCATACCCCTGTGCTGTTTGGTGTTTTCTTCGTCTGATTAGGAGGAGAGAGGGGAACTGGAGAAGAGTTGAGTTTCATTTATCTAAGAATCTCACTACTACAGTGGATGGGAAAACCCCCCTCGGTTGCAGGTTGACTTGGCGCATGGTGGGCCCGTAAGCGGGCTTGCGCTGAGTTTTGCTGATTGAAGCTAGTGCAGAAGGAGTGGTGTGGACTAGGAGTTGGGAGACTGTGGCTGCTTTCATGTTACAAGAATTGAGAAGTTGTGACCGGGATTGTATGGTTTGCAAAATCTACAATATTTATTGTCTTACACTTTACAGGAGAAGAAAATGTGATGATTTTTATGTATAAGGTTATGTGCAAAAAAGAAAAGAAAACAGCCCTTTTATGTGGTGGAAGTTATTTGTGTTGAAAACCAAGGGAATTAGATGTGTGATTGATTTTCAAAATTAATACGGCTTTTTGATGATTTTGTATATATTTTTTATAGGGTTATTGTTCAGTTTGAGTGAAATGGAAATTTTATGCCCAGGACTTCCGTGGGGCTGTGATTTTATTATGTCATTTACCGCAGCTGTTTCTGGAGAAGCTTACAATAGCTAATGGGAAGACATGAAGTAATATCGTTAGTCAAAACATGATATAAGAGGAGTAAAAATTAGTAAAATAAAAAAGCTGGCTAAGTTGGGCCACAGCTTTTTTGGAGGGAAGAGCTTAACGGCAGTCAGTATGAAAGCATGACGTTACGGAATTAGCTTTACCCCAAATATTTTCAGGAATATGTTTAATGCACACACAGATGTGCACATACGGTCCATTATGGTGTTAATTTAAGCTTTGAAAACTGCCAAAAGTGTTAGTTATTCGGGAAATCGTGGACGCTCATCTCATATTCACATTAAACATTAATAAACTTAGTGTCTTTATTGTTGTAAATTTAGAGAACATTTAAAAAGAGCAGGCCTGTGTTGTGGGATTCATTCATCAGGATTGTTGAGGGTCTTAAAAATAAACACTGTTCTAGGCGCTAGGATTTAGCACTGAGTAAACTAAAGTACTAAAGAAGCACCTCCCTTTTCTGTAGCTGCAGGAAAAAAACGAAAGATACCTTTGAGGGCTCATGGGCGGGGTGGAGAGGACACATAAACATTCATCGACTCAATTATTTATTGAGCTGTACCAAGGGCTCTTTGAAGTCCTAAGGATATAATCATCAGGAAAGCACATTTTTGTCTTTTATGTAGCTTCCGTGGTCGTTGGATAAGAGGGTACCGTAGAAGTTGGGTAACGAACGCTGGGAAGGAAATGGAAGGTCTTGGGGATGCTGTTGTGGGTAGGTGCTCAAGACAGATTTCTTTGATGAGGGGGTGTTTCAGCAGGCTCCTCAGTGAAATAAGGTCATGAGCAACGGGGGTGTTTGCGAGGAGAACATTCCAGGCAGGGGTAATAGCGATGAGAAGGCCCTGGGGTAGGGGTGTGCTTGGTTGTTGAAGGCACAACAGAGGGGTCCTTGTGGTTGGTGCCGAAGGAGCCAGAGGGAAGGAAGATGGTAGGAGATGTTTTGTTTTCTACTCAGGGCACAGCTCTGAATATACATCCGAGGTAAAGTCACAGGGGACCAAGCTAAATTCTGTATGAATCTATGACAGCAGTGTAAAAGGAGAAAATAAGGGTCTGTGGAAGATGTCCCTAGACCAGAAGTCAGGAAATAATAGAGTTAATTTGCTCATTGTCCCTCAAATTAAATCTCCCTTCTATGAATCTCTTTGTGATTTACTCTTTCAAAATGGGATTCTACACGGTCCAGTCCAGTGCCCTGAGGCCTGTGTAAATTGTTGAATTTATGGGGTGCCAATACCCATTACCGGGTGGCCATCCAGTGAATTTGTAACAAAGAGTGTGAGGCTTGGAATAAATGGGTCAGGAAGCCTGACTAAAATGAGAGTAACAATTCACATTCAATTAAAATGTGCGTAGCCTGCAATAATTTTTCATTGTCCTAGGGTTAAGAGGAAAGTAGAAGTAGGATGATAATTAATAGTTGTAAATTTAAAAGTCAGCTTTATTCCGAGTGTTAATTTTTTCCTGGAAGTGTTTTACAAAACGGTCAAGTTCCTGAAATTGTAGAAACACCGCTCGTGGTATTTATAATTGTGAGACGTGCTAGGTAGCTGACCTCAAGTGTGAACTAATTAACTTAGGGCTTGTATAACATGCTTTAGCAAAAGTAGGTATTTAAAAATAATTGACTTGTTTTTTTTTTAATTTTACAAATGACAATATTTAAGGTGCTTTAATGTATTTTCATATCACCGAACACATTTTTATAGCGATTCTTTCAACTCTAATGCAGGTAGGTATTAATAGATGAATTTTTTTTTTTCTGGTGTAACAGGATCGTTAAACTTATTCACAAAGTGTTAAAGAACAGCATCGTTCGCGAGTATTTTAAAGCTCCTGTATCTGAAGCAGGACAGGCTGTGAGACTCGGCAGTTAGTGACGAGTATTGAAATGGCATACAGAGACAAGACGCATGTGCCGTGTTGGGAGAACGGTATTTCCACTCGGAAGACAGGCACCCACTTGTGAACAGGTTGGGTTAGAAAAGTTCTTTTGCAAATACTTGCTGGAATTAAGGACTCCTTGTTCCTGAAGAGTCATAACGCAGATGGTAGTTTGATTTTCAGGCAAAACCAAAAGATATCAGGAATTTCTATATATTTCATGGCTCTTTAGAGGTCTCTGGTACTAGTTTTGAGCAGATCTAACTTCCAGTAAAGAGCTACAGATTTTCTGGGCCTTGGCGTACATGATTCAGCAGCATATTCCCTCTTGCGTCTGTTTAGGATTACTTTTCTATTTGCTGTGTTGGTTTGCCCATGTGGTGGGTAAGGTAGGCTGTGTTCACAGAGGGTCTGCCTTAGGAGTTGGGTTTCCAGGGGAGGCGGTAAGGTCCTACCGGATGTCCTCAAACATTTAGTTGGCTCTTTCCAGGCAGCGCATCTTACCCATGGGGCTCCATGCCCATGATTATCAGCCACAAGAAAAGTGAAATAATGGGGAGGACTGTGTCCCTGACCACCCAGTTCCCCCCCATTTTATAGGATAGTAGGAGGTGATGGAGGCCGGACACAGTATGTCGGACCGGTGGGTCCTCTCTGCTTACAGCCCCATGGCTTGTCCTGGGAAGATTCCTTTGCCTTAGTTCGGATACTTTGTCAATGAATACCCACCCCTTCGCTAGCTCTGCCTGGGTTGGGAGGCGAAGCTGTTTGGGCAGAACCTTGGCGGGAATGTTGTGCGGTGGAGGGGAGGGAAGGGAAGGAAAAATAAAGCACTCCGTCTGACTTCTTTTGCTTTATTCCATTATGCTTCCCTGCTTCCCTCCTCCCTTTGTGGTGAATTCGAGGTAGTTTTCAGATGCCCATAGGTTCAGCCTACTTCCCACTCTTCAAATTCTATGGAAAATATCCTACAAGACAAATTTCAGTGAAACTAGACACACTTTTTCCTCACTCGTGGCTTTATTTCAGATTTGTAACACTTTACCTTTATATACTCAGACCAAAGTGTTCATTTAAGTCAGCTCCCTCTTCTTACAACAGGGGGAATGGAATGCCCTCAAATAACTGACTGTATTTAAATCTATATGTGTCTGTCTGTGTTTGTGTATATTACTGATCTGTGTTACACAAGTAATAAATAATCCAGGAGCACAGCGTCTGTCTTGCCTGCTGTTCCCTCCATGATGTGAAGCGATGAGTCACACGAGTAATTGTATTACTTGTACAAAGTACTTGGAAGACAGTTTCCCTTGCATTAAGTCCTGTGCTGCGTGTCATAAAGATGAAAAGTTTGAGCCATCTGTTACTTAAAAAAAAAATTTTTTTTTTTTTACCCTGGTATATGCCACCTGGTGTTTAACGAGGCCCGAGGATCTGTCCCAGCTCCAGCACGGCTTCATTGTACAAATATTGGGGTGAGGGCAGGGAGGGGCCGGGGAGAGCTTCTGGGACTCGGGAGGGGCCTCTTCACCAAGTCTCCAACAATGCTGTTTGGATCATTGTTACTTCCTATTGTGGCTTGCCTGTCATTGAAAACAGTTTTGTCTTAATTTTGAAAATTCGATGTGAGGGGTAACATTACCCAAAAACAACATCACACAACGACGGAGATCAGGTTCTGGGCGGCGTGACTGAATCTGGAGCGGTGCACAGCCACCTGCTCGGCCTCTGTTCGTGGCGGCGGTCTGGCCAGTGGCCCCAGTGATTGGGGGCTTCGGTTGTCACGTGGCTGTTGAGATCCGCCTGTGGCCTGTGTCGTTGCAAGCCGTTAATCTGGTAGCACAGGACATGCGACATTTGGCTCCTGGGTTTTGAATTAAGAAAACAAATCCCTTTTAAAGCTATTACTCAGCAATCACAGATTGCTTTTAACATGTTGACATAACATCAGAGTCTTTACATTTTATCCAGGGGCGGCCTGTTCTTATCTCCGACATAAAAAGAAGCAGTCCAGGAGTATTTGGCACTGTGGTAACTAGCTACCATGCAGCACCTGTGTGCCGCCCCACCGTGGTGGGGTTACCCTGTAATTCAGTGGCTGACTCTGGGACACTTGGGAGAGTGACAGCCACTAATAACTGTGCTGGGGTAGAAGGTGAAGACAAGGGCATATGGGCACTCTGTCTATGAGGCTTGGCCGTGTCTTGCCGTCCTCTGTGATCAAGAAAAACCAAATACTCCACATGTACTTATGGGTAATTCTTATTTTTAATTGCATTAATTGTGGCTGATACGGCCCGTTAGACAAAGTAGGTGCTCAAATCCGTATTTGCAAATTGAGTAAATGGTTACATTTAAAAAAGTTAAAACTTCTGCCAAGTGTACATTTTAAAATAGCTTTTGGGTAAAACTCTTCTCTGTTTTCCTGATACTCGGGTTCTGTCTCAGGGTTCCCTGTCGTGATATTACCTGTTGACCTATGATGTGACGTCTGAAATCATCGTAGTACATAGCATCTTAAAAGGGTGGGCAAGCACTTAAAAACTGTAGTTGCCTGTTCTTTCTAAAATAATTTAAACTGCATACTAGTAGAGGGAGCCACTCGGTTAAGTGCTTTGTAGGACTTATCCCATCAACTTACTTACTTTTTCATACTACTTGGAGTTGTGAAATGATTCATTGGCTACCTAGCAATTCCTTCAATTTCCTATGAGAAAATAGGGAAGCCAAGTCAATCCATTCAGTTGTTTGATTAATACATAGAGATTTTCGTAGTATGGAAAGATTGAGATTTCAGATAGTTTTTCATGCTCAGCTTTACTCTTGTGTTTATCAGTTTGTAACCTTTCTTTCAACAATGGTCTCTCTCTTTACAAGCCTTAATGCGTTACATGTAAGACATAGGAATTTCTCTCCTTTTCTAGATGAGGTACTAGAAAGGGTGTTTGTTGCCCATCTGCCCATCTCATGATTTAAATCCATTTCGCTGAACCCTGGAATATGGGTGGCAGTGTTGGGGGGATTTTGAAAGTCAGTTGTGGTTGAGAGGGACTCTGTGCTGCAGGACTGGGAACTTTGGTGTTTTCTTCTGGTCCAAGGTAGGTGTTTTTAAAAGAGAGCCGTCAGAAGATCTTGGGTTCTGGACCATGTGAATTGGTTTAAACATCTCATTTGTCCTGGTCCCCCGTTTCTAATATGAAAGAATTGAAACAGACGCTATTTACGTCTCCGTCTCTTCATTCTTTGTGTGTGCGCGTGTGTGTCCTGAGCGTTGCATACGCGTGTTCTCTTTGTATCCTTCCCTGTTGCTCTTGCACCAATCTGGTCTGATTTCTTTCCTCTTGATCTTTCTGCACTTTTCCTCTTGTTCTCAGGCCTTGCCTTTCTCACCTAAGTGAAAGAGTTCATAAAGTCTTCGCTTTTTATCTCTCTCCTGATTGTTCCTAATATTCAGATACTTGTCGTGACAGAACTTGCTTGGGTGCCTCATGACTTCTATTCAGTAGAATCAAATTCGTAAGGAAGATGTTGATTTACTTGTTAATTGTCTTTCATTCCCTGTTGCAGTAGAGGCTCCAGGGGCGGGCATTCTGTTTTGTTTACAGCCTGGAAGTATCCTGGGTGCCCACTAACTATTTTAATAAAAGACTAGAAAAGAAAAGGACACCTGGCTGGCTTAGTCAGTGGAGCATGTGACTGGTGATCTTGGGGTCAAGCCCCATGTTGTTGGGGGATAGATTGTTCTTAAAATAAAAAAAAATTAAAATAAGAATAGAAATGCCATAGCTTCCTGATAGTTTACCAAATCATATATTTTTTAGGGAGAGTCACGGAGTTCCTCCGCTTTATAGAAACTCTCTTGAACTTTGGCTGGCATTTGAACCGTTTACTGAGGGAGAAGGTACGTTGGAGTGATTCTTACAATAATACAGGTTTATCACCTCTTTTCTTTCCAGCATTGGCAGTCCCTAGACTTGATTTTACTACTTTTATCAGTTAAGATCCTGTTTGTTGCAAGTACTAGAAACCTCAGCTGAAACTCACGTAAGCGATACAGAAGTGGCTTATTCTCCCAAGTCCAAGAAGGCTTCAGGGTGGGTTGGTGGAAGTCGGTGTTGTCCGAAGAGACCGAGGCTTGTTCTTTTTCCTCTCCTTTTTGCTACCGTGGCTTCCCCCTTAAAGCTTGCGCTTTGTGTGATGAGGAGGACAGGAGTCACGGCGGCGTCCATATTCTTGTTCTTCGTATCGAGTCGGGAAAAGACTGGCTAGTTTTCGTTGAAGACCCGAGCGAGACTTCTTGGTGCGTCATTGGTCCAAACTGACGCGGGGCTGCTCTCCCTGCGCCCCCGCAGAGGAGTCGGAAGTACAGCATTTGGCTGGGACGAATAAGCATCTCAAGTGAAATCGAGGTTGGGATCAACTGCACTGCTCACTAAAATCCCACCTGAATTAACCTTTATAAATACACTTTTAAAGACTGTTGATTTCCTGAACTCCAAGATAAGACTTCCCCGAGTAATTAGGTTCATAACCAAGAGGATGTTGGGTAAAGTCAACATTATCATCATAATTGCTTCATCAGGGAAATTGCAGCATTTAGATTTAAAAATGCGACGGTTTTTGTTCTGTCTTCCCAAGTTTATTAAATAGACACGCCACGTTGTTTTTGTCAAGTTGAAAGTAGGCTTTTGTAAAGTAGAAAGGAGAGATTGGTCAGAACTATGACTCCCCCTGAAGTGTGTTTGCGCTGATAACAATTGATGTGTTTAAATTATTTAAGTAAAATGAAATCTGCTGACCAGAAATACGTGGAAAAAGATAAGTAGGACATAGGGAAGCTTACTTAAAAATACAAGGCAATATAAAAGGTAACGTGCATCTGTTGCCTTAAATTAGTAAAAGGTTTCTGATTTCCTTGGAGGTACAGTAATGGATTATTTTTGTTTGGCAAAGGATTCTTAGTAAATATTTTAAATTAGCAGCATGGAAGCATTGTGATGCGGTGAAGGAAGCCCTGAATTAGGAGTTGAAACCCCAGTTTCTCTCATTTTCCCACCGACGTCGCAGGGAGCATGATTTCAGGCAAGGATGCCCCTCCCCCTGTCCTGTTGCGTCTCTTCGCTTCCAGGGCTCGGGTGCCGTTGGACACTCCTTCGTGACACAGTGACGTGTCCTGGCCAGTGAAAATCTAATGGTCTGCCACTCTCACAAAGACCTGAGTGGAGGTACTTTTTTGGTTCAGGTTTTCAAGTGAAGTAATAATCATCTTTCTCCTTCAGAAGGCAGAGCTCTCCCACATGCGTTCTGGTTTCTGTGAGCCCTCCTAGGGTTTCTTTTTGCTTTAAGTAGTAGAGGCCAATGTTAATCTGTCTCTTATTATTTTTTTTTAAGTTTATTTATTTTGAGAGAGAGCGAGAGCGAGTGAGTGAGTGAGTGCTCATGAGGAGGGGCAGATAGAGGATCCCAAGCAGCCTCTGCCTTGTCAGTGTGGAGCTGGACGTGGGACTCAAACTCACGAACTATGAGATCGTGACCTGAGCTGAAATCAGAAGTCAGACGCGTAACTGACTGAGCCACCCAGGCGCCCCAGTTCGTCTCTTATTCTTGTATTCCGTTTCCCAGCTTCCTTCTCTCAACCTCGTTTTCCTAGTTTGTGAACTGAGCGTCTCTCCTTTAGCCCTCAGATTCTTCACGAGGATTGCCTGAGGCAGCACGCGGTGCCTGTGAAAGTTGCTCTGGAAAAATCCGAAGCAGAGCATTCTCTAGAGACATAGACAGTTAGCCAGTTAGCTAGCCACCCAGGACCACACCTTAGACTCCTGTCTTTCATCTTATGGAGACGTTTTTGTCCCCTCCCCCCACTCTGTTAGAGGTGTAGTGTAGTGACTTGGGTATTCAGGACCTTGATGTGTGGGGGTTGAAATTTGAACCCTACCAACTGGAGGTGAAAGACTCTATTGCCTATTTTTTTTACTAGTTTATTATTCTCAGATGCAGAAAACACAAGGTTTCCCTTTTATCACCATTTTACAAGTGGATGTATGAGAACCAGAATTTAAAATATGAAAATGAATTTCTTATATGTCTATTTGCTCATTTTCAGATCTACTAAAGTTGGGTGTAAAAAAATTGCACATAGATTGCAGCTTTTGGGGGGAGTTTTCAGAGAAATTGTACTTTTTTCTATTAAAAATGTAAATATTTGGAAGAGAAAACAATTTCTACGGATGTCACTTGCTACTTGTTTTGTCTTAGCTCTGTTGAGTTTTGGTGGGAAGTACTGCTTTTGGGGACAGACATTTCCTGTCATAATCACAGGTTCTTATGCTGGAATCGGCCTCCAGGTTCACGTTATGTCACTGTTTTCCTGTCTGGGAGACAGAACTAAGGCTCAGAGAAGAAGGTGCGTCTTCCTGTCAGTTACAGCGCAGCCAGGGCCCGAGCTGAGGCCTCTGGACCGTCACTGGGGGTTTGGTCCTTGACCCGCCCTGCCCCCCAAAGCCCCCCTTGTGTTCTCGGGAGGGAGCGGTGGCAGTGTGTGCACAGCCATCCCGGCACACGGACATGTGTCCTGTGTGCCCCCACGCTTCCAGCGCCGTGGTCTGTGCAGGGGCAGACGTGTCCCTCGGCCACCGCCAAATGCGGCACCTGCACCAGCCCCCGGTGCCACCGTCTTTGAGATCTCACGAGCAGTTGTGAACGGTTTGGTCTCTTCCATGTCACTCTTGGTGGCCTCTGCCCGGGACAGCCGAAGGACAGAATACGGCCTTCCGTCTACACGGGTGCATTGTTCCAGCCAACTGTGACATCCTGTTTGTACACCGTGGGTTAAAGCCACTTTCATGTGGCTTCCCAGATACATTGGACGGTTCACAGGACTTTAGAGACAGCGACCACAGTGTTACTTCTCTTCCCCTTTTTGTTGACTGGGAAATTTCTGGTTAGTTAGTGCTAAAGTGTATTTTTTTAAAATAGATCTTTATCTTACGTTTAGCCCGTTCATCATAAAATATACTAAGAAGTTTATTAAAAAATTTTTTTTAATGTTGTATTTATTTTTGAGAGAGAGACAGACAGACAGACTGCATGAGCAGGGGAGGGTCAGAGAGAGAGGGAGACACAGAATCTGAAGACGGGCTCCAGGCTCATGAGCTGTCAGCACAGCACTGATGCAGGGCTCGAACCCATGAACCATGAGATAATGACCTGAGCCGAAGCCGGTCGCTCGACTGAGCCACCCAGGCGCCCCAATAAGAAGTTTAAAAGCGACAGAAAAGTATGTAGGTTGGTGAATTATTTTAAGTCACACATCCCTGTAGCTTAGCCACCCTGACACCCTCCGATGCTCCCCACCACAGTGGAAGCTTTCCCCTGGCATCCACAGCGACCAAGCACTGCCTAGACTTTCATCATGATCTCTTCTTACGGCTTTATCACCCAAGGTTTCTTTTCGGATGATAAAGGTCAGTCTTGCCCATTAAAGAAAGCCTCCTGTGTATTTTTGCAGCACCGGGTGGCTCAGTCAGCCGAGCGTCCGACTCCTGGTCGGGGCTGAGGTCGTGATCTCCGGCTCATGCGATCGAGCCCCTGTCGGTCTCTGTGCCGAGAGGGGAGCCTGCTTGGGATTCTCTCTCTCCCTCTCTCTCCGATCTTCCCCGTTGTGTGCATGCTCTTTCTCTCAAAATAAACAAACTTAAAAGCCCCCGATATGTATTTTAAGTCTTTCCTGATGTCTGTCTCTCCTCCTTAATCTGCCTGTTGACCTGGGCCATTTGGCGCATGGGCGTTCCGTCGCCTGGCGTTTGCTCTTGGCCGTGCTCCTGGTCCTCTGTTCCTCCTGCGGATGGGCTGCCGGCGGGGGAGCCGTGGCGGGACTGCAGGGCGTGCTGTGCCGCGTCCTCTCCTCCTAACGTGGGCTTGTCTCTTGTTTCTTGGTGGTGCCAGCCACGGATGCCTCCTGTCCACGTTCATTCCTTCCTTGGGGTCTGGGAAACGGTGACATTTTAATTTGTCAGATTGTTGTCATAAATTAGCTGTAATAATTTTATAAGGTGTCTTTCCTCACCTAGTATTTATGCATTAGTAGAGTTCACAGAGAAAGGCAGAATAAATTTTATGTTCTTTTATTTACCTGGTTTCCAAGATAAGATAATGAATCAGATTCCTATCATTCTCAGGTGATTAACTCCCCCCCCCCTTTTTTAATGTGCTTAGAAACTCATGAATTTAAACATACTTGAGTTAATTGTAACTCTTATCCAGGTTGAAATTGTCCCATCTTTGGTCACCGTGTCCCTGTTGGGCTGGCTCCTGAGTCCCCTGACATGACTGTGGTACTCTCTGATCGCTTCCGTGTTCCCCACCCAGCTCCTCACGCACGTTTCCTGTCCCAGAGCTGGAATCCGTCATTTCTCTAAGAATCCTGGGTTTCTTTAATGGAGAATGGCATTTTGTAACACATCTGGGTGATTGGCTTCCCTCTGTTTCTGGGCCTTCTCCGTCTTTTCAGCGGAGATGTGTGCACACACACACACACACACACACACTCACACACTCACCAGTTTTAAGGTAAAGTGCCTCGAGTTCATACTGATATTTCCAGTTTACATTTAAGACTACAGGATTTTGTTTTAAATCTCTTTCCTTCTTCACCAAGAGTCTTCGTTCTTAAGGACATTGAAGATAATAGAATTCGAAAGATCCCACAGTCTTCCGGAGCTTTATCCCACTTTATACCTATAAGCACATGGTTTCAGAAGAACGATACATGTACATATACCACAATGATGAGTACTGAAAAGCTAAAAAGGTTTTTTTGTCAAATCCTCATTGTCCCCCCTAAATATTGATAATGGGTGTTTCATATGTACATTGTCAAATGGTCTAGCCATTACATGGTCTCTCTCAATCCGTATTTGGTATTCCGTAAATAGCCGTATATTAGGGCCCACCACTAGACAATGTGTGGATATATCTTTGCGTAAATACTCTTCCACTTGCTTTTTTGGTTATTTGGGCAGCATTCCTAGTAGGTCCTTCAGGAAGGGCTCTGGGAGCAGCGGCTGTGGTGTGTTGTGACTACTGCACATTGAATAAGATACTCCTTGGGTCACGTTTTCTTTCCGGCATGGAGCAGTCCTTTCAATGTCCAGTGGCAGTGAAATATTTTTCCCTTTTAAAGATTTTTTTGTGTGTGTATTTGTTTATTGTTGAGACAGAGCAGGGGAGGGGGAGAGAGAGAGAGAGAGAGAGAGAGAAGATCCCAAGCAGGCTCCGCACTGCCAGCACAGCCTGACGTGGGGCTCAGTCCCACAAACGTGAGACCACGACCTGAGTTGACATCAAGCGTCTGCCGCTTTCCCGACCGAGCCACCCGGGCGCCTGTGTTCCCCTCTCAAGGCTGTTTTGCCTCAGTGCCAAAGGCGTTTTTTCCTTTTCTTTAGGGTCCAGTTATATTATTAGACTCTGTCTTGGGGTTGGTTGTTCTGGAGCAGGATTCTCAGGAACATGGTGTGATTGTTCACTGTATAGTTACGTCTCTTATCAAGTGTTTATCAAGTTTCCTTGAATTATGAGTTTTAGTTCTTATTCTCTTTCCTTTGCTTCAGGATTCCTTCTGCTCCTCAGGAGCTTTTCTTACTCCTATGGTGGCTTGTCTTTGCCTGTCCTCAGCTATGGCCACCTTCTCTGGGGTCCTGTGCTCTTATCAAGCTAGCTTTTTAGGTCTAGTAGCTTTTTAGTAAATTCCTATAGAGGTTTGTATATACTCAATGATTTCATTTGTGAAGAAACTTGTTTATATTCAAGTTTATTTTGAGAGAGCGAGCGTGCTTGTGTGCTAGCACACGCAAGTGAGGTTGGGGTGGGGGAGAGAGAGAGAGAGACAGACAGACTGACAGATAGTCAGTTCCAAATGGGCTCCACACCTGCACCGTGGAGCCTAATGCAGGGCTTGAACTCAAAAACCGTGAGATCATGACGTGAGCCCAAACTGAGAGTCAGACGCTTAATAGACCGAATCACCCAGGCGCTCCGCGAAGAAGCTCTTCCCATGCCCCCCACCCGCCCCTTTCCCGGATCGTGTGCCTTTTCTTTCCTTATTACGCCAGCCAGAGCTCCTAGTCGAGTACCGACCCTGAGTGGTCTCAGTGGTGTCCTTGCCTTGTTTCTCGTTTGAGGGAGAAAGCGTGTTCCGTGTTGGTTTATTATAGATGTTCTCTGTCCAGTTGAGGAAATTCTCTGATTTTCGTTTGCTGATGTTTTTTCATGAATGGATGGTACCTTTTCTGCCTCTATTGAAGTGCAAATAGGATTCTTCTTAGTCATTGTGTGAATACGTGGATGTGGCTCTAGTTGTTGGTTTAGGGGTGACGGTGGCAGACGGGCTGGCAGGGTCCCGAGGGCTTCCTTCGGGCACCTGGGCGCTGCTGGTCCTGCAGGGGCGGTGATGCGGAGGCCCCGTGGTGGCACATTCCGCTTGGTTGCCATGCTCATCTGGGCCTGGCTGTAAGCGCTGCTTTATTACGTCCGGGGCTGTCCTGGTGGCCCCCGTGGGGTTCGCTCTGGAAGCCAGAGTGACGGCAGGGACTCAAATCATGGTCTGTCTGCCTTTCATTAGGAGGTTAGCTTTTCTCAGCTCCTTTCACCTTGGACTTCGGGCTTTTCTTTGGAAAGGTTGCCTTACATTTTAAAGTTTTACACTGTTTGCTCCATAGTTTGGGTTACTCACGGCCCCTTGCCCCAGATTTCCATCAGTGCTGTGGATTTAGGGGTGTGTGTGTGTGTGTGTGTGTATTTTTCTCTTCTCTGTAGACTTTTGGGAAGAGGGTGCTTCTGTTCATTTGGCTATCTCAGCCCTGGGATTAAACCACATCATTTGGCTTTATCTTTTGGAAGGACTCGGAAGGTAGTAATTCACTATCTTTTTTGTGTTTTATTTTATTAAAAATTTTTTCTAATGTTTTAACTATTTTTTGAGGGAGAGAGAGAGAGAGCGAGAGCGAGCATGAGTGAGCAAGCATGAGCAGGGTAGGGTCAGAGAGAGAGGGAGACACAGAATCCAAAGCAGACTCCAGGCTCTGATCTAGCTATCAGCACAGAGCCCGATGCGGGGCTCGAACCCACAAACCGTGAGAACATGACCTGAGCCGAAGCCAGACTCTCAACTGACTGAGCCACCCAGGTGCCTCAGTCTTTTTGTATTTTAAATAAGACACTTATGATAGCAGCTCTCGTCCCCTTAGAACTTGCTTTTCTATAGCAGTTGCCAGTCATTCTGAATATAATTTTACTTTTTTCCAGGTCCTATTTTTTTTTTTTGGCTTCTGGCTACAAATTAAGAATTTTTAAATGTTATTTATATGATCATAACAGTATGATTTTCTGTATGTGTAGAAATAAAGATAATGTGTAGTGCCTTCCTTATTCTGAGGTAGAAATGAACTAACATCAGTCTAGTGTTAGTTTTTCTTTCCTTCCTTCTCTCTCTCTCTCTCTCTCTCTCTCTCTCTCTCTCTCTCTCTCTCTCATGTATGTATATGTATGTTCACTTCTGTGCATGGGCAAACTATGGAGTTACTTAAAGGGGAAATTGACTGATTTAAGTAGAATTCAGAGAAAAATCTCCAGAGGGAAATGGAACTTCAACATTAGCCACAAACGTTGCCCCCAACGTTCGTAATGAAAAAAGCCTCCTAAGAACAACATGCTTTGTTTGTAAGGTTCAGCGAAATGGATCGTTAACGGGATTGTGTAGTTAAAGCAAGTCTTTTCTTCCTTAGCCTGTGTAACTTTGCATCCCAAATATTTCGTACTTGCTACATGGTGATTGTTCAGTAACTGTTGGTTGATTATATAAAAATCTCTTACTTGTGGCAGTCCTGTGTACCGTTTTCTTGTCATTGTTACAGCCGTTCCTCCCGGTGACACTGAACACAGTGGCCAGGGCACTGTGAGCACGCTCTCTTCCGTGCCTCTCAGAGGGAGCACGTGGTCCCTTTCTGTAGGACCCTGGAACTTCCGTGTCTTCACAGCAGATGGTGGTGTTAAGGAAGAAAACCTGTTTTCTGGTTGTATATTACAGTGTAGTTTCATTTGTTTGAGTCCAGTTGCTAAATGGCGTGTGCCGTCCGCTCAGTTATTTCAGTTGATCGTTTGAATGGATGTTGGTGTGAGTGATACTGGTGTGGTGTTAGCGTGAGTGTGATGACATTTGTCCTTTGGCTGGCACCGCGGACAGCGGAAGCTTGGCGGGAACCTCCCCCAGCTCCCCCAGGTGTTGGTTTTCGAGCATTTTCCCGTAGAATAGAGGGCCGTGTCTGTCTCACCGATACGTTGCTTTCTGGAACTGGAGGTGAGCCCTTTGCTCCAGGATTTGTCTGTGCCCAGCTATGTTAGGGGCTCCTGCAAAAGAATTTTCTTTTTCCTTGTGATGTTATAAAAGAGTTGGGTTTGTTATAAATACCTTTCTTATCTGAGGTTAGATTATTTATATTCAATAGCTGTATTACTTTTGTGAAGATGTAAATAGAATTCTTTTTTTTTTTTTTAAGAATGAGTGAGGGAAGGGACAAAGTAGAGAGTTGAGGGGAAAGTTGTGTTATGTATAAACACTAAGAAAATAATTCTTAATAATGATAGTAATTCTTACGAACTGCTTAATTGCTCTCTGAGAGAGAAAATCATGTCAGGATTTACCATAAAACTCACATTGAGATAAATGGTGTTGGCACTGGTCACATGCAGTTCATCTGATTGGATCCTCTGTTTCTGACGATGAAGAAGATTCCTGTTGAATGGTTGCTTTATTGAATTTTATGAGACCTAAGCATGGCTGTGAATCATAACCTTAGTTACTGATCGATCCTAGTATTATTTCCTGGTCTTAGGTTTTCTGTCTTTAATTGCAGGAAGTTTTGTTCTTTAAGTTTATTTATTTATTTTTGAGGGAGAGAGGAGGGGGCAGGGCGGTGCAGAGAGTGAATCCCAAGCAGGCCCTGAGCTGCCCAGAGTGACCGAGCCAGCCAGATGCCCCACAAGCTGTTTTCTGAAAATGTCTTCGAAGGCGCGTGAAGTGAATCCCATCTTGGCCTCGCCCTCGGGAGCCCGCAGTCTTGTAGGCGGAGAGCTGCCTGCTGTAGGCATTACAGTACCGTAAATCAGGGCTGAACGTTGTACATCTTCTGTCCTAAGAACAGTGCGGACCATTTAGGACCGTGGTTTTTCTGAAATGAGTTGTTTACGGTGCCCTGATACTAATTTTCTCTGTCTCTGGTGAAACCTCGTGATGATGCAGAGGTAAAGCTTGTGGAAGCCCAGTTCAGACAGTTTGGAAGGAACTTTCTCTTCTCTTGCCTCGGTTCTGTAGGTGAGGATTCCATGACTGTACGAACTAGTCAAGGAGGCAGCTCTTACTTTTCCCCGGACACAAGGGTCTCTTGGTTGGCCATTTTTTGTTGTTTTATTTTAAATAATAAACTGCTTTTCTGTTACCCCTTCCAGTGGATATGCTTTTACATTAACCAATTCCTCTTTGGAGAAGTGACTTCTTGAAAAAGGCGTAAAAAACTTGGAAGTTTTGTTAGGGAACTTTTTATATGTTTCTAATATCTTTTCATACAGACCGTGTAGCCAGTTCCAAAATCCGGTGGATCTCCCCCAGAAACCAGGTTGGGATTTAATGGTGCTCCGGCTCAGATTGTACTCAGGATGGACTAGAAGTAGGCCCTGTGTGCACTTTCCTTCTGAGCGTTGATTCCTTTAGTTTAGGTTTTGCTTGGGATCAAAACTGTATATTTCGCTCATTCCTTCCTCAACTATAAACTATAACATAGAATCCTTTTGTAATTTAATTTTCATTTTTCTTGGTAAATGTGATAATTAAAGTACAGTGAGATGTGCAAATTGGACAGTGAATTGAATAAATGTAACAGCTGATCGGGGCATATCTGACTGTCACTTTATTAAGGTCTTCCGATTCACTGATAGACTCTTGAGATCCACCCCCCCCTTTCCTTCTTTCCTTTATTTCTTCCCTCTGTCCAAAGGTATTACCATTTAAAGTGTTTGCTTTAAGGAGTGTCGGGATATTATCTTAGGAGAGGTGAACTAATTACAGGTTTGCTTTCCATTCTATGAAATGAATTCTCCATAATAGGAATATATCTGTCATTACTTAAGGTTATTTTTTGTGTTAGTCCTTTTAAGGAAGGGTGTCTTACTTTAATTAGATTAATAAGAAGGAAATGACTGATTTGAATGGTAACTTGTATAAGTCTTAAATGCAGCGTTAAAGGTGCTGAAGTATCATATATACAATAGTCAGATTTTCTGATCTTCACTCCTCTTACTTTTGCTTGGATCTCAAAGTTACACAGAAATACCGTTGGACTTTAAACTTTGTAATGTAGGGGAGGAAAGAAAAACCTCTCTTTGTATGTATTTTCTTGGGTTCACCCACTGGGGCCTGGGAATCAATCTGATAACAGATGGATGAACGGGGGTGAGGCAGGGGGGACAGATCAGGTATGTAGGGGTCCTTCATGAGGACATGTGACCTAAGGAGGAGGGTAGGATTTGGAGACTGTATGCCATCTTCACAAAGGGGATCAGAAGTAGAGAGGAGTTTAGATGAAGGAGAAAGGGTTTGGGGTTTTTTGGGTAGGAGGAGTTTATGGTAAGGTGATTTGAAATGCATGGCAAATAAGGGTTGTTTAGCAGGGTTGGTTATGCAGGTAAGAGGCAGTTGGCGTTGTCTCCGAAGTAGCTGTCTTCCTGATGCTGGAGAGGGCGATGCCTTTACACGCGGAAATTTATGTTCCTCATTCAGCCTAATCGTTGGGGGGATTGCCTCTTTTCCTGAGCCTGCTATTTCTTTTTTCTTTTTTTCTTAGGTTTATATATTTATTTTTAGGGAGAGCGTGAGAGCATGTGAGCAAAAGTTGGGGAGGGGCAGAGGAGGAGAGAGAGAGTCCCAAGCAGGCTCCGCACACCAGCACACAGCCTGATGTGGGACTGGAACCGTGAGATCATGACCTGAGCCAAAATCAAGAGTTGTGTGCTTAACCAACCGCACCACCCAGGTGCCTCCTGAGCCTGCTGTTTCTTAATTGCCTTCTGCTCAAGATCATCTTCTTGCCAAATGCGGTATTGCGTGGTGGCATATTCTGGCCCTCTTCGGTGACTAAAGAAAGTTCTAGGTGATTGTTAGCATTGTACCAGATTTTAGGAGCCTTACGTAACCCTTATTTGAGCCTGAAATAACTTCTTCCTGTTTGAACTCAAGAGTACTAATATTCTTTTGAAGTAATGGGTCAAAAATCCTAATATTAAGGTATGTTTTATAACATGTACAACATGTTAGTATAGAACTACATGTGTATGATTTATATATGATTGTATATATTTATGTGTCGGGTTATCTGCCTCTTTTTTATGCTGGTGAGTTGACTAAAAGGTTTGGTGACCACTTTTTAAAGTCTGTAAATAAGTCTGTAAACTTATTTGTACTTATTAATATGCCAATCTTGTACTTAGAGTGTCTGTTATTATTTCTGTTTATGTATTTCAGTTATTTTGTTGTTCTCAACTTTATGTGTATTTCTTAAAGCACAAATTCCTCTTGATATCTGACAAGGCTCTAAGCATTTACCGTATAATAGGCACAAATACTTCATTAACGGATTTGTGAAAATCGTCTCTAAAGTGAGGTTGTTCATGGTCATCATTATTCCAGAGGTTTCACAGATTCATTGTTTAACAGTTTTTAGTGGCAGTGGGTGAGCTGAGTAGGTAAGCTAGAAATGACATGTTGGATGGCTTCCCGAGATTATTTATCATGGGGCCACCCAGCCTTACAGATCTTGGTAAGCCCTGGCTCCTGACACCATCATAATGAATCGAAGGGCAGCGATGGATGACTGTCAGTGCTGTCTTTACTTTGATCTTGGGCAAGCGATTTCATCTCTCTGACCCTCCATTTTCTCTTGTAGAAAGTGAAATCACAAGGCTAGGAAGTTTGGGGTGTCTCTCACAGGTGTGAAATTCTCTGCAGTGATGAAGACAGTTACCTCCAGTTGCAGTTAGAGTCACTCTGTTTTGTTAAATGGGAAATGCAAGCATGTCCATACAAATATCGTTGAAGCACTTCCTTTGGAATGGTTATGTATTTTTTTGACCCTACGTGGTTTGATATGTAGGCCAGGATAGGGGATAAGGCTTCACGAGGTGAAAGAAGGCAAATTTGGGTGAATAAGTGGAAGCTACTCAATGGGTAAAGACAAGTGTTGAATGATTAAAAAGATAGAGATGATGGGATTTATCAACTTTGAAAATATCATCCAAATGTGTATTCAGATGTGTAACTGGGGCTGCCTGCAGACGTTCAAGCCCAGAGTGACTGGGGCTTAGTCTCATGATCGCGAGACTCAATGTTATTTTCATGAAACCTAGTTATGTCACCTGGAAAGCCAGCTTGCCATGACGTACATTTCTATGGCTCGAAAACTGAACCCCCGTCCTGTAAGACAGTTAAGCATCCACACCATCTGGTTTCTAAAGAGAGTGGCTTTAAAGTTGTATCCAAAGTAGGAAAACCACAGGTTTGTTCCCTGATTCGGAAATTCAGCATCAAGAAACTTGGCAGGATAACGGCAGGTCGATCAAGAGCAAGTCCATTCTCCCAGGTGTTTTTCCAAAAATCATTGAAGTATTCTCAATACACCTTGTTCTCTTGCACTCAGTCCATCAGCAAAATCCGCTCCCTGTACCTGGAAGTACGCCCAGGTCCCAGCCACTTGTCACCACCTCCGCTGCTACCGCCTGCCCCAAGCCAGGGACAGCTCTGCCCTGCCTCCTTCACCTTTGTCCCTCAACACACCCCTCGGAGTGATCTTTGTAAAGTCTCTGTCGGAACAAAGCACCCCTCTCCTCCTCCTTGACTGCTTCTTCCAAAATTTAGAAGAGGCGTCGTGGTTGTTGAAGTACTTCGTGCACATAGATCGCTATGTGCTGAGATATTTTGTTTCACATGGCTGCATGTCTAATTATAAATACTTAAAATAGGCGTTCCCTTGAATATTTGCGGAGAATACTCCTCATGCAGAGTAGTGAAGACCGTGCTTGCTTTATACAGAAACAGATGGATTTGACTCTCTTTTTAGTGCTGCTGTGTGGAAGAGTTTTTATGAGCATATCCATGTGCTTTTAGGAAGGTGAGAGATCATGGGGCGCCTGGTAAGCATCTGACTTTGGCTCAGGTCATGATGTCACGGTTCTTGGGTTTGAGCCCTGCATTAGGGTCTGTGCTGCGGATTCTGTTTTCCATCCCTCCCTCCCCATCTCTCAATAAATAAACATTAAAAAAAGGTAAGAAAAATGTAAAAGATCAGATATATATCTAAGAAATACTTTTTCATGAAAAGGAAACGTCGGTTGAAGACCAAGTCATTACTAGGAGTATTACATCGATGAAGCGTCACCTCGCAGGAAAGATACAAGGAATAGGCAGGAAGAACATGGAGAGAGAAGCAGCATCTCCTCCCTGCCTGCTCCTTGCACAGAACTGTGTTCTTCTTGATTTTATTTCTGTCAGATTGTCCACAAAACTCAGAACAACAGGCACTGTCAAATACTGTGTTTCTACTTTGCAAACATTCCACACATTATAATCCCCGTAAATTTCTGCATTCTTTTAATCAAGAATTGTTTGCTCTCCTTTTTATTACACGGTCAAAACCCAAGTTTGGTTTCTGTTCCAAGATTTCGGTACTCAAGGAACGGGGTCTCGAGTGCCCGTCCAGCTGCAGCAGGAACTCTGCGCGGGCGCTTTCGGCCTTGATGGCTGCGTCTTTGTGAATCTCCGTTTTCTCACTTGGGAAATCAAGCAAACGATATTATGTCATCTTTACTTTTTTATGATTCTGTGAAGTTTAAGATTCTGAACAAATTATTTCTTGTGTTTAGTAGTTGACAGAACAGAAGGAAAGGTTTCGTTATGTTTTCTGCATCCCTCTAGCGCTCTAGTCAAGGACATGTGTCTAATTTCAGAAGCGTGTTTCGGGAAAATACGGGTGATAATAGTGAACTAATTTTATATGTAATTTTTATTTTAATTAATATTTCAAGGCTATCTAAAATGAAGACATGGAAATTCATGCTACCTGAAAGTTTCTTAAGGTATTATTGTTCCCAACATTCATGCTTTGAAGGATAAAAGGTTTTAAAATGTGTCTTTGCTGGGTACTTTCTAAAGAAATTGTTTTACTGGCTTTTATTAACCGGAACAAAGCTCACTAAACAAAAAGAACAGGATGTAAGAAGGGAATGTTTGGAACAAGAGGACTCAGAGAAATGGTGTTCAAACCTTTCCTGCTTTATTTGGTCACATATAAAATGAGGCATTAACATTCCATAACGGGGCTGTGATTTTTGCCTTGATTCTAATTCTGGTCTACCCTGGCATTTTAAATCCAAATTCAATTAAAACATGAAATAATATTCTAAATAAATTACTTGTTCAAGCATCTCTGTGTTGAACTTTTCCTCTTAATTTTCTGGTGTTTTGCTTACTCCCTGAAAGTCAGTCTTGGGCCGTTTCATGACCTGGTTTAGTGTTTATAATGTCCCTGGAACATTTTCCACGGATTGCTGTACATACGGCCGCACTGTTTCCAAATGTTTCGGAGCTAAGTGCATAATGGTTAGCTAACCTGATCAAGTGCCAAGGGCTAACCGTGATGATTACTGCTGTTCATGTATCGGTGGTGGTGGTGATGTTACCTACTTTTTGTTTTCCACACTAGTATTTTTATCTTGTGGAAATGTTTCTGCATCTCTAACGAGCCTTAGAGTTTTGTACTCAATCAGATTGTCTGCACACCTTTAGGGACTATTTTATGCCCTGTTACCGGCCGTCACACTAGCTTGATTCCCAGCTGGCTGACTTGAATGTCCAGAAACCTGATAGGCATTGGTGGAGCGTCAGAATAGGCGTGTCCTGTGTGAGTTTGTCCCAGTCCTTTCCAGTACTCAGCCAGCTGCTTCTTTGGGCTAACTTGACCTGTTTCCTGTTTTTGTAAATGAAGCTGCATTGGAACACACACACACACACACACACACACACACAGACACACGCACACACGTGTAAGTGTTATATATGATCGCTTTTACAAAGCCTAGGGTATTTACTCTCTAGCTCTTTATATAAGATGTTTGCTGATGCCTCTTAGACTTAAAACCTTGGCATCACTTTTGATTCTTCCTTGGAGTTCTCCCCAAATATATTTAAAGAGGAGAACCAATCTCCTTTCCTTTAATGTTTTTTTTTTTTTCCCAGACATTTCACCTGCATTTGGTTCCTCACATCCGTTAGCGTAGAGCATTAATAAATTTCCTCATCTCTTGGCTTCTTTTCCCCTTATGTTTCATTTTACGTCTTGCCGTCAGTGTGATGCTCCTAAAATTTGGTTCCACTCTTTCCTCTGCTCTGCCACCAGAGCACTTCCACTTTGCCCACTGACTTAGAGATTCTCCAACCTTTCTTAAGGTTCCTTCCATAATATAATCTTTACCAGTCTCCCTCACACAGCAATTCCGTAGTGTCATACTTTCCTCTTACCCTTCTTGTCCCCATCCATGCCGGAACACCCGCCCGGGGCTTTCCGGCTCCATTTTCCACCTTCTCCTACAGCCGTCTGCCCTACAACCCCCCTCAAGTCTGCTTGGAAGCGTTGACTGTCTATTTCTGTCTGAGTATTCCTTTTCCCTCCTGATAAATATATATTGTCTGTGCATCTTTCTGTCGCTAGGTGCATTTTATTGGATGCTGTGTTGTTGATGTTCTTTTATGTCTCATCCATTATAAACCATGAGCTTGTTGAGTGCAAAGTGTCTTCTTCTGTACGGTGTTCCCTTAAACTCTCAGCACCGTGTCTTAGCTGTGCGTAATAATTATTACGTAGCTGAGTTACGTGATAGGAGGCAGCCCTTTTATTTTGAATGTAATTATTGGTGACTTCCCAGGCTCCCTCGGATGTTTGCCGTGATTCTAGGTGTTAGAGGAAATTCTTGAGGAAACCAGATGTCCCTTCCTCATATAGATTGTTAATGTAAATAGAAAGATTTTTCTCGGTCGATGAGGTGTTTCACATTTACCGCATTAACCACGAGAAAACTGTGTGCGGTGATGTGCACGGTGCTGGCAAAACCAAGTAGAACTGCGGGCAGAGCCAGGCGGGAATCCTCTTGGATGCGGTGAGCACTCTGCCAAACTCAGGTACCAACCCCGCCCCCCCCCAGGATTCCAAGTGGAAAAATTATACGAGCACTCGAGGGAGTTATTGAAATGCAACGCTTACAGATGCTGTTAGACCAGCATTATACACCCTGCTTATACATCCCCTCAGTCACTCCCTGCTCACCTCCCGGGAGGTTTGGATGCGGCTCTCAGTCACAGAGCTGGTTCTGTTAATCCCAGGGGGCTCTGGGGGGCCTCCTGCTCTGAGTTTGTGCCCTGGAAGAAGTTGAGAAAACCCAAACAGGTTGCCAGGTGTAGAGACTTTTCACTTCACGGTGGTATGTTCCCGAAACTGGGCTGCTGACCCCCCTTCACTTCCTCAATTGGTTTTAGAAACAGAGATTGCCAGGGTGGGCGAGGGTGGGGCCAGGCAGACGGTCGGGTGTATTAAGCTTACTACCCCAAGCATGCGACAAAAAGAAAAAATAAAAAAGGAACAAAGCATCACTGTATTCCAAAGCCCACACACTTGAAAAAGAATTGAAGACTTGAAAACTTTATTTTGAACAGGCAAAGGGCGTGCATAGTTTCTAGGAAAAGATACCAGCTCTGCTGGGTTCACCACTGTTTCTTAGCACCTGGTCAGCGTTTGCCGTATACACGCTTATGAGATCAATGAGCAACACGGAGGAATGAAATCTATCCCAACTTTCTCCCAAGCAAAGAAATGCTTACTAACTGGACATGTATATCTCTGAATCAGCATTTCTACTTCCTGGAGTTTAGTCTAGGGAAATAATCAGCACAGATTTCATATTTAGGTTTCCATAATCCTGAAACGCTTTCTCAAATATTCAGAAATGTCTGTCCATCCACATGCATGTGTACGTATGTGTGTATACATATATACATGCGTGTATATGAGTATAAACGTGTATATATATATGCATGCTCCTTATAAAATTGTTCGTTATAACAAAAGATTGTAAATGCCTTTCAGAACAAGAATAGGTAAGCTAGTATATTCACACTGTAAAGGTTAAAAAGGAGAAGATTGATTTTTAAGTAAAGTCGTTAATGGAAGGATAAAAGATGTATTAGAAGTTGTAAAGCAAAACATAGTTTCATCTTTATGTATAAATAGTACACGTACGTTTGTTTATACATTATGCTCTCACATAATGGTCTGGGAGGGCTGGTCTGGAAACCTGATAAGCTTATGCATAAGTCTCCAGGGAACAGAACTGGGAGGCATAGGAGTTCCCAGGATAGAGAGGGTATTAATACCTTCTATTTCTTTGATTGTTTTATTTATTTATTTATTTATTTATTTATTTAAATAGTTTGTTGTCAAGTTGGTTTCCATGTAACACCCAGTGCTCTTCCCAAGTGCCCCCCTCCATGTCCATCACACCCCTTCCCCTTTCCTCCTCCCTCTTCAGCCCTCAGTTCGTTTTCAGTATTCAAGAGTCTCTCATGATTTGCCTCCCTCCCTCTCCCTAACTCTTTTACCCCCTTCCCCTCCTCATGGTCCCCTGTTAGGTTTCTCCTGTCAGATCTGTGAGTGCAAACATATGGTATCTGTCCTTCTCCACCTGACTTATTTCACTTAGCATGACACCCTCGAGGTCCATCCACTTTGCTACAAATGACCAGATTTCATTCTTTCTCATTGCCATGTAGTACTCCATTGTATAGATAAACCACATCTTCTTGGTCCATTCATCAGGTGATGGACATTTAGGCTCTTTCCATGATTGGCTATTGTAGAAAGTGCTGCTATGAATATTGGGGTACATGTGCCCCCGTGCATCAGCACTCCTGTATCCCTTGGGTAGATCCCTAGCAGTGCTGTTGCTGGATCATAGGGGAGTTCTAGTGTTAATTTTTTGAGGAACCTCCACACAGTTTTCCAGAGCAGCCGCACCAGTTTACATTCCCACTAGCAGTGTAGGAGGGTGCCTGTTTCTCCACATCCTTGATTGTTTTAAAAGCATATTTTCAGGGTGCCTGGGTAGCTCAGTTGGTTGAGTGTCAGGCTTTAGCTCAGGTCATGATCTCATGGTTCGTGAGTTTGAGCTCCATGCCAGGCTCTGTGTTGACAGCTCAGAGCCTGGAGCCTGTCTTCAGATTCTCTGTCTCCTTCTGTCTTTGACCCTCCCCAAACCATCTCTCTCTCTCTCTCTCTCCCTCTTTTTCTGTCTCTCTCTCAAAAATAAATAAAAACATTAAAAAATTTTTAAAAAGATATTTTATTTTTATACTGGTCAAAAGACTGGGAAGTCATAGAATGAGTTTTAGGTACATTTTCATTTATAGTGAAAATAATTTATTTGAATGGATAACTTGTCTATCTAGAAGGTGTGTTTTTTTAAATTTATTATTTTTTAGAGAGAGAGGGAGGGAGGGAGAACAAACAGGGGAGGGGCAGAGAGGAGGAGAGACAGAATTCTACGCAGGCTTCATGCTGTCAGCATAGATAGCCCGATGTGAGGTTCAAACTCATGAACCCGTGAGATCATGACCTGAGCTAAGAATAAGAGTCAGATGCTCAATTGCGCCACCTGGGGCCCCTGGAAAGTGTGGTTTTTAAGAATGATTTATATCCTTGAGAATTCTGGGTAAGTACAGTTTTTGGTTTTGTAAGGGATGGTGAAGACAGACATTATCAGGTTGGATATAAACCAATCACTGGATGCACAGTTCAGAAGTCTTACCGTGCTTTCTTGCAGCAGGTGTAAGAAAATCAGCTTCACGGCGGAATGGCCTGTGGTCTGGAGAACTTACACTTCCATCCATTTCCAGGGGCACCGTGAACAAAGAGTGACACACTGTTTTCTCTTCATCTCTTTAGAAAAGCTCAAGAGGAGAACAAGAAAATTGTGCTAGCTGGCTGTGTCCCTCAAGCCCAGCCTCGGCAAGATTACCTGAAAGGACTGAGTATCATCGGGGTAAGCTTGTGCCTGACGAGGAAGAGAGAGTCCTAGGTTGTTGGAACATGCAGTGGGTCCACACTGGACGTGCTCTTTCTCTGTTATTAGAAGCTCTGTTACGCTTCCGACTGTCTCTCGACACTCTCCCTTCCCCTGCTGCCGCTGGAATTTCATCACGTCTGTGTAACTTCCTCACCTTAGCACAAAAGAATGTTCGAGATGCTCTTGTTTAAAAAACCAAAGGCGACACAATCTAGAGCCATGGGATGGGATTTAAGTCCGTTACTAACACCTGCCCTTTACCTGCCTGTCCAGAGCCTCTTCCTGCCATATCGTTGTACTTTTCCCATCCCACGGAGCCACGCGCCATCCCTCCGGCGCGTGGGTGCCTTTTTCTGGAATGCTCCACTTCCTTTCTACCCCTCCCGCAAGTCACGACTGCAACGCTGTCCGTTCCGTTCGGCTTCCTCTGAGTGGCCTTCAGCAAGCCTGTGTCTCAGTTCCTCTGTCACCGCCCATCTGTTCTCTGGTCGCAGCCTTCCAGAGGGTTGTGATTTTACCTTGACTTTTATAATTTTTTGATAGAGGCCACCTTTCTACTTCGTTATTAACTTTACAGGACAGCTTTTCAGTCTTTTTAAAATCTCTGACCATGTTTCTCCAGCCTTTCCCATGATGCCTGACAGACAGTAGGCACTCAGTAAGTGTTTGGTGACTGACCAAAGGACTCTTCCTGTTGTATTTTTGTCATCGGCATGTCTTCTTCCCTGTGGGGCACTAAGCGTTGTGAGGTCCGGAGACTTCCTGTCCGTTCCCTCTCTCATTCTTTGTGGCCGTCACTGTTCACAAAAGGCCCGAAGGTAGTTGGCACTCAGTCAGTGTTTGTTGGCCACGTGGCACTTCGTCCCACTTACCATTCTCTTAGGGCTGTGCTTACCCAACATGCTCAGTCATCTTCTTTTAAAATAATAAGCTTTATTGATTTTTTAAAAAAATATGAGAATACAGTATTCTCATAGAGAAATTATATGCAAAACTGGCACCTGGAATGAAGTTTATTGGCTTTTTCTTTATATTACATACTATTGACAAGTTTTCGTTTTTTTTTTAAGATTTTATTTTTTTAAGTAATCTCTGTATCCAACTTGGGGGCTCGAACTTATAGCCCCAAGATTAAGAGCCACACGCTCTGCCAGCTGAGCCAGCCCGGCGCCCCGCCGTCGACGGCTTGTTGCAGTGTGTTCTCGGTGTGGTGAGCTCTGTCTGCCGTCACGTCCTTGCCCTGCCAGCAGATTTAATCATCTGTGAACAAGCATTCTCGTGTTAAACAGAACCTGGATGTTTGAGAAGTTTAGTTTGTTTTCACCATTTGGCTGTTTACTTTATGATTTCTCCTGGTCTAAGGCATGGCGTGAATATGGACTCCCGAGTTACCTTTCCACGTCAGACTAACTTTCTCCATAAACACCGTCCTGCTGTGTTAGGGAAACAGGAAACTCGCTAGAATTCGGATTCAGAGATGGAATGTGGCAAAAACATAGGATTCATCTTAGATTTCATCCAAGGAATTCCGCCACTGGAATAGTATAATTTGTTTAGCAGGACAAAGCCTCTGGTCTGTGTACAGTGGGGACCATTCTCCTGAGCTCCACTACGAGCAGTGGTGGGCGAGGCGTATGTTAGGAGGGAGGGGAGAGTCGACGGAAAGACGCCCCGTGCTGCTAATGGGGACGGCGGTTTCAAGGGTGACCGCGTCTCATGACTTTGGCGACTGCCATCTCCCTCCTCCCCATGTAATCTAGCACCCCGTGTTCCGAAAGTTCTTCAGACGGACTGATTTTGCTCCTTTATGATAATGGAGAAATAACTTAACAGCACTTGTTTTAAAAGGGGAATAGAAAGAATATTCATAATTCCAGCACTGAAACACAGGAAGTATAACTCTGCTTATCCCCTTCACTTCTTTTTCTGACATTGTGTTTTTTTGTTTGTTTTTAACGTAAGCTCTATGCCTGGTGTGGGGGTTGAGCTCATGACCTCAAGATCAAAAATTGCACGCTCGACCAACCAAGCCAGCCAGGCACCCACCTTTAGACTTTCAGCCACTGCACTCTTGACTTACTGTGATCTCCAAACCATTTTGTATCCTTATTTTTTTAAGAGTTTTTATACCATTTCAAATCTTGTGCTCGCTTGGGCAGCACATAGACCAAACCATTTTAAATCTTGCGTTAGCATTCTCTTGAAGGATACGCCGTAATTTGCTTAACTATTCTTGTTGGATATAAGGATTTTCTAATTTTTAGGAAATATACATCATATTTTGATGTCCACAAAGGGCTTTTTATTTTAATCGCAAGTCCGTGTATGGTGAGAAGTCTCCAAAAGTGGAATCACACTATTAGTAACACTGAGTTGTAATTTAATTGTGTCTGATGAAACTGTGAGATTAGTCTTAGTAAACATCATTTTTTAGAGCTGTTGTTCCCATAGCAGCATGTGTATAACGTGCATCATAACGAACTATATATCAAAATCATGTCCGTGGAACCTAAATTAAAAAAAAAATTTGGAGCAGGAATCCAAAATCATCTGTAACTGGTGTTTGAAAAGACCCGTGTCTGAGGATGATTGTTAGAATTGCTAAAATAAAAAAAAAAAATGGAAGCCTTCTGAAATAGAGTGAGTTTCACTGATTTAAAGAAACAAATTAATCGCTTTATACATAGAAAACAAATTCTGAAGTATAAAAAAATACGAAGATGTTTAAGTTCATGGACTCCTTAGGCAACTGGTTTTCAAGGGTGTTTGGGAGTTTGTTGCTCAGGTGATTTGCAGACCGAGCGAACACTGACAGTCCTTCACAAAACCCCCCTCACAGAATATCTGTCATGGAAGGCTTTGCTAGAAGGGGAAGCAAGAACCCCTGTAACTGCAGTCTGTGTTTTGTCGCCTGCTAGGATTTGTCTGTTCCCCGCACAGGACAGGGAGGACGTGTTGATTCTTTTGACCAGGTGACTGGAATACAGAGCTGCGTGTAGGTGGGGATCCCTGCGTGAGCCAGCTCCTGAATTAAAGGACGTATTCTCCTTGTCTTTGCAAGGGCTCGCGGATTAGGCATCTAAGAAGGTACGCAATATTTAAAAAGGATGTTACTACCCTCGTAACGTGTGAATTTCCATCAGTATCCACCTTAGAAATGGCACATTTAATTCATTTTCATTATCAGAGATAGCAGTGTAGTGAGGGCACATACTTACCCGTCGTGTGACCCCTGAGCATTTCATTGTCATCTCTCCTACTGTCCCCTGAAAATACCCGGTTATAGTATGGCGGTGAATGAAAAGAAAATAACATAATATCAAAACCTACCAGCCTCTGGGTCCAGCAGAATGGGCTTTGGTGGAAGTAACCTATACACCATTCCCGTTCTGGAGCACAAAAATGTCTAGTTTTTTTTTATATTGGGAGAGGAGTGAGGACAGGCTTGAAAACATACATGTGTTAGATGAAAAGGTTCTTGTTTTCTTTTTTTTAACCAAAACTTCTTTCATAGGATGCTTGAATGAAATTTTTGTTTTATATCTAGAATATAAGAATTTACGGGTCACCAGTACAGAATGAGGATCTTAAAACATTTTACCTCACAGTGAAAAATTTTACGTCTCTTGAGGGGGGCTCGTTATGGTTAGCCATCCCCCTTGGAATGAGTTTTCCTGCAGTGCCATTTATTTTTTTAGAAAATCACTACTGTTGTGTGTTTACTTTGGTTACTCTGTGCCAACTGTATGTAGTTCCAAGGTCTTGTGATACCTACTGAATGCTCCTTTTCCTTCTCTTCAGCTCATGTGTTGTCAGGAAAGTTTCTTTTAGAGTAGTCAACCAGAAAGTAGACTGTGCTCTGTTAAAGTCTGGCAGAAAAAAGAAGAGTAGACTTCAGGATTCCAAAAGCCTGATTTCAGATCCCAGGGGTCACCACATCGTTCTTCTCCAGCGAGCACTCCCTGAGTGCCCGTCACGTGGTTGGCACGGTTCCGGGTGCTAGAGATGCCGCCGTACGCAAGATGGCCGACGATCGCTTCCCTCTTGGAGCTACGTTCCAGTTCTTGGATAACTGGTCTGAGCCTAGGATGTCTCTTCTCCAAGACAATGTGGCGGGAGGTTCTGAGACCACAGGGAGATTGACTAGTTGGGAATCTCTCGGTAAGGCTCGGATGTACTTTGAGAAATATACTTTGTGTCCATCAGTAGGAAGTTGTGTTAGGAATAGGTGGACGAAACAATATTTGCAGTGTTATTCTTCTGTTATTGCAGTAATGGTTTGTAGGCCTGACATTTATTTGGAGGGTTGGTATTGAAAGTTTTAGGAGGGTGCATGTTTAGAAAACACCTTTTGTGTTATCTTCTGTGCTCATTAATAAATAAGGACTGCATTTGAACTTGATCTCGGTGTTGATTCATCCCTCTTATTTTTGTAGTTATATATTCCCTCTAGAAATACTAAATAAATAAAACGTGCATTCATACACAGGTAATAACACTTGGAAACATCGGTTCACAACAGAATATATGATTTCATAGTGAAAGTCAGTAAATGACAGCACTTCCTAACCGGCCAGCCCTGAGCCCTGTGGGCAGGTGCACACTTGTCTTTGGATCGCTGAGCCAAAGTGTCGTTCCACACAGGTGTCCACTCCTCTCGGGGGCTGTTAACCAGGTTGGTCTGCAGCGGCTTAAGCATCTTTTCAGTCAGGCTGCGCTAATATGAAAAGTCAAACAGCGTAGTGAGTATTTCAAATGTGGACACTTTAATTTTGAAAATTATGTGTATAAATAAAGCAGCATTTGAAAGAGGCTCTATTTGAGAATATTTCTCTTGTATATCTCATTGCAAAAGGTAAATGAATTCATGAAGTGGAACAATGTCACAGTAATAGTGGCATTGACTTCGAGGGCAAAGCGTGAGAAATCGTTGTCTTTCTGTTTGTCTCTACTTCATGTATTTCATCTTGTTATATTGCCTTTTTTTTTACCTTTAATTATTTAAAAGGCAGTATCATCACAGAATGACACATAGATTTAAAAGCCCATTCATTTTTGTAACTTTGTTTTCATTTCTTTTGTGTCCTTTTCTAATTTTATCTGTATGTGTATATATTCTTCAGTCATTCTAATATTTTAAGAAAGTGGCATATCTTTGTAGTTATGAGCATGGATTCAGGAGTTAGATTGTATAGGTTCATATCCCTGATGCACCACTTAATTAGCTCTGTGACTTTGTACAAGTCACTTAACCTCTTTGTGTCTCAGTTTCTTCACCTGTAGACGGGAGGTAATAGTAGAATCTAACTCTGAGTTTTGTAAGGATTAAGTCGGTTAATGCACGTAATGTGGTTAGCATGGTGCCTGGCATATAGTAAGTGCTCTCTTTGTATTAGCTGTATTATTATTATTTCTTTATTTTAAAAGTTTTTAAAAATGTTTTTTATTTATTTTTGAGAGACAGAGAGAGACAGCATGAGCAAGGGAGGGTCAGAGAGAGAGGGAGACACAGAAGCAGGCTCCAGGCTCTGCACCAGCTGTCAGCAGAGCCCGACGCGGGGCTCGAACCCACAAACCGTGAGATCATGACCTGAGCTGAAGTCGGCTTCCCAACCAACTGAGCCACTCAGGCGCCCCTATTTCTTTATTTTAAATTCACATAACTAGTAGAATCAACATTGAGCAGCACACCTTGTGCCCAGAACAAGAACTGTTTGCTAGAGATGCAGAGCTGACTAAAATGTCTTTCCCCCCAAATCTGCGAAATCCAAAGAGAGGCACAAATAATCATGATGGGTACGCAGAAGTGCTAAGTCCGTCCCCTGTGGGTACACACGTCGGATGACACTGTCTCAGACTTGGGCTTCAGAGCCGAGAGTCACGATTGGATGCAGAGAGGGGAAGAGGGTTTCAGCAGAAGCCACAGCATACCCAAGAAGAGCATGTGTGCCTCAGGGCGCCTGGAAGGCGGAGGACCAGCAGGAAGCGTGTCTTGCCCCCGAGCGTGATTCAGAGGGGTAGTTTAAGGGGTGTAGTTTGGAGGAGTGCAGATGAGTGATAAATAGGGGCCTGTGCGGGTGGAGAGAAGCGGTCTGCATTGCGTGAAATGCTCGAGCGAGACCCAACAGCATAGGGTGAAGGACTGAGCAGCAGCACAGCCAGAAGAAATGACAGAGCGACGCGGCACAATCGAGTGGTTGTTCCTCTGTGCCCTGTATTCATTATTTGTGCGTTATTTTCTTGTATGTTATTTGTAGTGATCCTGTTTTCTTACTTTAAGACAGATTTGTTGAGGTATAATTAACATATAGTGAAATTTATCTTTGATGAATTTTGACAGACGTACTCTGTTTTGTGAGCACGATCACAGTTAAGAAACAACATTCCCGTTGCGCTGGAATGTTCCCCGTGTCCTCTTGCAGTCAGCCCCCCTGCCTCCCGCTCCACAGCCTAACACACAGACCCACAGTCCTTGGCAACCGTGGTTCCGATTTCTGGACTATGGTTTGACCGTTTTCAGAACGTCCTAGAAGTGGAATTACATGTTACTTTGTTTCTTAGTTTTTTTACTTAGTATAATGCCTTTGGTATTCATCCATGTAGTTGTGATTGTTACTAGTTTGTTAGTGTTTATTATGTAGGATTATTTCACTTTATGGACAGACCACAGTTTATCCGTTCACCAGTGGATGGAAATCTGTGTTGTGTACAGTTCTGGGCTGTTCCATCAAGCTCCTGTGAGCATTCCTGCGTGGATCTGCATGCGGCGCTGTCTGCACTCTCTGGGGTAAATACCCAGGAATGAAATGGTGTTGCCGAGTCATATGGTAAACATCTGCTCAGCCTTCCAGAAACTGCCGGAGTGTTTTCCAGAACTGTTGCGCCCTTTCGTTCCGTAGCAGCAGTTGACTTGCTTGGGTTGCACTCCAGCTTACAGTCTTAGTGGTGGTGGCTGAGCCGTGCGAGTTCAGTGTGGTTTTGATTCGCTTTTCTCTGTTGACTGATGATGTTCAGCATATCTTCATGGGATTACTTGCCATCGGTACGTCTTTGGTGAAGAGTTGAAATCTTCTCCCACCTTCCCCTCTTTTTCGGTGACCTTGAGTTAGGAAACTATTTCTTAGAATGCCTGGGTATGCACACGCGTGCTCACACGCACATGCACACACATGTGCACACAGAGACACGGTCATGGACACCACTATTTCTTAGGACATGAAAGAAAAGAGATTGATAATTGGACTTTATCAAAAGTAAGTACTGTTGCTTTTCAAAAGATATTGTTAAGGAAATGAAAAGGCAAGCCACAGACTGGAAGAAAATATTTGCAAATACATGATTTCTTAAATAGTGTATGTCTAGAATATATAAAGGACTCCTACCACTGAACAGAAGGAAATCAGTCTCTCTTAACATGGGGGAAATATGTGTCTTTTTATCACTTTTCATTGCCTTTTAACATTTTGATATGGTAGGGGCGCCTGGGTGGCTCAGTCGGCTAAGCATCCAGCTTCAGCTCAGGTCATGATCTCATGGTTCGTGGGTTCGAGCCCCACATTGGGCTCTGTGCTGACAGCTAGCTCAGAGCTTGGAGCCTGCTTCAGATTCTGTGTCTCCCTCTCTCTCTGACCCTCCCCTGCTAATGCTCTCTCTCTCTCTCTCTCTCTCTCTCTCTTTCTCTCTCAAAAATAAATTAATAAATACATTAAAAAATAAAATTTTGATATGGTAGGAAGTTGGAAAATTGGATGGGATTAGTGATGAGTGGGTAATGAGATTCTTTTGTGGTTTTGAAACTTCAAATGTATATTCCCAGGATCTCAGAATAGGTCTGATCAAGTATGTATTTCTCTCTCTCTCTCTCTCTCTTGAATCCTTTTTATTTTTAAAGTAAGAAAAAGATTTATTCAACTTTTGGGTTTATCTGCAGTTTACTCTGATGGACACTCCTTTAGGCCAAGGACTTTATTATTATTTTACATTTTTAGATATTTTACATTATTTTCAGGGCTTATTAGTACAGCATCTAGTGAATGTTAAATACAAGGTATGCATTTAACTCAGTTTTTCTTATATTGTTCTATTTTCCTGCAGCATTTATCTCTAAATTTTTCTTTTCCTGTTTTATGCTCTCATATTTGTTTCTTAATTAATGCATTAGTTTTGTGTGCCACATAACAAGTGACCAAAAATAGAGTTACTTGACACAATGGGTAGCTACTGTTTCACAGGCCTGGGGATGGGAAGTTGGACCTGAGTTTTACTGGACTAACATCAAGGTGTTGACATGGCCGCATTCTTTTCTGGAGGCTCTGCCGGAGTCTTTTTCCTTGCCTCTTGCAAGGACTTGGGACTGGGGGCCCATTCTTCGGGGTCCAAGCCAGCAGTGCCCTCCCTCTCTAGCCCAGAAGGGGAAGACTCTGCTTTTTAAGGGTTCCTGGGAGGGGATTGGGCCCATTTTAGATAATCCAGGTTAATCTCACCACGGGAAGATCTCCTCACGTCTGCAAAGTCCATTTGCCGGGGAAGGCACCGTTCATAGGTTCTGGGGCTTGGGATGTGGCCATCTTTGAGAGGCCAGTATCCTGCCTGTGACATATATCATTATTTATTAGTTGATGTTTTACATCTCTAATGTGTATTTGTATTTTGCTTCTATTATTCCTCTTTTTAACTTTAGTGTCACTTTAGAAGTAATTTTTTGCTTCGTAGTATCGTCCAAAATAATGTCTCTATACAGTTGTGTTTTTTGTATGTTGAGTTTCGTCGTAATTGCAGAAAGAGTTGTTTCTTTCCACTCCAGAAAGTTTTATAGGTATTTTAGTTGGATTTAAGAGGAGGAAGTTTCTGGTACTGATCCTCATTTTGCCTGGCATCCATCGAGCCTGGCCTTATCGGTCTTTTAGTTATTTTTATCTCTTACTGAGTGTTGGTCCCTCACTGGTACCGCTCAGGTAGCAAACATGCTTTTAGTGACGTGGGGAATGTGCTGCCGCTAACTTTTGATGGAAGGACTGTTTCTGCCATTGGGGCCGGATTTTTCTCAACGAAGAGGTGAAAGATGATAAAACTATCCTGGAAAACGGGAAAGTTCTGTTGAAAAAGTTAAGCCACATGTAGCATCCAGTATTCTGTTGTGTCTCTCGCTAGCAGATTTGTTCACGGGCTTGCGAAGTCAGTGGTTTTTCTAGTCCCGTTAGTTTAGTGACTGCTCCCCACATTTCAGAGATTGGGGCATTGATCTCTCCTCCAAAACCATGGCTAGAGGTAGGGACTTTCCTTCACAACTTGGAGAAGAACTTTTAGCAGAAAATTTGCCTTTTTTTTTTTTTTTAAAAACAGAGAAATCCGTATTGACCATTAACCTATCGGATGCTGATTATTGTATCAGACTCCTGTTATGGTTATAGGCGTTTTGTTTTTTAAAGGTTGATAGAGTGTATAGGAGGTTTTGCAGTTTGGGTCTGGTGTTTTTTACTTCGGATGGTAATGACAGGACAGGGTGTCCTGGCTTATTTACGTACAGTCAGTTAAAGGAGCCGATGAGAGCATTCCTTTGGATCTGTGTGACTGGGTACCTATCACGCATTATCCTCTTCTGAAAGGAGTTGAGGTGTCTCGGGATAAAGTCTAGAAACAGTAAAGCCTCAGGCAGATCCATGCAAGGAACAGAGTGATGTGGGTGCATTTTCAGTAGAATTAGCCTCAGTGCTGCTGCCGACGGGGCTCTCCTGACCCCACAGGGACGTCCCCGTGCCAGCGGGACGGGGTCTGACCCGGGTGGCAGGCGGTGCGGCCTCTCACCTGGGCTCCCCGCTACTTCTCTGACCTCCTCCCATCTCGCGCTGCCCCTCGCTCACCGCCATTCCTGCCTCCGCCCCTGGGGGTTCCTGCTGATGCTCTGTCTGTGGTTCCGGTCCAGGGTTCATGCTGCCTGTTGAGCGGTTTACGGGGACCGCCGTAGCAGGATCGCCGTCTCCACCTCCTGCCGCTCCCCGATTCTGTTTTCTTCCTGGGATCTGTCATGACAAGACACGCACATTTTCAGTTGTTGACGTGTTTTGTCACCCTCTCCCTCGTCGTCATCAGAATGTAAGGCCCACGAGGCGAGGACTTTGCATTTTCCACCGTGGTGTCCCCAGTTGCTAGCACGATGCTCTGTGCGTCATTGGTGCGTCATAGACCCTTGTGAAGCGAATGGCTGCCTCCGCTGGTGATTTGCCGAGAAAGTTTGGGGAGAATAGTTGTTACCAGGGTCTCCTGAATGCCCAGATTTAGTGGGGTAGCATTCTGTGATCCTTTAGTGATGACCTCCATGTACGTGGGGAAGGGAACAGTCATGAAATGTACCACCCTCGTCCCGTGTGCCGTTCCCGGATGAGATCTACTGAAATCCCTGGCAGGACTTGAGCTGGGTATCCTGGCGCCTTGGCTCCTGGAATTCACGGAGGTATCTCCTGCCTAGGAATGTTTGAGGGTTAAATGTGATAGGGCCTGGGACATGGTGATCGCTCAACAAATGTTAGCTACCCCTGTGCTGTTACTAGTCATTAACTTACCTAGCCGCTCGTTGTTCAGGGAACGGATCCTTGAGGTGCTCACGAGGCCAGGAGCCTCTGACCTCCCAGCGGTATCAGCCTGCTCCCTGGCTGGACTTCTTTCCAGCCTCGTTGGTGGAATTGCGTCTGCGGTGTGTAGGAGTTTCCTGGAGCTGCCGTCACAAGCCGCCGTGTGCCGGGTGGCTGTCTCAGCCCTACGCTAAACCTGCACTTTCTGGTCTGGCTGCCAGCAGCCGCATGTGGCTCTTTAAATTAATTCACATTGGAAGTCAGTCTCTCCGTCCCAGTAGCCACATTTCAAGTCCATGGTGACTGCATGGGGCCAGTGGCTGCCATGCTGGGGAGCGCAGCACGTAAACATTTCCACTGTTGCAGAAAGTTCTGTTGGCCAGCACTGCTCTAAACCAAGAGCACTTTGACTTGTTTTAGGTGACTTTGTATAGGTTTGCTTCTTCAGTATGTGTTTACTTAGAAATTTGGAGTAGTTTGTAATAGCTGAATAAAATTCTTTTATGGATTTCTTTTAAAAGTTCTGCAGCAGTGACTCATTAATGTTATTTATGAATTGTTTGTTCGCTAGCTCCTTCCTTCATTGTCGAGAACATATGGAGTGGGTAATAGAACACACTGCATGCCCTTTTTTCCCTGTATATTTATAACTAAGTGCCTGCAGGACACAAGATACTGTTTTATTTATTTTATTTGAATTATATGCCAGAAACCATGCTCTTGTGTATTCAGGGCTACAATTTATAGTATTAATTAAGAACAGCTTTCCTTTTCTCTGCAGAACGGATTCAATATAGTCTTCATTACTCTGCGTGGATCTTGAGTTCCTTCTCTCCTGATTGTTTTTTCTTCTCTCCCTGCCTCCCACATGTTTTTTGGTTTTTTTTGTTTTTTTGTCTTCTAACTCCCCTCTCCCATTTAACTGCCCCCCCCCTTCTCTGCTTCCCCTTCTTGTTCTCCCACCACTTCCTCCAGTAGCCACCTCACTAGAAGTGGGAGCGACACAATATTTTCTTTAAATTGTTCACTAAACTTGCCCCCTCTGTGTTTGTAATTTTCTTACTGTCTGGGAGACCCTTCTTGTTCACATTCCAGAGGCCCTCCACCCGCCCGCTGATTAAATTATGTGCAGGGAACACTGATTCTTCTGCCATAAAGCAAACGGAATCAAGTTCTTCTTTAAAAAAAAATCAGACAGTGGGGCCCCTGGGGGGCTCAGTCGGTCAAGCATCCGACTTCGGCTCAGGTCATGACCTCACTGCTCGTGAGTTCGAGCCCCGTGTCGGGCTCTGTGCTGACAGCTCAGAGCCTGGAGCCTCTTCCGATTCTGTCTCCATCCCTCTGCCCCTCCCCCACTTGCTCACGCGTGTGCTCTCTCTGCCTCTCTCTCTCTCACATATAAAATAAGACATAAAAATCAGAGAATATATTTTCAGCTGCATACATATGTTCGAACAAATTCTGTGTGACCATTAGTGCAAAACAAAATCTCTTTATTTCTTCAACATAAACATACGCGCACACACATATTTCAAACTTTTATTTTGACATAGTTTCACACAGGAAGATTACAAACAAAAGGAATTACCATATGCCCTTTACCCAGATTCTGCAAATGTTAATATTTTAATAAATTTGCTTATAATTATCTTTTAAAAAATATATATATACATTTCTCTCTGATCCTTTGGAGAGTAAGATGCAAATGTGATGCTTCTTTACGTCTGAATACCCATATATTTAAAAATGAGAATGTCTTCATACACTACTAGAGTGTAATTATAAAAATCAGGAAATTAACATTGATACGCTCTAGGCTTCTGTGCAGACTGTATCCAGCTCTTGCCATTTATCCCAGTAATGTCCTTTATAAGAAAGGAAAAAGCCCCAGATCCAAAGTTGCATTCAGTTGTCAGTTTTCCTGTAGCCTTTAATTTGGAATATTACCCTCAGATTTTCCTTGAGTTTCATAACCTTGGCATTAGAACGTTTGACCACCCTCAGCCTGTATTATTATTATGATCATTTTTGTAATAACAACCTTCTTGAGGTACAGTGGGCAGACCATATAGTGTTGTCATGAAGCATGTGTAATTTAATGATTTTTAATATATTCAGAAATACGCCACAGTCCCCACAGTCAATTTTAGAATATTTTCATCACTCCAGAAAGCAAGCCAGCCCTCCTGACAGCTTCTCTCATTTCTGCTGCAGCTGCTCATAGGCAGCCAGTGAGCTGCTCCGTCTCTGAGCATCGTCCTGTTCTGGCCGGTTTATACACATGGAGCCGTACAGTATTGGACTTATTTGGTCTGGCTTCTTTCAATTAGCAGAATGTTGTAGCATGTAGTAGTCCCTCCTTTAAATGGCGATGTGTCCCAAGAGTCCCCGTGCACGCACACAGAAACTGTAGATTGCCCTGAGCCTTGTATATACAGTGTTTTTTTCTATACACATGTACTTATGGTAAAGTGTAATTTATAAATTAGGCACAGTAAGAGATTCACAGCAATTACTATTAGTAAAATAGAACAGTTACAGTTATATGCTGTAATAAAAGTACCATGCGATGTAACGTATCACGCAGTTTAATACATGAATGTGGTCTGCCTCTCACCATATCTCCGTGCACTGAACTCATGCTTCTTGTGATGATGTGGGATGATAACATGCCTGCGTGAGGGGCGTGACGTGCGCACTGTGGTGGAGGGCTGGGCTACTCTCGACTTTCTGACCATGTGTCAGAGGAAGGGTCATCTGCTTCTGGACTGCAGGTAAATGAAGCCGTGGAAGGTGAAACCACTGATAAAGGGGGGACTCCTGTCTATCGTGTTCCCCGTTACGGTTGAATGATACTTCACTGGACGGATATTCACCCTTTTGTTGACCTCTTCGTCAGCTGATGAAACTTGAGTTGGTTCCACCTTTTGCCTATTATGAACAGTGCTGCTAGGAACGTTTGTGTAGAAGTTTTTGCCTGGGTGTATGTTTTTATTTCTCTTGGGTGTATACTTAGGACAGGAATCCTATTGCAACTCTGTTGAACTGTTCGAGGCTCTGCCGGATGACTTTCCAAAACAACTGCACCCTTTTACTACGTCCCCACTAACGATGTAGAAATGTTCCCGTCTCTCTGTATCTTTGCCTACGCTTGTTACTGTCTGCGCTTTTGGTTATGGCTGTCGTAGTGGGTGTGGAGTAGTATCTCATTACTGCCAAGTATATATAACGTAAAATGTACTACTTTGCGTAATTTTAGGTGTATGTTTCAGTGCCTTTAAATGCATTCACAATATTGTGCAACCATCATCTCATTCACCTCCGAGATGTTAAACTCTTTCCAAATTGAAAATCTCTACCCGTTAAACAGTAGCTCCCCATCCTGCCATTGTGATTTTTTTTTTAAAGTTTTTTAATGTTTGTTTATTTTTGAGAGAGGCAGAGCACAAGCAAGGGAGAGGCAGAGAGAGAGGGAGACACAGAATCTGAAGCAGGCTCCAGGCTCTGAGCTGTCAGCACAGAGCCTGACATGGGGCTGGAACTCACAAACTGTGAGATTATGACCTGAGCTGAAGTTGGACGCTGAAGTTGGTGTCCCTCCATTGTGATTTTGATTTGCATTCCCTAGTTGCCTAATGATATTGAACATTTTTTTCATTCATTCATTTATTGGCCATTCATAAAGCTTCCTTGGAAAAGTGTCCAGATCTTTTCCCCATTTTTCCCCATTATTGAGTTGCAGTAACTCCTTATATATTTTAGATCTAAATCCTGTCATGTTTATGATTTGCAAAAATGTTCTTTCATTTTCTGTGTTGTCTTGTTACCCACTTGATGGTGTCCTTTAATGTAGCAAGAAGTTATAATTTTATCTTTTATATTTCCTGGTTCGTGTTTTTCGTGTAATGTCTAAGACACCAGCGTCTAACCTGAGGTTCACCTATGTTTATGGCTATGTTTTCTTCTAAGAATACTATAGTTTTAGCTTACCCCCAACTTTTTAACATTTTTAACATTTATCTGCTTCTTCTCCAGGTTATTCTGACTCTCTTTCTCAGTCGTGTGCTACCAGGCTGGGCTCAGTGATCCCTTTGAGCGATGACATGTCCAGCTGCCTAGGAAAGCTTTTGTGTTTTGATTCCAACATGGTTTTATCTCCTCTTGCGCTACTTTTATTCTCTCTCTTGTGTCCTCAACTGATACCTTGGTCATTTGTCCACATGCACAGGGAAATTTGACCTGTTCTTCCTTCCTTGGCTCACCCATATCTCCCCGTCTTTCTCTCCATCTGTCTGTAAGAGCAGTCTCTGTTTTCTTAGTTGTGAGTCATTACTGCTGAGCTTACTGCTTCCCCTGAGTTCATTGATTCCCTCATTGTTAAATCAGGCGTACGCATTCCAGTCTCCGTGTGCACTCTCTATCTCCGTAGTATTTGACCCTATCGGCTGCTTTCCTCTTCTTTGAACTCTGTTCCTTTGGCTTTGATCACATTCTGTAAGGAAGACACATGAATTCTCTTCATAAAACCAGAGCCTAGTGGTTCTGGCAAGGCAAGTTTGTTTGGGACTAAAGATCCAGCAGAGATGTGCTTTGCCTTTGGCAATTTCTCAATAATTATTGCTGGGCTGAGACCAATGGAATATTCAAAAGAGGTTTGCCCTTGTGCTTTTATTCAAGTCTTTTTAAGAGGTTCTTGTCTCATTTGAGTTCACGGCAGCATTGTTGTGTAATAGTGAAAGATTAGAGGTAACGTCGGGGTCCATCAGTTTGAGTATGGATGAATGCGTCATGGTATCTCTCTACATGAGATGTTGGGCAGCTATTAACATAAATGAAATAGACCTTATGTGTTGACGATGTATAGAGGCAGGATGGTTATTTTCTGTCTCATCTGTCTATCTCATAACTTGTCAGGAGAACAGTGCAGAACAAACCTATATGTAAATATTCTGGACCGACAAATGTCTTGGTATCTACTTATTAAACTATTATGAATGATAATTCTCTTAGGAGCAGAAATGGAGGGTGTAGGACGTTACAGGTTACTTTATTTCCTTTTTCTGTTCCTGATTTGTTTGAATTTTTCCGACGAGCATGTATTCTGGAAGAAAGCAATGGCTTGAGGATTGTGTAAGGTGTAGGTGATATCAACTTAATGGTTCTTTGCATTTTGACTTTCTCCCTTCCCTTAGCTTCTTGCAGTATAGTCTTTGCTTTTTTCATTTCCTTCCACACCCTAGCCACTCTCACTCCGTCTCCTGAGTGGGCTGCTCCTATCCTGATCCAGCTTATTTCTTGAGAGTCACCTTTGGTTCTCTGAGGCACACTCTGACTTGATGTTCCTTCGATCTGAGCCCAGCGCCCAGCCTGTGGCAGACATTCTTTAAAACCGGTTTCAGCGTTAGAGTAATAACGCATAGAATTTGGGGTAGATCTTCCCAATACCAGCACGCCCTTTTGCGTAGGTTGTCATTTCTGTCATTTTTCTTCAAGAAAGAAAAGAAGAGCGTGTTTGTGTGAAGAGACGTGTTTTAATTAAACTTCAGTTTCTGTCCCTGGCTCTTCTGAGTCGATGTTGATAGGCTGTGCCAGCAGAACGCCAGGCAGTTCGTTTACATGTGCTGTGATTTCCTCAGTTCTCATGGGAGGACGGGAGAGTGGTAATTTCATACTTCACCGTAACATAAATCAGTAGTGCAGAATTTCTTAAGTAATATCTCCAAATGCATGAATTAAAGAAAACCTGAGTTCATGTGCTTAGAAAATGTGTTGCATTGGCTCAAGCCGGAGGGTCGACACAAATTGTTTCTTATTTCATGTAAATAGCTTGTCTAACCATTTGTTTCCTTTTTAGGTTCAACAGATAGATCGAGTGGTAGAAGTTGTGGAGGAAACAATTAAAGGTAATTAATTGTTGAGAGTGGGATACACAGATGTATACAGTCGTCCCTGTCTATGTGCAGTTTTGCTCCCTGCATACAGTAAGCCGCAGTCAGCTGATGTGTGGAAGTGGACGGTCCCCCTCCATCATCAGAAGGTCAGTGGTCGCCGGAGCCTGCATCGCACGGCTGCCTCATTGACCTCGCTTCGCCTCTTACCATCACACGTAGATGGGTGAATGCAGGGGAGCGAGACACCTGTTTTTTTAATGTTTTATTTACTCTGTGCCTATTTACTTATTTTTGAGAGAAAGAGAGAGCGTGAGCAGGGGAGGGGCAGAGAGGGAGACACAGAATCTGAAGCAGGCTCTGGGCTCTGAGCTGTCAGGAGCTCAAACTCGTGAACCATAAGATCGTGACCTGGGCCAAAGTCGGATGCTTAACTGTCTGAGCCACCCAGGTGCCCGGATAGTAAGATCCTTTGAGAGAGAGAGAGAGAGACCACATCCACATAACTTCTGTTACAGACTGTGGTTGTAGTTTTTCTATTTTATTACTAGTTATGGTTGTTAATTCCTCACTGGGGCTAATTTATAAATTCAGCTTCATCATAGCTCTGTATTTGTAGGAACAAACACAATACCTCTAGGGTTTGGTACTATATACATACATAGGCGTGTATATATGGTTTCAGGTGTCCCCTGGGGGTCTGGGACCATATCCCTGGGCTGATAAGAAAGGGAAACTGCGGTATTGTTTGAATTATATTATAAAAACATCACTGAGTTAACATTTATTTCAGTATAAAATGATAACATTTTGTCCTTGACTGCCTGTGTCCCAAGCAGTCTGGGAGGCATCGATCTGATGGCCTTATAAATGAGTCAGGTCCTCGCCTTTTCTAAATCTCATTTTTGTTCTTCTGTGAAACAGATTTCATTGGAGTTTCAGGTCAGGAAGACATAATCAATTTTAAGATAAGGAAATGATTTATTTATATGTATTTCATTTTCTTTTTTTGCAGTTTTAGTTAGATACAGTTGACTCTTCTGCATGTTTTTATATCACCTACTTGGTTGTAGTTACTGTTTTTAAACGTACTTTTGGGGCACCTGGGTGGCTCAGTAAGTTAAGGGGCTGACTTAGCTCAGGTCATGATCTCATGGTTCATGAGTTTCAGCCCCGCGTCCGGCTCTGTGCTGACAGCTCAGAGCCTGGAGCCTGCTTCGGATTCTGTGTCTCCCTGTCTCTCTGCCCCTACCCAAGTCACACTCTGCTCTTTCTGTCTCTCAAAAATAAATAAACATTAAAGAAGAGGGAACAAAAGTACTTTTAAGGGCCCTGGGTGGTCTAGTTGGTTCAGTGTCCAACTCTTGGTTTTGGTTCAGGTCATGATCTTCCGGCTTCGTGGGTTCGAGCTCCACACTGGGCTCTGTGCTGGTGGTGCGGAGCCTGCTTGGGATTCTCCCTCCCCCTCTCCCTCTGCCCCTCCCTCACTCATGCTGTCTCTGTCTCTCTCAAAATAAATCTTAAGAACTTAAAAAAACTTTTAAAAGTAGCATTCAGTTTTGATACTCTTTTGTGTATAGGCTTTATAGTTACTTTAGGAAACAGAATCATGCTTTATCTTGTTAGCTACTGTTCTTTCAACAAGATTCTTATTGAAGTCACTGAGAAATAAATTATCGTCACTTAACATGGTTTAACTTTTAAATATTCAATCTGTTTTCCCCTTTTAGATTAATACGAGTAAAAACCAGTAATATACTATTGAAATATTAAATGAATTGAGCTTTTCACTTAAAATTTTAATCGTTTTATTATAAGTGGGGATTGTGTGTTTATAAATAGTAAATGGACTGCTTTCACCAAGTTGAGATTTTCACCACGTACTTTTCCCGCTGGCCTGTGTCTGGTACCTTCCATGTGCTGTGACTCATTTATTTTGACTCTTCGATTTATTAGATAACCAGAGAATAGGAGAATCAGACTCCCCCGAATCTTCTTTGACGTTTCAAAATAAAATGAAGTATCTTGATTTAAAATTCAAAGCAGTGCTCCTGTGGAATCGTTTGTCAACCGCGTGCCCGAGTCCTATCAGAGGAACGCAGAAACGGAAGTGCTAGTGTTGACTGGGCACAGGCTCTGTGGGGCTGGCGTTGCCCCAAGCATGTCACGTGACCACACCTTACCTCTTCACAACAGCCCTGTGAGGTGAAGTGGCTGTCACTATTCTCCCCATTTCTTGGATGAGGAAGTTGAGGTCCACAGGCACACAGCTTGTGAGTGCAGCGCTGGGACTTGCATCCAGGCAGGCCTCCTCCAGTGCCTGTGCTTTTATATGTGATCCTGCGTCCACGTGACTGCACCCTGACTTCCCCGGCCTCTCCCGCTGGAGACTCACTGGGTGAGTGATCGTTTGAGTGGGTTCCTGAAAGCGGTGCTTCAGGATGCTGGCGGGTTTCGTTGCCTCGCCCATCTTCTGTCTTAAGTACCCACCGTGATAAAGATGGCACAGAAGAAAGTGTACTTGACGTGGGGTGTGGATGACCTTTGTAGATGCAACACCAAAGGCTTGATCTGTGAAAGACAGAACTGACAGGCCGGACCCCCTTAAAATTAAGAACTTCTCCTCTGCAAGAGGGGACTGTCAAGAGAGCAAGAAGCCAAGTCACAGCCTGGCAGAAAAGATTTACCGAAGCTGCCCCTGATGTAGGACTATTATCTAAAATATATAAAGGACTTTTAAAGTTCAAGAGTAAGAAAATAAACAACCCCATTAAAACATGAACCAAATAACTCAGCTGATACCTCACACAGAAGATATATAGATGGAAAATAAGCACATGGAAAGATGTTTCACCTCGTAGGTCATTAAAGAAGTGCAACTACCACAAGGAGGTATCACCACACACTTACCCGTACGGCTAAAATCTGGACCACGGACAGTCCCACACTGGTTAGAGTGTGGGGTGGTAGGGACTCTCCTTCATTGCTGGGACTAGTGTGCAGTGGTGCCGCCATTTTGGAAAAGAGCTTGACAGCTTCTTATCAGACCAACATACTTGGAGCATGTGATCCGGCAACCATGCTTTTTGGTGTATACCCAGAGGTCTTGAAAATTTGTGTCTGCATGAAAACCTGCACACAGATGTTTATAGCTGCTTTATTAATCATAAGTGCCAAGAGCTGGAGGGAACCAAGATGTCCTTCTGCGAAAGGCCAAACAAACTGGTACATAGAGGCCATGGGATGGATAGTAGCCAGTGCTGGAAAGAAATGAGCTCTCAAGTTATGAAAAGACATACAGGACCCTTAGAAGCACATCACTGAGTGAAAGAAGCCAATCAGAAATGGTTACACACTGTATGATTCTAACTCTGTGACTTCTGCCAAAGAGGACCACCAAAGAGATAGTACAAAGATTGGTGTCGTCAGGCTTGAGAGGAGGGGAGAAAGATGAGTAGGTAGGTGACACGGAGTGTTTTAGGACAGCGATACCATTCGGTGTGGTCCTGTCATGGTGTGCACACGGTGTTACACGTTGTTCCAAAGCCGTAGAATGTTTAGCACCGTGAGTGCACTGTAGTACGGTCTTGGAGTTATGATGACGGTTCGTTGATGTTATACATGTGCCATTCTGGTGGAGGATGTTGACATTGGGGACAGCTTGGTGGTGGGGCGGTGTATAGGATCCCTACTTTTCTCCTTGATTTTGCTGTGAACCTAAAACTGGTCTAAAACATAAAATCTAATAAAAAAAAAACAAATAGTAATATTGTGCTCTGAAGGTGGCCAAATGGCTTGCAGAGATATAATTTCTATAGGAAATCATAGAAGGTAAAGGTAAAGTACCTTTTTTTATAATGACAATACTTGTGACACCAAATATGTAGGCTTTTATACCAAACACATTTTTTTAGTTAAACATCACAAATAAGATTTTTTATTTGTCACCATTAAATGTCTGAATTTTAAACAAGATTCTGGACTAGGGGCTCATATTCCATCAGGTTGTTCAACTTTAGCTCTGGTCTTATCCACAGGAGCTTTTCCAGGACCTTCACCGTGAAGTTTAATCGGTTTTCCCAGTTCATATTTGGGCTTTTTCAGCTTTTTTACTTTTCTGACAGAGGCATTATGGAGTCTGACAAGCCCTTTCTGTGTCTTTTCTGATGCCATCTGGAATCAGTTTATTGACTACCTTTTCAAGTCATTCATCTGCACCTCTTGGCTCATGACTTCCATCATCTTTTTTGGAATTTGGAGGCCCTCTTGATGCTTAGCATAAGAGGTCTCTTGAATGTGATCGTTGTGTTTTAAGCAAAACCAGCACAAAATAGACGAAGCAAAGAACTGTTGCTAGTCCTGGTATCCGTGTGAGCTGCAGTCATGGTCCGCCATTTTTGACCATGGAGCACATTTTGTCAGGTAAGATCCATGTCATGGAAATTAGGAAGTTTTTGTGATGAACATCCTCAGTAATTAGCTTGAGTTTTCTAAATGTAGCTTCATCATTCTGCAGTAAGCAAGGCTTACTTCTAAAACACTATCCTTGAAGCCCTGAGATATAATTTCGATTCCTTTAGTTCTTGTGATTAGTGTTTTTCCCAATATGTATATTTTTAAGTATATTCATTTTTGAGAGAGAGAGAGAGACACCACAAAGAGGGGAAGGGCAGAGAGAGAGAGCGAGAGAGAGCGAGAGAGAGAGAGAGAGAGAGAGAGAGAGGGAGAAATTCCAGAGAATTCCAAGCAGGCTCCAGGCTCTGAGCTGTCAGCACAGAGCCTGACACGGGGCTCAAACTCATGAACTGTGAGATCATGACCTGAGGTAAAGTTGGATGCTCAACTGACTGAGCCACCCAGGTGCCCCCTCCAATATTTCTTACACTGAACATAGCTGGTGCTTTTACATCCTACCAATCTTTCTTAGAAAACAGATGGGCTATTTTCTTCTTGCCTCCCTTTCTGCCGCCTTGCATAAGGCTCTTGTTTTTCCCAGCCACCATGGCGCTGCTCAAGGGAATCAAAAGGGCTATACTGAGCGATTTTGCCATGAACTGCCTGAAATCAGTGCAGACAGACCTCATAGGTTAAGGGGCTCAGTTTCATTAAACTACCCACCACTCTGGATGTCAATTGCAAGTCCAGATTGCCACCTGCACTTCTGACAGACCAACTGTAAATTTCATTCGTACGACCCCCTATTTAGGTTTGATGATTTGCTAAAGTGCCTTGTGGAACTCAGGAAAATTTTTTACTTATGATTACTGGTTTATTACGAAGGATAGAACTTAGGAACATCCACATGGAAGAAATGCACAGGGCAAGCTATGTGTTAACGGAAATGGACCTTCCATGCCCTCTCTGGGCACGCCACCCTCCCAGCACCTCAGTACTTTCACCAACTTGCAGGGTTTCTGTGGAGGCTACATTACATATGCATGATTGATGAAATCGTTGGCCAGTGCCGCTTGAACTCCCAAAGTTTTCAGGAGGGGGGGAGGGGATGCAAGATCCAACGTTTTAATCACATCGTTGGTTCCTTTGGCAACCAGCCCCCATCCTCTTACCAGTTATCTCATTAGAATAAATCCAGGTATGGTTGAAAGAAGCTTATTAAGAATAATAAAAAATGCTCCTCTCACGTTTATCACTCGGGGAATTGAGTGCTAGGGGCTCTGTACTAGGAACTGAGGATGAAGGCGGAATATATATTTCCGGTTATATCGCCGTATCCCAGAGTGCCTATCTCCTGTAGGTCGAGTTGACTGGAGATGGCTTCTCACTGAAGAGTTTTTGCTTGAGTTCGTTTGTTGGGGAGATTGAAAGCAGACTTAATTCGAGAGTTCACAGCTAGAGAGGAGTTGAAGATGAAGTTGATGGGGTTGCTCACTGTCAGGCTGACTTGAGGGTGGCAAGGCCAATGAACTAAGTATTAGTATTGCAACGGGAGAACTGTAGAGATGGACAAAATGATTTTCGTAGGTTCTCTTAGTTGCCGATAAGGAAGGTGAGCTAGGGAAGGGGTCAGGTGACTTGTCTGAGATCTGGTTGCTGGAGCTCTAGACCAGTCAATGAACTTCTGTTCTTCACTTTCTGTTGCCAGTATTTCATTTAGGAACCACAAGTTGGTGAAATACCAGGGCGTTTTAACAGCTAATTAGTTCTGGATTGACATTCAGCAGGTTACTTTCTCTTTTTTTTAAATATTTATTTTTGGGAGGGGGCAGAGAGAGGGGAACAAGGATCTGAAGCAGGCTCTGTGCTGACAGGCTGACAGCAGAGAGACCAATATGGGGCTTGAACTCATGAACTGTGAGATCGTGAGTTGAAGTCAGACGCTCAACTGACTGAGCCACTCAGGTGCCTCTCAGCACGTTCCTTTCCTGAGGCTCACATTTCTTAGTTCAAAATGGAGATGATTAATGGATATGACTTTTCAGATACCTAGGGCATACTACGGGATCAATTTTTGTTACTGTTTCTTACTACCTCCTTACTACCTAGGCTGCTGGGATCATCTAACTGCTAGAAGTGACTCTTCTTCCAATCTGACTATATACGCTGCTGTCGTTTTCCTGGGATTATTTTATACTCCTGCCTGTGGACCTTCAAACTGTGACTTCATAGTGTGATCTTAATTATCTTTTTCTCCACCCTTTCATTTTCACTTTTTCTTTCATTGATTCCATATATACCCCTTTTGCTGCAGCCAAAATGTGCTCTTTGATGTTTCTTGTGTATTATTTGTAGCTTGCGCTATGTTTATCTTTGGTCCTGCACATGAGTGGATTAAGTTCCGTTTACTCTTACAGATCTTTCTCCACCTTCCCGTGCGCTTATAGAGGCTGGCCTGTATCTCCTCAGCAGTATCCTTGCTGTTGGATATCTACTTGCATTTTTCCAGCTGGAGGTTGGAGGCTTGATTAAGGGTGCCATGGGAGTATTTGTTACACTTCCTCACTCTCTTCTTCGCTGCTCAGGTCGGGTTTGTGCTCCCTCACCTGCACCACAGATCTGCCAGGTGGCCCAGTCTCTTCATCTGTGTCTCCAGGTTCTTCTAGCTCTTCCCTTTCTTTGCTTTGTCATTTGTCAGGCCCAGGGGTGGAAACAGCACCCCATTGTTGCGAGCCTGACAGTATTGCATTGTCTCTGGTTGGTTTTCCTAACCTTGCCAAACCTTAGTAAATAGTCCCTTTATTAAAACCTCTTCAGTTATGCAGTGTACCATCTGCTTTGCCGGCACCCTGATTGACAAATGCTCCGAGGAGAAGCAAGTCTCTGCCCAGAAAAGCCAGATGGCATGCTGCCTGACAGGAAGGTTTTGCCCTAACTGTCTTGTTTCCACATTTGATTCCTGATGGGCTCTCTTCACATGTCCTCCTTGAAGGGAGTTTGGACATACAGACGCTGCCAAAGCCTGCTGGCGTTCTTCTTACTGCTTATGTTATGTCAAGTCATGTTTTAAAAAATGAATTAATACATTACTTCGATGCCCAGTAGCGTTTATTATAATCAACGTAAAACCATATGAAGCCGATTCCATTCGTGTCTGTCTTTGTTGGAACAAAATGGAAAGTTTTAGGTTATTCTGAACGAATCCTCACTATTTTAATAGTGGCATGAAAATTCTCTCTAGAATTTAGGATTTTCTCCCATATCATCTTGGTGACTCAACAGGCATGTAACTGATTCTGAGGGAAGGAGTTAATGTTTAAAGGATTGATATTTGTTTATTTCTTTTAAAATATTCGTGTACCTTAGTCTTGGTTTACCTGGTTGTTTAAAATTTTTTTTGTAGGAAAGCTCTGAAGAGGATATAAATTTGTATTTCTTCTGATACATGTGCATTAAGTCCTCCAAACAAATAAAAAATCATTTAAATTCTTCTCTTTGTAAAAGTAGTCTACTGGATAACATGAGACAAATGATTGCAAATAAACATTGCCTATTGAAGTTAGAAAAATGTTTTCCCTATTAAGTCTTACTTCTTCCCCTCTAATAAAAGAGGCCTCCATTGTAAAGAATAGGTTTGCTGGTATTTCATTCAGTCTAATTCCAAATGCCTCCAGTGTTGGTAATTCGAGACTTTCCCAATATGGCACAATCTCCAGGCTTAACTGCTTTTCCGTTTCCCTTAACTTCTCCGTAATTGATGCAGTCTTGGATGAGACTGACCGAAGTTCCCAGGGTGCTTCGCCAAGTAGCCCCTTCTCATTTAACCCACTGCTGTTCATCTTCAGTCGGCCAGATTTTGTATTTTGCATTTGATACTAATTCAAAGTATAAACTTGTCATGAATTGAGACTGGAAGGCAAAACTGTTCTATCAAGCATGGTTTTTTATCAGTGTTAATGAACGAGTGACCTCCTGAACGTCCCACAGAGATTTACTTGAGGATGTTTCCCAGACTTAATGAGTAAGTGAATTGAGCTTGGAAATGTAACACGGTCCACCTGGGATGGGAATGGACCACAAAAGCGCATCTACTTCTTCAGGGTTTGCTTTTCAGTAAAATCATTTTATTCATTTTCAAAGTATGCTTTCAAGGGACACTTCTGTGCACGCTCTCCGTATGCATAATTGCTGACAGTCACTATATGGTCGGAGACGCTGGGACATGTTGTGTATTGGTTTTGTACATGGGGAACTCTTCTCAGTCGCACTGGTGTAACTAAATAAGTGATAATTTCTATCTTGTAATAACTAAAGAAGTCAGGATTTTATTGCTGTTTATTTAGTTTTTTTCAGCGAGGCTGTTTGTTAAATGTATGTATCCTGTGGTTATATGTGGTTATAGTTTTGCAACCATATTTTGCTAACTTCTTAAATGAGTTTCTGTTTTTTCCTCTCTCTCTGCTTTTTTGGTCCCCGAGATTAGCAATAGGATCTTACCTTACTTGTTCTCTGTCCTGAAATATACATTATTTCTAGAATGGACATTTTTTTATCCATCGTATCTCTCTTAGATAGCCTTTTCCAAATCATAATAGTTTAGAAAGACCAATAGGGAAGGTTTCCTTATGGTCTCCAACAGCAAAGTTCTACCACAGGAATTAAGTTGGTGTCCCTTGTCACTTTATTTTGTAATGGCTGCTTTGGAATAATGACTGGAAAGGGCCATCTATTAGAGAAACCACCTTGTTGTGTCTTGTCTGTATTTCTCTAACTTTATAACTTTATTAGCTAAATGATCAGTTCTGTTTCCAGCCACACATACACAGTTGAGCGGCCCTAGCTGCAAAATATCCAGTAGGTGCTGATAAGGATCTTCTTTAAACATAAATGGTCATGTCGACCGTTTTGAAAAAGTGAAAATATAGTTAAATAACTTTCATCTTGTCTGATATTTTTCTCTCGTTAAAGCTTTTAAAATGAAAACAAATGCTTACGTGTGCCTCCCGGATGGATTCTGCTACTTGAGGATACCTTCAGAGTCGTTGTACGTGTTTCTGGTTTGTCTTTAATTACCCTGCCTCAGTGTGTCCACCACTTATACTTCCTTTTCTGCTCAAAGGTTCATTTTCTTATTGTTCGAAGCCACCTTTCATTATTAACGGAATTAATTTTTATGAAGTCTGGGGTATTTCATTAACTTTTGCCTCTTCGTTCTGGACTGGGGCTACACGGGAGGGTACACGGGGTTGAATGATTTGTTAGTTTGACAGTCTCCCCACAGTTTGCACATAATACACTGTTAAAATGGTTCACTGGATTTAATTGTTCAAAACAAGGAAAGGAAATTACTTCAAGCTCGAACCTCTCAGGCTGCCCGTGACCAGCCCTCCTGTTAGTGGTCCCACTGATCTGTCTGGGAAAGTAGCCCCTTCCTTCCTGGTTTAAATATTAACGAGGAGTTGCATACTGTGGAAATTGGACTTACACGTTAACTCCTGCAATTTTTTTTTTTTAAAACGCAGGTGGGACCATGTCCCTCCGTTACCCAACCTTCCATGGTGCCCCCCCCCCCCACCTCACCCAGAGTACAAGGCAACTTGTACGGTGGCCTGTAGGGGTCAGTATGAGGTGGTTCACCTGCATGTTCACTCCTCTCCCCTCCTTCAACTCTGCCCCCTTTTAATCCTGTTTTGGATGCACTAATGTCTTTGATGTTTCCCTTGCCCCCCTTCTGGTTTCATGGAGAACCAATTGATGTACATCACTGTATAAATTTCCGACATACAGCATGATGGTTTGATTCCTATATCTCGTGAAATAATTACCACTCTAGTTCAGCCAACTTGCGTCTTCTCATGTAGATACCATCAAAAGGAGAGAAGGAAGAAAAGAAAAAAGGGGAAGATTTTTCGCTTTGCGGTGAGAACTCGTAGGATTAAGCTCCTGACGGCTTTCCTGTGTGCCACACTGCGGTGTTCACTCTAGTTATCCTGCTGCACCTGCTTATCTTCTAACTGGAAGTGTGTACCTTTGACCGCTCTCCTGCAGTCTCCTGTTCTCTCCCCCACCAGCCCCCTGCCCATGGCAACCACAAGTCTGATCGCTTCTCCTGTGCGTTGGTTTTTCTTCCCTCTTTCTTCTCCTCTCTAACCGCCTCTCCACCCCCGAGAAGTGAGATCATACAGTATTCGTCTTTATTAGTTCAGAAGAATGCCTTTGGTGTTCACCTGTGTTTACTGCACATGGTAGGATTTCGTTACTTTTTTGTGGCTGAATAATATTCCATTGTGAACACAAGGCACAGCTTTATACATGCATCCGTTGATGGGCATGTAGGTTGTTTATCTTACCTGTCATAAGTAATACTGCTTTAACTCTGGGGCGCAGATATCTTTATGAGTTAGTGTTTTTAATCACCTTTGTATATATTCTTAGAAATGGAATTGCTAGATCATATAGTAGTTCTGTTTTTAAGTTTTTGAGGATCCTCCATAAATGCTTCCCATAGTGGCTGTATCACCGTATGATTCTACCAGCAGTGCACAAAGTTCTCTTTTCTCTACATTTATCCCTTTGTGTGTTTATGTGTATGTCTGTGTGTGTTTAATGCTTACTCATTTTTTGAGAGAGACAGAGTTTGAGTGGGGAGGGGCAGAGAGAGAAGGAGACACAGAATCTGAAGCCGACTCCAGGCTCTGAGCTGTCACCACAGAGCCCGACATGGGGCTTGAACTCATGAACTGTGAGACCATGACCTGAGCTGACTGAGCCACCCGGGTGCCCCTATCTCTTGTGTTTTTTGATGATGGTCATTCTAAAAGGTGTGAGGTGGTATATCATTGTGGCTCTAATTTGCATTTCCCTAATGACTAGTGATGTTGAGCATCTTTTCATGTACGTGTTGACCTTTTGTATATCTCCTTTGAGAAATGTATATGCCTTCTGCCTGTTTTTTCATTGGGTTAGTTTTTTTTTAACTATTGAGTTAAACGAGCTCTTTATGTGTTTTGGATATTAACCCCTTAACAGGTACATGGTTTGCAAATATTTTCCTATTCTGTAGGTTTCGTTTCGTTTCTTTTCTTTTCTTTTTCCTTTCCTTTTCTTCCTTCCTTCCTTCCTTCCTTCCTTCCTTCCTTCCTTCCTTTCTTTCTTTCTTTCTATAGTTTGTTTTGCTGTGCAGAGCTTTTTAGTTTGATGTACTCCCACTTGCTGGTTTTTTATATTGTTGCTTGTGATATGTGTCATATCCACAAAATCATTACTAAGATCCATGTCAAGGAGATTTGTTCCTATGTTTTCTTCTAGGAGTTTTATGGTTTCAGGTCTTACATTTAAGTTTTTAATCCATTTTGAGTTAAGTTTTGTGTGTTGTAAGATGTGAGTCCAGTTTCATCCTTTTATATATGAATATCCAGTGATCCTCATACCGTTTATTGAATAGGTGGTCTTTTTTCCATTGAGCACTGTTTGCTCTTTGGTCAAGTATTAGTTGGTTCTGTAGAAATGGATTTATTTCTGGGCTCTCAGTACCATACTGTTTTGATGACTGTAACTATATAGTACAGTTTGAAATCAGGAAGGATGATACTTCCTGCTTTGTTCCTCTTTCTCAGGATTACTTTGGATATTTGGGATCTTTTCTAGTTTCATATACATTTTAGAATTATGTTTTCTCTTCTGTAAGAAAAAAAATGCCTTTTTGTAATCTTATGTGGAGTGGATTGAATTGATTAGTACTCACATTTTAACATTTTAACAATTGATTTTTCTAATCCATGAACATGGGATACCTTTCCACTTATATATGTCTTCATCACTTTATTTCATCAAAGTTTACAATTTTTATTGTAGAGGAATTTTTTTTTTTTTTAAAGAGAGAAAGAGCAAGCATGAGAGACAAAATGCCAAGCAGGCTCCACACTGACAGTGTGGGTTCAGTGCCGGGTTTAAATGCACAAACTGTGGGATCATGACCTGAGTTGAAGTTGGATGCTTAACTGACTTAGCCATCCAGGTGCCTCCATTCTAGAGATCATTTTCCTTCTTAGTTAAAATTATTTCTAAGTATTTTACTGTTTGTGATGTTGTTGTATATGGGGTCAGTTTTTTAAATATCTTTACAAAAATTTTGTTGTTACTGTACAAAACTGTTACTGATTTTTGCACATTAACGTTGTCTCTAACAATTTTACTGACTTCATTAGTTATACCTGTTTATGGTTGAGTCTTAGGATTTCTACATATCAAAGCTTGTCATCTGCAAATAAAGCTAATTTTACTTCTTTTTCAACTCATATGTATTTTATTTCTTTCTTTACCTTGATTGCACTATGTAGGTCTTCCAGTAGTATGTTGAATAGTAGTGGTAAGAGTGGACCCCCTTGTCATGTTCTTGTTCGTAGAGGAAAAGCTGTCCTCCTTTCACCTTTGGACTATGCTATTGATCGGGCTTGTCATGTATGGCCTTTATTGTATTGAAATATGTTACTTCTGTGCCTCATTAAGGGTTTTTAATTATAACATGATGTTGAGGTTTGCCTAATGCTTTTTCTACATCTACTCATAGGATTATATGATTCTTTTATTGTATTTTATCAATCTGATTTATCACAGTGGTTAAGTTGCTGATGTTGAGCCATCCTTGCACACTAGAGAGAAATCTCACGTGACCATGGTGAGTAATTCTTTCAATGTGCTCCTGAAGTGTTGTCTGGTGTTTTATTGAAATTTCTTTCATGCGTTCATCAGGGAGACTGGCCTATATATTTTTTCTTTCTAGTAGTATCTTTTTCTGGTTTTGGAATCAGGATAAACTTGGTTTTGTAAAATGAGTTTGGGAGTGCTTCCTCCTCTTCAGTTTTTTTGTAAGAGTTTAAGAAGGATTGATTTTAATATTGTTTAAATGTTTGGTAAAATTTACCAGTAAAGGCATCTGCCTCTGGGATTTTGTCTGTTGGAAGATTTTTGATTAGTAATTCAGTCTCCTCACTAGTAAGTAGGCTATTCAGAATTTTTCGTTCTTCTTGATTCAGTTTTGGTAAGTTGTATGTTCCTAAGAATGTTTCCCTTTTTTTGAAGTTGTCAGGTTTGTTGGCATTTAATTGGGATCCTTTGAATTTCTGTGATATCTGTTGTAATTTTTTTAAGTGTTTATTTTTTGTGAGAGACAAGAGCTCAGGTGGGGGAGGGGCAGAGAGGGAGACACAGAATCTGAAGCAGGTTCCAGACTCTGAGCTGTCAGCACAGAGCCCAACATGGGACTTGACCTTGCAAACTGTGAGTTCATGACCTAGGCTGAAATCATGCTCTTAACCGACTGAGCCACCGAAGCGCTCTCAGAGATATCAATTGTAGTATCTCTATTTTCATTTGTAATTTCGTTGATCTGAGTCTTTTTTTTCCCTCCCCCTTTGGTTAGTCTAGCTGTGGGTTTGGCAAGTTTATCTTTTCAGAAAACCAACTGTTAGTATGGCTAATCTTTTCTTTTGTTTTTCTGTTCTCTATTTTAGTTATTTCTTAATAATCATTAACTAATCATAATTATTATCAAATCAATAATTATTTATTTTTATTTAATAATAATCTTTATTATTTCTCTTTTAATGCTAAGTTTTGGCTTTCTCTAGTTCTTTAAGGTTTAGAGTTAGGTTGTTTATTTGGGATTTTTCTTCCTTCTTATTCTAAGTTTTCATTGCTACAAACTTTGATTTTAGAATAGAATTGCTTTTGCTGCATCCACTGCTTCTAATATGTTGTGTTTACATGTTAGTTTATCTCATGAAACTTTTACTTCTCTCTTAATTTTTATTGTGGTTCATTGGTTCAGGCAAGTGGTGCTAAATTTCCATGTGTTTGTGACTTTTCCAATTGTCCTCTTGTTAATTTCTAGTTTTCATGTCATTTTGGTCAGAGAAGATAACTTGGTGTGATTTCGGTCCTCTTGAATTTGCTGAGACTCGTTTTGTGAACTAACCTGGTCTCTTCTATTAAGTGTTCCATGTGTACTTGAGAAGAATGTGTTCTCTGCTGTTGTTGCATAGAATGTCATGTATATATCTGTTAGGTCTTTTTGACTAGAGTGTTGTTCAAACTTGCTGTTGCCTTATTCTCTGTCTGTGTCTATCCGTTGTTGAGAGTGGGTTATTAAAAGGCCCCAACTGTTATTGTATTACTTTTATTTCTCACATTAGCTCTCTGATATACAAAATAACAAAACTTTTTGTTTTATATAATTGGGTACTCTGTTAGGCATATAAATATTTACAGTTGTTACATCTTTTTGATGTATGACACATTTAGCATTTAATAATGATGTGTTTGGTCTCTACCATTGTTAGTTTAAGTCTGTTTTGTCTGATGCAAGAATGGATACTTGTATTTTATTTAAGGCTAATGTGAACTCTCTTATAGGAGGCATATTGTTGGATCTGTCTGTTTGTTTTTGTCCATTCAGACATTCTGTGTCTTTTTATTGGAGAATTTAATCGTTTTACATTTAAAATATTTTTTGGGGGTGCCTGGGTGGCTTAGTCAGTTGAGTATCTGACTCAATTTTGGCTCAGGTCATAATCTCATGGTCATGGGATTGAGCCCTGCATCAAGCTCCACACTGGGCATGGAGCCTGATTAAGATTCTCTCTCTCCCTCTTCCTCTGCTCCTTCCGACTCAGGTGCATGCATGTACTCGCTCAAAATATAAAAAAAATACAATAAAATAATTATTGATAGGCAAGGAAACACACACTATTTCCATTTTGTTAATTGTTTCCTGGTTGCTTTGTAGGCCTATTGTTTTGTTTCTTATTCTGTCCTTTTTGGTGTATTTTGATGTCTTTTCGTATCAGTATGCATTGGCTTTTGGATCTTGTTTTTTTGTGTTATTACTACACAGTTTCCCTTGTGGTTACCATGACGCTTACATAAAATAATTAAAAATTTGAACACTCCATTTTAACTGACAATGACTTACCTTCAATAAATTTGTACACTTGACACCTTTACTTCTTCTCCCCATCACATTTTAGGGGGTTGCTTTTAGAATTTACATGTATTATGCAACTAAGAAGAAGTTGTACTCATAGATACATAAACTTATGGTTACATTCCTTTTATTTCTTTAACTTTTTGATTTTAAGTGAGGTATATCGCCACTATTCCCATATTGCAGAATCTAGCTATGACTTTAAATTTACTGTTTGTTAGCAGTGTGATTTATCTATCTTTTTCTGTTTTTATGTTAATTAGCATTCTCTTACTTCCACTGAAAGAACTCCTTGTAGCCTTCCTTCTAATGTGGGTCTGATGCTACTGAACTCTCAGTTTTTGTTTGTGTAGAAAAGTCTGTATTCATTGTTGCTTTCTGATGGATGGCTTTGCTGGGTACAGAATTCTTAATTGACAGCAATTTTCTTTCAACATTTTCAGGATGGCCTCTCAATGTCTCCTGGCCCAAAAAGTTTCCTTTGAGAAATCTGCTGATAGTATTATGGGAGTTGCCATATATGTAACTTCTCTCTTTTCTCTTAGCTGCTCTTAATTTCTTTCTTTGTCTTTGATTTTTAAAGTATGTATGTATGTGTTTTGAGATACAGAACTGTGCATGTACTTGCATAAGTGGGGGAGGGACAGAGAGAATTCCAAGCAGGCTCTGCACTGGCAGTGCATTTGGGACATGAGGATGTATCTCATAAATCTTGAGGTCATGATCTGAGCCAAAATTAAGAGTTGGACACCTACCCAACTGAACAACCCAAGAACCCCTCATTTAAAAAAATTTTTTTTAATAATAATGTGTAACCCTCTTCTGGTTCAATTTATTTGACATCTGTGGACCTCATTGATCTGGATGTCCATTTCACTCCCTATGTTTGGGAAGTTTTCAGCAATTATTGCTTTAAACTTAAGTTTTGTTCCTTTCTGTTTTTCTTTTCCTTCTGGAATTTCCATAATGGAAATATTGTTTCATTTCATCATGTCCCACAATGTGCATAGTCTTTCTTTCTTTTTTCTTTTATAGTTTATTGTAAAGATGGTTTCCATATAACACCCAGTGCTCATCCCAACAGGTGCCTTCCTTCATGCCCATTACACCTTTTCCCCTTTCCCTCCACCCCATCAACCCTCAGATTGTTCTCAGTATTTAAGAATCTCTTATGGTTATCTGCCCTCCCTCTCCTTAACTATTTTTCTCCTTCCTCTTCCCCATGGTCCTCTGTTAAGTTTCTCCTGTTCCACATATGAGTGAAAACATATGGTATCTGTCCTTCTCTGCTGGCTTACTTCACGTAGCAAAACACCCTCGAGTTCCATCCATGTTGCCATGAATGGCCAGATTTCATTCTTTCTCATTGCTGTGTAGTATTCCGTTGTATATATAGAGCACATCTTCTTAACCCATTCAACAGTTGATGGACATTTAGGCTGTTTCCATGATTTGGCTATTGTTGAAAGTGTCGCTGTGATTATTGGGGTACATGTGCCCCTATGCATCAGCACTTCTAGATCCCTTGGGTAAATTCCTAGCAGTGCTATTGCTGGGTCATAGGAGGGTTCAGTTAATTTTTTGAGGAACCTCCACACTGTTTTCCAGAGCGGCTGCACCAGTTTACATTCCCACCAACAGTGTAGGAGGGTGCCCATTTCTCCACATCCTCACCAGCATCTATAGTCTCCTGATTTGTTCATTTTGGCCGCCCTGACCGGCATGAGGTGGTTTTGAATTGTATTTCCCTGATGATGAGTGATGCTGAGCTTCGTTTAATGTGTCTGTTCGCATCTGGATGTCCTCTTTGGAGAGGTGTCTCCTCATATCTTCTGCCCATCTCTTCACTGGATTATTTGATTTTCGGGTGTGGAGTTTGTTGAATTTCTTATAGATTTTGGATCCTAGACCTTTATCTGATATGTCATTTGCAGCTATCTTTTCCCATTCTGTTGGTTGCCTGTTAGTTTTCTTGATAGTTTCCTTTGCAGTGCAGAAGCTTTTTTTCTTGATGAGGTCCCAGTAATTCATTTTTGCTCTAGGTTTCCCTACCTTTGGAGATGTGTCAAGTAAGAAGTTGCTGTGGATGAGGTCAAGGAAGTTGTTTTTTGCTTTCTCCTCTAGGGTTTTGATGATGTCCTGTCTCACATTCAGGTCCTTCATCCATTTTGCATTTATTTTTGTGAATGGTGTAAGAACGTGGTCTAGTTTTATTCTTTTGCATGTTGCTGTCCAGTTCTCCCAGCACCATCTTTTGAAGAGGCTGTCTTTTTTCCACTGGATGCTGGTTCCTGCTTTGTCAAAGATTAATTGGCCATATATTTGTGGGTCCAATTCTGGGTTCTCTATTCTATTCCATTGGTCTATGTGTCTGTTTTTGTGCCAAGACCGTCCTGTCTTGATGATGGCAGCTTTGTAGTAGAGGCTAAAGTTTGGGATTGTGATGCCTCCCATCTTGGTTTTCTTCTTCAATATTACTTTGACTCTTTGGGGTCTTTTGTGGTTCTATACAAATTTTAGGGTCATTTGTTCTAGCTTTGAGAAGAATGCTGGTGCAATTTTGATGGGGATTGCATTGAATGTGTAGATTGCTTTGGGTAATAATGACATTTTAACAATGTTTATTCTTCCGATCCATGAGTACGGAATGTTTTTCCATTTCTTTGTGTCTTCTTCAATTTCGTTATCATAAGCTTTCTATAGCTTTCATCATACAGGTCTTTTACATCTTTGGTTAGGTTTATTCCTAGGTATTTTCTGGTTTTTGGTGCATTTGTGAGTGGGATCAGTTTCTTGATTTCTCTTTCTGTTGCTTCATCATTGGTGTATAAAAATGCAATCAATTTCTGTACATTGATTTTGTAGCCTGTGATGTTACTGAATTCATTGATCAGTTCTAGAAGGCTTCTGGTGGAGATGATTGGGTTTTCCATGTAGAGTATCATGTCATCTGTGAAAAGTGAAAGTTTGACTTCTTCTTTGCCTTTTATTTCCTTTTGTTGTCTGGTTGCTAATGCTAGGATTTCCATGTTAATCAACAGTGGTAAGAGTGGACATCCATGTTGTGTTCCTAATCTCAGGGGGAAAGCTCTCAGATTTTCCCCATTATGGATGATCTTAGCTGTGGTCTTTTCATAAATGGCTTTTATAGTGTTTAAGTAAGTTCCTCTTATCCCGACTTTTTCAAGGGTTTTTATTAAGAAAGGGTGCTGTATTTTGTCAAATGCTTTTTCTGCATCTGTCGACAGGATCATATAGTTTTTATCTTTTCTTTTGTTTATGCAATGGATCACACTGATGGATCTTTGAATATTGAACCAGCCCTGTAACCCAGGAATGAATCCCAGTTGATCATGATGGATAATTCTTTTTATATGCTGTTGAATTCGATTTGCTAGTATCTTGTTGAGTAATTTTGCATCTGTATTTATTAAGGATATTGGCCTGTAGTTCTCTTTTTTGGTTGGGTCTCTATCTGGTTTGGAAATCAACGTGATGCTGGCTTCGTAGAGTGAGTCTGGAAGTTTTTCTGCCATTTATATTGTTTGGAATAGCTTGAGAAGAATGAGTATTAACTCTGATTTAAACGAATTCCTCAGGGAAGCCATCTGGCCCAGGGCTTTTATTTGTTAGGAGATTTTGGATAACTGATTTGATTTCTTCACTGGTTATGGGTCTGTTCAGATTTTCTACCTCTTCCCGTTTGACTTTTGGTAGTGTATTTGTGTTTAGAAATTTGTCCATTTCTTCTAGATTGTCCAGGTTGTTGGCATATAATTTTTTATAGTATTCCCTGATGATTGCTTGTATTTTTGTGGGATTGTTTGTAATCAATCCATTTTCATTTGTGATTTTATATTTGAGTGCTCTCTCTTTTCTTTTTGAGAAGCCTGGCTAGAGGTTTATCAATTTTCTTTAATTTTTCAAAAAACCAACTGTTGGTTTCATTCATCTATTCAGCATTTTTTTGGGAATCTATATTGTTTATTTCTGCCATGATTTTATTCTTTCTCTTCTTCTTCTTCTGGGTTTGAGCTGTTCTTGCTGCTCTGCTTCTAGTTCCTTTAGGTGTGCTGTTAGATTTTGTATTAGTGCTTTTCTAGTTTCTTGAAATAGGCCTGGAGTGCAATGTACTTTCCTCTTAGGACTGTCTTTGCTGTGCCCCAGAAAGTTTGGATAGTTGTATTTTCATTTTCATTTGTTTCCATTTATTTTTTAATTCCTTCTCTAATTGCCTGATTGGCCCATTTGTTCTTTAGTTGGGTGTTCTTTACCCTTCATGTTTTTGGAGGTTTTCCAGACTTTTTCCTGTGATTGGTTTCAAGTTTCATAGCATTGTGATCTGAATGTGTGCATAGTATCATCTCACTTCTTTTATATTTACTGAGGGCTCTTTTATTACCAGTATGTGATCTCTCTTAGAGAATGTACCAGGTGTACCTGAGAAGAAAGCGAATTTCATGGCCTCAGGATATCAAGTTCTAAATATATCTGTCAAATCAATCTGGTCCAATGTTGTCATTTAGGTCCGTTTTTTCTTTAGTGATTTACTGTTAGTTGATTTTTCTATTGCTGTAAGTGGAGTATTAATGTTCCCTGCAATAAGCAATTCTTATCAATAAGATTGTTTCTGTTTGTGATTGTTTTATGTATTTGGGTGTTACTGAATTCAGTGCGTAGACATTTATAATTGTTAGTTCTTCCTGATGGGATAGACCATGTAATTATTATATAATCCTCTTCTTCATCTCTTCTTACTGCCTTAACTTTGTAGTCCAGTTTGTCTGATATAAATATGGCTACTTAAGCTTTCTTTTGGCTTCCAGTAGCATGGTAGATATTTCTCCATCCCCTCTCTTTCAATCTGAAGGCGTCCTCAGGTCGACAGTGAGTCTGTTGTAGATAGCAATTAGATGGATCTTGTTTTTTTTATCCATTCCGCTACCCTGTTTCTTTTAATTGGAGCATTTAGTCCATTTACATTCAATGGTATTATTGAAAAATCTGGGTTTAGAATCATTGTGTTCTCTGTAGGATTCATGTTTGTAGTTGTGTTTCTGGTACCCTGTGTTCCCTCATAGTATCCCCCTTAGGATTTCTTGTAGGGCTGGTTTAGTGGTGATGAATTCCTTCAGTTTTTGTTTGTTTGGGAAAACCCTTATCTCTCCTTCTATTCTGAATGACAAGCTTGCTGAATAACAGATTCTTGGCTGCATGTTTTTTCTGTTCATCACATTGAAGATTTCCTACCATTGCTTTCTGGCCTGACAAGGTTCAGTAGATAGGTCTGCAACTACTCTGATAGGTCTCTCTTTGTATGTTAGGGCTCTTTTATTCCTAGCTGCGTTCAGAATTCTCTCTTTATCCTTATATTTTTCCAGCTTCACTATGATATGTTGTGCAGAAGGTCGATTCAAGTTGCGTCTGAGGGGAGTTCTCTGTGCTTCTTGTATTTCAGGGTCTGCTTCCCCAGATTGTGGAAGTTCTCAGCTATAATTTGTTTAAGTAGCCCTTTAACCCAGTTTCTCTCTTTTCTTCCTATGGAATTCCTCTGATAGGAATATTGTTCCATTTGATTGCATCATTCAGTTCTCGAATTCTCCTGTCATGCTCCTGGGTCAGTTTATCTCTTTTTCTTGGCTTCCTTTTTTCCTATAACTGTGTCTTCTAATTCACACATTCTCCTCTCTGCCTCTTGAATCTGTGCGGTGGCCACCTCCATTTTAGTATGCACCTTATTTATAGCTTTTTTCAATTCATCTCAAGTATTTTTAAGGTCTATTTTTAAGGTCTACAATCTTTGTAGCAATAGTGCCTCTTGTGTCTTCCATGCCTTTTTCAAGCCCAGAAATTGATTTTATGACTGTTGTTCTAAATTTTTGGTCACTTATGTTGCTTATATCTGTTTTGAGCAGTTCTTTAGCTGTCACTTAGAATTTCTTTTGAGGAGAGTGCTTCTGTTTCGCATTTTTGCTAGCTTTCTGTCTCTTCTCAGTTTTGAAAGCTAGTTATGCACTCTGCACCTACGAGTGGTGCTGTGTTAACGGAGGGTCATCGACTGTCTGGGGCTTGTCTATCCAGGAAATGTCCTTATAATGGTGTCCCCTGGTCCCTCTTTTTTAGACTCTGGTTATTTTATTTCCCTACTCGTAGTGATATTTGGGACCCTCCACTGTGTGTACTTTGGCTTGTTTCTTGAGGTAGCCCTCTGATTCAGGCTGAGCTCTGGAACAGAGTTTAAACTCTAATTGCGAGTGTATACTGCAAGTGGTAGAGGTGTGCGACAGGCAGGCCTCCAAGCCTCAACGCGGGAAAGAGGTGGCTTGGATCTAGAGTCCTTTGTGTCCTGATCCTCCAGGGCGGCTCAGCCTTCCCCACCGGGTCCCACACCCTCGGATGAGTCCCAGATTCCTGAGGTGCAGGTCGCTCTTCTCCGTGTACCCTTTTTCCTCACTGTTTTTACTCCCGTTTCCCCTCTTTGCTCCTCTGGGTGATTTCCAGTGTTCTTGGTCTCTGAGTTTTTTCTTCTGTATCGTCAAGGCTACTTTTGAAGCTGTTCTCTCGAATTCTTCAGTTACCGTATTTTTCAACTCAGGGATTTTTGTTTGCTTTATTCACTCCCCTCCCCCCACTTTTTCTTAGTGACTAAGCAAATTGGTCCATATATATAAACTCTGTTTTATATATATATTTTTAATGTTTATTTGTTTTGAGAGAGACAGAGAATGCGCGTGAGCAGGTGAGAGGCAGACGGGGAAAGAGAATCCCCCGCACGCATGTGTTGCCAGTGTACAGCCTGACGCAGGGTTTGATTCGATGAACTATGATCTGAAATCAGGAGTTAGACAGTTAGTTGACTGAGCCACCCATGTGCCCCGTGTTTGCTCTTTCTTTCTTTAAAAAAAATTTTTTTTTTAATGTTTTTTATTTATTTTTGAGAGACAGAGACAGTGAGAGCAGGGGCGGGTCAGAGAGAGAGGGAGACACAGAATCTGAAGCAGGCTCCAGGCTCTGAGCTGGCTGTCAGCACAGAGCCTGACACGGGGCTCGAACTCCCGAACCATGAAATCATGACCTGAGCCAAAGCCGGACGCTTAACAGACTGAGCCGCCCAGGCGCCCCTGCTCTTTCTTAATGGTTGCTATTTCCTTGTAGAAAATCTCATTTTGTTTGTGCATTATTTTCCAATTTCATTTAATTGTCTGTTTCCATACAGTTCACTTAACTTCCTGCAGAGGCTTATTCTCAACTTTTTGTCTGACAGTTCAGAAATGTCCATTTCTTTAGGGCCAATTATTAGACCATTATTGGTTTTCTTTGGGGGTGTCATAGTTGCCTGATACCTTGATCCTTGGTTTCTCCCATTGCTGTCTGTGCATTTGGGCAGCATTCGTTTTTTACCTTTTGCAGGGAGAGTTCTTCCCCAGTTAGTTGATTTTGGGTGTCTTGGTGCGTTTGCTGATAATATCTTTGCACAGTGTGAGCCCTGCCGTTCTGATCGGTTTTTGGGAGAGACAGCTTTGAGGATGGCGGTGGGGGTGAGAGCCCTTGGATGGGACTTGGCTTGGTGATCTGCCCGAATGAGGCACCCGTGGGAAGGGCTCTGCCGTTGCCTCAAGTCTCTGGTCAGGCTTACTGGCTCCAAGCTCAGAACTGTATTTGGTAGTCAGCATGGCTATGAGTTACTTCCCTCCTCTGGCAGAGGGCCGAGGACCTAGACAGCTCATGGTTGGGGCCACATCAGGCCTGAGCGTGCAGTGGATTTGCCGGGCAGGGCAGCCCCCCAGCGGTGTTCTGCGGGCGGGGAAGTCCTGTGTGTCTATTCTGTGTTCGTCGGCCATCTTTCCTAGGTCTGTTGGACGGGCCGTGTGGCTTCCTCTGTGGCCTCGGTAGTTTCCATGGGCAGACGGTTGAAGCTATATTCGGCAGTGAGCAGGACTGTGAAGTAGGTTCCCTTCCCAGACACGCGGGAGAAGCAGCTTTGAAACCCGAAAGTTTTCTGTTTTCCGCCGTAACTGCAGCTGACGTGCGCGGTCCCTGGCTGAGCCTGGCCCCGGCTTTGCCCCACAGCCCCTTGGCTGCCCCTGCGCGTCTGGTGGCCCCGTGCTGCCGGCCACGCAGCTTGCGGGTGTTGCCCGCGCTCTCCAGCCGAGTGGGGCTTTAAGCCGGTGCCTTGCCTGGTCGCCGGCAAACCGGATCTAGGTTCTCAAGATCCCACATTTGAGGATGAGAACTCGGCAGAGCCGCATGCACACAGTCCCCCGCGTAGCGTGCTGGTGACTTGGTTCTGCAGGAGAGCGAGCAGCCTGGTGGCATCGCTGCGTGGGCGCTGCGGGCATGACCGTGGGCTGCGCACATTTCTGTGCTGTTCGTGTCGACCCCTGCCTCCCCTTCTGTGTCACAGCCACGATTTCCACGGAATGTCTGGCAATCCCTGGGGTGTGAGGAGGGGCTTCCGCAAGATGACCCCCGATATGGGGAGGTTGGCTGACCCCTCAGGGTTCTCTTACCGCTGGAGAAACCCGAGGCCCGGGGAACCTCTCCCTTGGGCGCAGCGTAGCCAGTGTCTGTCTGTCAGTCTCTTCCGACGCGGTCTGACTTGTCTTAGACGTGCAGTGGGGTACGTCAGCCTCACCCCACGTTGGCGAATCCTCTCGATGGTTTTTTGTTCTCAAGTGATTGTTGTTCTTGTGAGGGGAAGTCAAGTCAGGACCAGGTGACATCACTGTCCCACTCTTGTAGATCTTTATGGGGTCTTAGCAGATTGCGGGAAGAGGAAGGCCACACGACAAGTATTGTCCAAGTCTCTTAATGTGTGTGTAGTATCGTAGTCTAGATTTTGTGAAACCGTTCACGTACAACGGTTTTTAAGTTTGAACATCCTGATTTTTCTGTTTGAATATTAATCAGTTTCGTTTCAAGTATTTGATATTCTCAGATATAGCAATTCCTCAACCCCAAGGTTCTGATTTCTGTTTACTATTATAGGATTATTTAGCCAAATATCCCAAGGAGATGAATTACCCTTTTTTTTGAAGCTCTCATAGAAACATTGAAAACAAATATAACTAAAAAAAAACTTTATGTAAAAAATGTTCTTCGTATGATGTTGTTTCTTTCATATGACTAACTTTTAAGAGAATCAGCATGGGGCACACTGCTTTTATACCCTGCGTGTATAGTATATGTATGCGTTTTATATTCATTGGGAAACACTTGAATCTTCATTTAAAGAATGTGCAATTGTTGGTAGAATATAGGGAGAATCGTTGAGAGTATAAATGGAAATAATACTAGCAGCTTCGTTACATTTTTCAAATAAGAGAGGGTGAAGTTATAGGCAGGTTAATTGTGCTATTTTTCTGTTTTCTTAACACAATTGTAAGTAGTACTGGTAATTCGCCATCAGTGCTTTATAGCCGCCTTCCATCAAAATGGAAATATAAAGTGGAAACTGGTAGAATTGTAAAGTGGAAGTTAGGTCGTGTTAGAGGTGTACTAGGTCTTCAATGTCAAAATAGAATATGTGTAAAAATTATGACCACCCATGAGAAGTGTATCTTTTTATGTTTACTTATTATGGAGACAGAAACAGAGCATGAATGGGGGAGGGGCAGAGAGAGAGGGAGATACAGAATCTGAAGCTGGCTCCAGGCTCGGAGCTGTCAGCACAGAGCCCAAGGCGGGGCTCAAACCCACAAATTGTGAGATCATGACCTGAGCTGAAGTCGGACACGCAACGGACTGAGCCACTCAGGAACCCTGAAAAATGTATTAAAATAATTTCTTTTTTTGCTAGTTAAAGCATGTGATCTGTCACAGCCAAACGAAAACACTGGCAAGTTGGCAGATGTGAGCACAAAAATTGAAAGCTGATTTTCTCATTTTCTTAATAATATTGTTTGACAGGAACATTGATTTAATCAGGCCATTGCAGGATGTTGTTTGTTAGGCGATGCTGTTGACCTCTCCCTGGAAAACCGAATGTCGGTAATCAGTGGCACAGAGAGAGAGTGCTTCTTGACTTTAACGTTGTGTATATAATGTTTGGAGTTACACATTTTTAAAAGTTCATTCTGTAGTACTCTACAAAGCATGTACCATATCTATAGCAATTACTCCTGGGACTGAGAGGATATATATCAATTTCCTGTAATTATTAGTTGGGAGGGGGAAAATGTCACCTGCAGAATCCAGGTAGAATACGAACTGTGCATGGAGTTTTCAGTAGAAATTTATCAGTCTTACTGTTTAGAACAAAGCTTACCTTGTATTGAACAATAAGGATGTGGTAATCGAATTATCTTTATGAAAAGAGGCTTCTAACACATGACACCTTTATTTTAACTCCCAGCGTTCAAGTGTACCATTTCTTGAAGTCCGACTGCGGTCGGCCGTCGTGCGGGGTAAGGATCCTGGATTGAACACGCGAGGAGCCGTGTTGAAATGTGTGGCTCTCCTGTTAGCAGTGTCCTGGTAGCAGCCCAAGCAACCATCGCTGGTTCTGTTGCTTGAGTTGTAAATTGTAGGACACAGAGAGCGCCTTCAACTCTGAAACTCTGGAGGGGTTCAAGTCTGCAACGTAACGTTGACTTCAGAGTCCGTCGTTAGGACGAGATATTGACATTTTGGACCCTGTTCTCTAGCCCAAGTTTTTAGAACGTGAGAAGCTTTTTCTCGCATCCACATATCCTTCTGGCAGATTCTACCTTTTCTTTCTCTGTGCCTTCCTACTTAAAAAATGAGGTTGAAAATGTCTGCAGTGGACATACCATGCATTTTGATTTTGCTTATCTCTGTCTTCCACAAAGAAGAGGGTCTTGAATTCATAGAGCACAGTTCTCGGACTCATTAGTCTTTACCTCATTCCGTGGCAATGCCATCCTGGGTGGTGATGGACAGGTGGACTTCTTGGTGTTGCTTAAGAGTTTTACGCTTCTTTGAAGCAAGTTTCATTTCTACCCTGGGAGATGTTTATATTCGGGACTTAGAGACAGGCTGCCCTAGTCTTGGGGACTAGGATTGTTGGAGAAAAAGGTAGCTTGAGAGGATTTCCTGTCAGGTGAGAGCATTGTCTTGGGCGGGGATGCTCAGGATGCTTGCCGGAGAAGAGTGGCTTGCTAGAGAGGGAGCTGGCCGAGCGCTTTCTCAGAACTCGGGGGACCTGGGGGCTAGAGGTTCTGCCGTATAGCCCGTCGCCTCGAGTCATCGCCCTGTGAGCCACTTTCGCAGCCCGGCAAGGACCCTCGCAGGTGTCCTGGGTGGGGAGACAACCACTGTTCTCTAGGCATGTGTGCTGAGACTTACCCAGGATCCTCTGCAGTTCCTGGCACGCCTACTTACGCTCTCTTCCTCTCCCTTCAGATTCAAGAAAAGGTATCAGGATGCAAGTGAGCGATGTAAGAGGAATGACCTTGAATCTACTTTAATTTATATATTTGAAAAAAATCACTAGCACATTTGATTATCATCAGTGCAATTATTTGTGACCTGTTTCCTAGCCTTCCAGAGCTTAAAAATAAATGGGATCTGACTTTAAAGTGTATGAAAGTTTTGAAAATCTCCTTTGCTTTTGAAAAACGTCATTAGTGCTATAGATCTTGATAGCATTACAATCGCATCAACTACAGTAGCAACTGTAATTAACTTCTCTCTCGATCTTTGTAGCGACGTTTGGTACCGTTCGCGTGCGCATGAATTCATCTGCACTCCACAGGAAGCGTGGTGTAACTGATCACACGCCCCGGCGCCGTGTGTTATAACTTGGAACCTCGTCCTCCAGTCTCCTGTTCTTTACTTCCTGGGAAGCTGCCTGCCTTGAACGGAGGGGAGTGAGAAAGGGAGGCGCATTTATTCCTTCCTTCCCTCATGCCTCTTGTGGAATGGCACCGCTCACTCATCTTCTGGTCCCTTTCTTAAATGTCGGCTTACACATTTTGTTCCTTCACATTTCTTGGCCCCTCTGTGATTGGTTGTCCCCCCTCCTCCCTCACTCTTACCAGTTACCCCATTTTGTGTCTGAGTGGTTTTTTTGGTAAGGAGTGAATAAAGATTTGTTTTATTTAACACCACCACCACCACTACTACCAACAACAAAAACTCTGAATAGAATATTTGAGTCTCACCTCGCTGTAAAGTGCTTAATTTAGGAAATGAGAGACTAAAAGTATATCTTACCTGTAAGCAGCCAATAAAAAGTTGATCTTCCCAGTAAAAAGCTAATGAAAAGTTTTTATGGAGAAAATTCTTTTGGGTATGTTTATTAGGGGTACTTTTCAAAGATTTTTATTTGAAATACACTTTATATAGTTTTCACTCCCAAATGGTTAGGTCCGGAAAATCCTGACTATGGACTATGTTTTCTCTCTCAGTTTTTTGTTTAGCCCAGACAAATAATGAAGCTGTAAGCAGGATTTCGATGTAGTTAACATTCAGCCTTCAGCACTTGATCATGAGCATTAATTGTAATTTCCCAGAATCGAGTTTTAAAACTGGTGTTTGGCCGCTGAATTAGAGCTAAGAGTGCGTCTCAAGCCACGTAACTTCTGCTTCATAAACTACATTTAGAAATGTTTTCAGTTTTGAAGGTGAGGGGCCCCTTCATGCCAAACCTTAGTAAATCTTTTCAGGGAAATCTGGTTTTAGCGATAGGCTCTCAGCTACATTGGTTCTAAGACGCGGGGGAGGAGCCGCAGGCGGGGCCTGCAGCCCAGAGGTCCGCTCGCTGTGTTGGAGTGTTAGGCCCACGTGCACCGTGAGATGTGTGTAACCGTGTTGCAGGCTGTACGGCGCTTGCCCGGCACCCCCACAGCCGTGCCGTCTCTCCTCGAAGCCTTTCCTGATCTTTCTCGGGGAAGTAGACCCTCTTGCACGGTGTCCCACTGTTCTAGAAACCCCTGTCGGACCTTCTCTGACCCTTCATTCCAGGCACTCGTTGCCCAGTCTTGTTTTTCTCGGGACCTTCATCACTTCAGGACAGTCAGTGTGGGGGCTCAGGACAGAACAGGGTCTTTGTTGTTTTTGCATGTGGGGAAGGTATAGTTTTGAGATCTTTATGTATATTTTGGAAGTATGTAATATTGATAAAATAGTATTTCATCTTAAAAAATTTTTAATGTTTATTTATTCTTGAGAGACAGAGAGGAGCAGAGCACAAATGGGAGGGGCAGAGAAAAGGAGACGCAGAACCGGAAGCAGGTTCCAGGCTCTGAGCTCTCAGCACAGAGCCTGATGTGGGGCTTGAACTCGCGGACCGCGAGACCATGACCTGGGCTGAAGTTGGATGCTGAACTGAGTGAGTCAACCAGGTACCCCTTTTTTAAGTTTATTTTTGAGAGAGAGACAGAGACAGAGACAGAGACAGAGAGAGAGGAAGAAAAAGAGCCCACATGGGAGCAGGGGAGGGGCAGAGAGAGACAGGGGATCTCTAGCAGGCTCTGCCCTGACAGCAGAAAGCCCAGTGCTGGACTTCCACTCACAAACCATGAGATCATGACCTGAGCTGCAGTCAGATACTTAACCCGCCAGCCACCCAGGCACCCCTCACCCATCACATTTAAAGTTCATCTATAATACGGAGCTTTTGTCTCCTTTATGAATACACATTAATGTATTATGACATAAAATACACGTCTTCTTTTTCTTATATTTCTGTACTTAATACATTGACATCCTTTTCTAGAAAGGCAGTGCTAACACCTATCACGGGGCTGAGGACTAAGACCCTGTGAATTTAAAGCCAGCAAGGAAGTCCCCGGGGCCCAGTTTCCTACCTCCTCCCGGTTAGTTTGCCGTCAGATCGCCGCGGTCCAAGTAGGCTGTTCAGCTCGTGGTGAGAGAAGACATGGAATGCAGACAAAGTGTGTTTTGAGATCCGTAGATGGGACAAATGTCCGACTTTCTCCTCTTCTGGTCCCTCTTCTGTCACATTTTATGGGGGCTGGAGTTGAATAGTAACAGGCAGAAACTTGAAATTTTCATTGGTGATTCAGAGTAGGAACTTGAACTTCAGTTTTTAGAAGTTCATAAGGGACTTGTGGCTTCTAAGTTCCTATGTCCGTGTTTCACTGTTCCCTCTTCTAGCAACCCGGACGCCGCGTGTCGTAAGGTCTGCGATTTCTGCTTTCATTGCCTGGTGCGGTGATTTCTGAATGTAGGCGTGAGTAGGAGCAGTGATTAAGTTCTGCATTGCCTCCATGGATGCTTTACACACCGGAACTGAAGCATTTGTAGCTTTATTGCTATAAATACTAAAGCCGTGGAGCTATGGAGCAAATTATAGTTCAGAAGAGCCTAGTATAACAAGACAGCCAGTGACCTATGTTCTTTTAAGGCTCCTGCTACTGGGTTGCTGGCGTGGGGACTCCCTTCAACTCCTGAGCGTCTTGATGGACTCTTGATTTGCATCTGCAAAAATGAATCGGCAACACGCAAATCTCCCGCTGTCATAAAAAGTACATCTGCTTGTAAAAGATTTAATTAAAACATAAAACTAAGTGGTTATGGTAATTTGCCCCCAGAAGGTGTCTCCATTAGGGTAAGAAGGCATTTTGCTCATTTGGATCATTTGTTATGTGTGTCTTTTGTTTCATGTGATGACCTTAAACTAAGTGTCATGTTGTACCAGCAGTTGTGGGAAAATGTTCTATGCAGTGAATGCTGTCGTCTTCCTACCTTCCATAGTTCTGGATCATCCATGACTTTTACATCATTATAAATACAGTGCAGGTACTCTTTCTTTGCACCACGAGCTGTTGTGTTCGATAACCCTTAGACTTCTGGGGATGTGCACTTTGTATTATAACCTCATCTTAGCCTCCTCTCTGACCGAGCTGCCCTCAGGTGCAGTGTGGGCTTCTTCACGCCTTGTTCAGCTGTGGGGCACACGCTGGCAACGACGCTCCTCCGC